>JASVER010000097.1:716203-836827 GCA_030449065.1 Oceanodroma leucorhoa
CGCGGCGGGGGGCGGGGCCCCGCCGGGCTGGGAGGGGGGAGGGTGTATTGTTCCTCGCGCGGTGCATGCCGGGCCCGCCTCAGCCCCCAACATGGCGTCGCGCTGTCACCTGTGTGTGTGAGGAGGGAGCGGGACGTGGTGGCTGCGGGCGGGCACGGCGGCTCCCGGAGGTCCCCGCTCCGCTGGCGCTGCGGTGGCAACGCGCCGCTCCTCGCTGCTCCCCACCGCGCTCCGGCTGTCCGGCACCCAGGCCGCTGGGGACCCCCCTGCCCCCGCCCTGCCCTCGCCATGGGGGGGTAGCGGGACCCGCCTCGCCTCAGCCCTGCGGAGCCCCCCCGCCGTCCGYGCCATGGGGTCCCCGGCGGGCGCCTCGGCGGCGGCGGCGGCCACCGACTCGGCCCAGTGGCTGTCGGTGAAGGAGGAGACCATCTTCCTGCACGACGGGCTGATCCGGGTCACCGACCTGGCCGAGCTGCCCAGCGAGATCATTGGGGTGGCCGAGCCCGGCGACACCGAGCTGGAGGTGAGCCGGGCCCGCGGCCCCCCGAGCTGAGGGGAGGGAGGGGGGTAGGGGCGGGGGTGGTGGTGAGGAGGAGGATGCCCTCGGGGGAGGGGGGGGCAGTGGCAGTGGGGGCCTGAGGAGAGGAGAAGGAGGAGGAGGGTGTTATGGGGGGGGGGACGCAGGGAGAATGACTAGGGGAGGAGGGGGGGGCAGGGAGGGAGAATGGTGGATGCGGATGCAGGGTGAAAGATTTGGGGTATGGAGCCAACTGGTACTGAGGCAGTCTCCTTGTTTTAAGTCAATCTAATTTATTTCAAATAATGATGAGAGTGGAGCTGGGCAGGGGGGTGGCGAGGTGCTAATGAAGATGGAGGGTGAAGTATTGGTGCTACCTCCTTGTTTTGAATCAGCAGGTTTAGGAAATCCGAACCAYGCTCATGTATTTCAAGGTGGCCTTTGGCTCATTTATTTTTATTTATGGTTTTATATCTTTTTGCTGTTACTTTTAGATGGTTTGTAATTAATCAGCCTTATAATAAGATGCTTAGGGTACTGGGGTGTCTGGGTGTTTTATTTAGGCTGTTGACAGTGATCATTATTAAAGAGCCCRGAGGGCAGCTGAGATTTTCATTCCAGTTTTTTACCTTCTCAAAACTGCTGATGGTTTTGGCTGCAGGCATATGGTACAGCTGTTTTATCTTACGAGGAGACATTGAAGGACTGAATGTCACGGATTGTAGGTTGCATCTATTTTGTAGACTGCATTTTTTTTTTTTTTTTTTTCTGTGTGCTTCCCTTCTCTTCTTTCACCCCGCCCTCTTCTCCAGCAATGTGGCTTGCAATGACACAGGGTCTTTGTCAGAGGAGCTGAGTGGTGTGAGCTGAGAGGGGATGGTTCAGCAGGAGCTTTATCTGTGTGCTATGTTAGGTCACAAGCATTTAGGCCGCAAAACCTTTTAGTGAGGCTTTGGCTGCTAACTGGGGTGTTGCTAAGAAGAACCCACGAGCCAGCCTTGCAGTTCTGACAACATCATTGTTCGCCTTGTGATATGAAGTCTTTATGGTGTTTATGAGAACTTCCCACAGCCTTATCTAMGGAAAGATATTTTTTGCTGAACGTGCATTTTCTTTTCAGTGTGATGTGACACTGGGGATTGGGATGGGAACGTTAGCTGCTCCCATGAAATGGATGTTGGCAAATGTCACATGAACAGGAAAAGAGA
The DNA here is from genome assembly GCA_030449065.1 of Oceanodroma leucorhoa. NCBI lineage: Eukaryota > Metazoa > Chordata > Aves > Procellariiformes > Oceanodroma > Oceanodroma leucorhoa. The sequence continues at coordinate 717,929 of JASVER010000097.1, forward strand.
GACTTTTAAGGTGGATGACTTATCTCTGTGTATAAACATGGAATGATTCTCCCTTGTGATCAGAGTCCACTCTGGCATTCGATGCAGCTTGTATTCAAGAAAATATTTCGATTCCATTACTTAGTTCTAGAAGCAGTGTAGAGTCTAATAACTGTGTTAGAAAAATACACGCTCCCACAGCATTATTCGTGTTATATTGTAATAAAGGAGGATATCCTTTAAAAAACAAACCAAAACCCAAACCAAACCTTATTTTTAAGATCTTGCAAGCTAGACCAGAAGTATGTCCCAGCATGAAACTTTACATGCAGCTTCACTTGACAAACGCTCTGGAGAATTTTTTTTAGTGCTAGGAATGTCTATGAAACTATAATTGTTTGGGGGAGATAGGGATGGAATTAGTGTTACTGTGTCTTGTCCTTTATGACACTTTTATAACAAGTGTTTCAGTAATCCAGTGACACTGATTCACATAATTTTTCCTGTTCCAGAGATTTTTTTTCCTGTTGTGCGTGTTTGCAGTGAAACTTTGAAATAAATAAATAAATAAGACTTTTTGCTATGGTGCTTATTTTGATCTATAGTCTTAAGTTGCAGAATATTAAAGCATTTAATTGCTTTCCACTGAAAGAATTGATGACCACAAGTGACTTATTTTTCAGGTCTTGTTTGTAAAATGGTTTATAGTTTTTGGTATTGAGGGGGGAGGGTTAAAAAAAAGTGAAATTTCAAGTGGTGTAAATGTAAATTATTTAGCTTGTAACTTTTCCTCTGYCTTTTTTTTTAATGTTGTTTTTTTAAAAAAAGGACTACCTTGGTAAACTGGAATGGCTTTGAGGAGCCATTTTGTGGAAATAGGTGCATGCATCTTATTGAAGTGTGGCCATGCAATCAACTAATACACTGAATAGCTCATTTGCACTGTTTCTGCTCCTACTTGCAATGTAATAAATATATTTGAAAATGGTCCAAATAGAAATTTCTTGGAATATTTTCTTGGACAAGGGTAGGAGATGCTGCAGCTGCTGCTTTGATTAGTAAACTTCTTTAATACACTTCTTGTGCTTCATCAGTGGTGGTCAGAACCCTGACTGAATTTCTGAAATGACGTGCTTAATTAAAAAATGTAGTATACTTAAATGGATATTTGGGGGGGGAAGTATCATTCTGGTATGATTAAATATCCCATTAAAGAGCTTATTGGTGAATAATGTCAACGTATTTGGATGAGTTTCCTTTGTCCTTCTGTTCAAAGGTTTTGTCTATTTATAAAGAGAAAAGCAGAGGAAAAAATATTACAGTACTGGTATTATGCCAGGAAAGGCTTATGAAAATTTATTATTTTGTTATTTTGACTCCCATACAACTTTTACTTATTTTTTATATATTTATATATTGGGGGGGGGGTGGTTTGTGGTTTTTTGTTTTTTTTTTTTTTTTTTCTCCTTAATGGTAGGTTACGAAAGTGTGAACATTCTCTTTCATGTGAAGGTAACTTATTCTTAGGAGTATCTTTAGGTTTAAAGAGTGTGGGGGGTTTTGTTTTGGTTTTATTTTTTATGTGATGTAAATGATGTATGCCAACTTCTTAGACTGCCTATCAGCATATTTACAAAGAATATGTATTACCAAAAAGAAAGGGGGCACTTTTTTTTTTTTATTTGATAGAGTTTTGTAATGATGTGCATGTAAAAGCTGCTCCTGGTATGGGTTTTCCAATGAAATCTTCTAGTCAAAAGAGACCTAGACTAGTTAGCAATTATGCAAGCCTTTGCACCCTTATTTTAAAGCCTTTCATACAGAGAAATGACTTTCAAAGTGCAAAGTCTGCTGCTTCTTGGAGACGACCTTATGTGACTAACAACTGAAGATGTTGCCATGACATTTTGTCCGGTCTTTGCCCTGGATGTCAATGCCTGCACAGGAGGGACAGCTTAATGGAAGATGAGCTGTTCTTTAATGTACCACAATGGAAACTGCAGCACTTCGAGAATCCTCCCAATCAAACATCTTTCACAGAGACAATAACCCCTGGGAGCAGGGCAAGAGGTATGTCTGAGGGTAGACGTCCCTTAAACCATGTAGTTTTGATCCGCTGGTACGCCAGAGTCAACATGCTGAGACTTATGAGAGTGCCAGCAATGTAAATTGATGTGTTAACCCTTGGTAACTTAATAAGAACACCACTACTGAACATGGACTACGACATAGCCATCTGATGGAAAAAAAGCATTCACTTGTATCTAGGCAGTTTAGTTTGGTTGACATACGTTACCGTTGTAATCTTCCATTTGAGGAGGCCTCCTTTCTGATCTTCAAATTTGTGGCCGGTATTTTCATCAGTTTTAAATTTGCAGCATCGGCAATTTTTCAGCTAACTAGTGATAGAGTCAGTTATTTTTTTCCACAAGGAAATAAGTGGGAAGAAAGACAAATCTTCAATATATAGTCCCAGTATAAAGTAGAACAACCTTGTGTGTCACTCCACTTAACTCGTAAGCACTCTGTTTTAGATAACAACCTAACAGAGATAGTAGTCATTTGGATATCTGTTCTTGCTGCTCTCCTGCATAGCCTGGAAAAGTTACAAATACCTGATTTTAATTTTTTTTCTTTAATATATTTTTAACATGAAGCTAAAAGTGTAGTTCCTACCGCAATAGCTGTCTGTATCATGTATATATCTGTCCTCRTCTGATGTTTTGACTCTTGCCAAGCTCTGTTATTGTAGGACAGAGTATGAGATGCCACTGGGCAGCTGTCGCTCTGCACTGCAAATATGTATTTTTAATCAAATGTTAAGTGTAAAAAATAAATTAAAAAAAAAAAAAAGTGTGTCTTTTCCTCTTCCCCCCAGTATGGTCTGAGATAGCCCTCTAGGGAGAAGTTGATACAACTGAAGTCCAGTGCTATTTTAACAGCATGTGCCAATCCTGTGACTAACCTGTGTTTTCTGTCAAAAYGATTTAGACTTGAAGGTGTCTGCTAAACTTGAAGCTTTCACCCATTTTCCTCTCGGACTAGAAGAATCATTTTGTCACTTTTCCCTGATTGCTGAAGGRGAGAGTAGTTCTCTGTAATTATCTAGGTCAGTGCTTCCCAAATCTTTCTGGTTGTGACCTTACTTCCATCTACAAGCTTCGCCTCTGTCAAGATAAAAATCCCTAATGCCAGCATAAACAATTGACTTTTTACTAAGTGGATGACCCCTTTTTGGGGTTATGACCTCTAGCTTGGGAACTGCTGATCCAGGCATGTATGTCAGGCTTGTAACTTTCCTAGTCCTGCCTTTTGTGTCCTCTTCCACTTCAGATACTCCAGTATTCCTCTTTGAGAGTGTTTATAGCTTTCAGAGTAACACCAGATGAAGCTAGTTCTTGAAGTTAATTCTGCACAGGGAGATAACCTTACAAATGTGAGCCTTGGCTGTTACTTTTGCACAGGAGTTGATGGCATTYTTTCAGGCATCACTGTAAGTCTTTCACTTGCCTTTTGAGAGGACTCTGAAATCTTGATTGCTTTCCTTTTAAGCTCACTTTCATKAGATAATTGTGTAAACCACCAATATTGCGTGATTTAATCTCCAGCAGAGTTGCTGCTGTTGTTATCAGTTGTCATAAAGTGACCTGTTTGAATTTATTAAACTTCTATACTATGGGCTATATACTAACTTCTGTACATGAACTGCCATGCTTTTTGGCTTTTTATTTTTAAAGTTGTGKTTTAGTTATCCCAGTAGAGAAATGTTAGAAAACTTCTTCTAAAGGATGATTTTGCAAATATGTTTCCCAAATATAGTTCTTATTAGCAATTGGAGCTGATTAGTTCAGTGATCTGCACTCTCAGATGTTTAAATGACAAAGATTTTTCTTTACCTTTCGCAGACATTTTCATCTACTACTTAAATAAGAGCCACAGAAATACTTTAATAAACAAATGAACAAATAAAGAAACAACACTTTCTTTTATAGCATTTTTTGTGTGTGTTTACAGCTTGCCTGTACTCTGTAATTCATCTCAGATATCAAGGTTATTTGGTAAATTTGTACAGTTACAAAAAAAATTGTTTGGTACAATATTGTGTGTGCAATAAAAGATACAGGTTTCTCAGTGCTTATTTCTGAGCAAGTAATTAGGTTTCTAATGCTTTCACAAGGGAAAATAGTTCATGCTTTTAGCTGAGTTGTTAAAAAGCTGTGCTGCTATATACAGGATTATGAATCAGTAGAGGCTTTGAACAAGGTGATACAGTTAAAATTCCTTGGAGCAGAAAAAATCAGAACAATCTTGAAACTTGTAGTTTTCAACTACAACACTAAAAGTGTAATGTAAAKTATGCAGCAGCTGCTAAGAACCTATAAAACTTCAATATCTAAAACATCAGGATGAAAACGTTTGCGCATATTTATCTATTTTACAAACACACAGGTGTATCAAACAAAAAGCCTTATAAAGGGTTTAGAAAAATGTTTTAAAAGAAATCAAGGCAGYGTTTGCACTAAGACAGCTTCCTACTGTGTGTCTTCAGAAATTGCCGTAAGCAGAAATGCTATTACCCAGCAAAGCAACAGAAAGTGGAAGACTGGGAGTATGTATACAATGTTGTTTATGGGAGCAGTTTAAATTTCGATGTGTATTTCAATTTTCAGGGTACCTTTAAAACTGTCAGTTCTGGTATTTCTCTTATAGAATAATCTATAAATCTTGTAATTCAGTCTTTTTTACATCATTTTATTTGTATTTCTAGAGACACAAGAACCAAGTAAACAAGTGGTGCTTCCTGTATGTTAACTGTGCGGTCCAAGAGGAATGACCTTATAGCTGTAATGTGGCGTTGAAAGTAACGTACTTAATTTTTTTCATGCCACTGTTAGATACCTTATGGTTTTGAGCTTGTTTCTGTTTTTCTGTATGGTTTGTTCCCCCTGTGAGATGGGAATAATACTTGTTTAATACTCGGGGGGGTATTACGGATCTAATTGATATTGGTAAATGTACCACCATCTTGAAGAGGTCGTTATCTTTATGTGTGAAGTTCAGCCAATTTAATTACGTAGAGAAAGAAGTAAATGCTATTTTGGAGATTTAAAGGCTTTCACTTGCAATATGTAACTTTAGGAGAAAATACACCTTTGTGAGCAGCTTCATTGCGTATCAGTTCCCTATGTAGCAGAATTAAAACTGATCACTGAAACCAGCATATCCAGCCTGAGACTGTCATTTAAGCTAGTACGCGGGAGGGAGCTATTGCAAAAAGTCCTTGTTCACATCTGCCATTGACCATGCATTTTCTTCTTTCTTTTCCCTCCTACTTCTTTCCATTCTACCTGCTGTTCCACACCAGGGAACTGTTCTAAACCAAAAAACTAGCTTAAAAAAAAAAAGAAAAAACCCAAACAAAAAAACCCCAAAACACACAGACACTACTGCCAGCACCAGGGAGAGGACAAGGAGGCAGGAATTTTAGCCAGAGGAGAAAGCTGCCTTTTAGTGGCAGCTCATTCTTAAATTTACTTAATGTGGTCATAAAACCTCAGGCTAAAACTCTTCATGTAGATTAGTGTGTCTTAATTGTACTACCTCCAGTATTTACTACCAGTAGAGAAACACTTTAATAACAGTGAATGCCAGTKACTACTTTCTGGAGCAGTATTGGCAAAAATAATGTTTAATGGGAAGAAGTGTCTGGTTAAGGTCATATAATAGGATGAAACAGGATAAAAATGGGATACAGCAGGAAAGATGACATCCTCCCCRTAGTTGATGATCTAAAATTAGGCATCTTTCATGCCTCTCAATGTTGAAAATGACGTCAATGACCGATTAGAATGATTGAACTTTGGATCAACCATTTTCTAATTAAAATATTTATTAAAATAGATTTAAAATATTAAACAAGGAAATATTATTTAAGGACAGCATACTGCAAAATCAAAATAGTGACAAACTTTTTACTAACGCAGTTTTTAATTGTATGTAACTTCAGGCTGTTAAGCRTGCGACTTTAAAAATCAAAACTTTTCAAAGGTAGTCTTTGCTAACTGGAGGTAGACAAAGTTGGAAAATAGGTAATGATCAGAGTCACAGTGTATGAACTGTAATTTCAAAGTGACTGAAGAGTAGGTTTAWCATTTGCAAAAATTGTCAATGTGATGTTTACCCTGCTTACAAAATCAGATACAGGAAAATATCTTAAAAAGCGATGKTGTTTTATTTCTTCCTCTAATTCTAGTGTTTTGCTTACACTAGAATTTATACTAGAATTACTTGGTTACATTAGAATTACACTTTTTTGCACTGACACTATATATTTTTTTCTTCATCAGAAATTATTCTTTAAAACTTTACATTTCTATTATAAAGATTTTTTTTTTGTTGATATTGATTGTTCCTAAGGAAAATGTTAATATGTCTTATCTAAAAGCAGAAAATGGACTAYTTTAACACTACCAATGTAAATAAGGTAGACAGGCTTTACATTTTCTCTTAATTCTCTTTACATTTGTCTTTATAAAATGACTGTGTTATTTTAACTGCTATTAAGCATCTTAACTTTTTCACGTCCTTGTTTTCATAGTATATTAATCTGCATTATTTTTGTAGCTTGGCTAGTTATCTTTTGCTAATTCTGAATATAATCTGTATGTTCAGATTTTGTTTAGTGTTATTCCTTTAAGCACATGCTTGTTTGTGTTTTTAGCTTGATGGTGTTACTGTTAAACTGCTATTTTTGTTATTGTCTTTTGAGATGTAAGGAGATACTTGGGTAACATGGCAAAGCAATGTGATTGTTACATCCTTCTCATCCTCTTAGATTCTGTTTAAGCCTGGTTAGTCAAAAATGATTGGTGCTGTGAAGTGATGGATTATTTACTGGTTCAGGTGACGGCTTGTGATGTGCTAGCTTTTGGTCGTCTGCTTCTGAGATCTCCCCAGGTGTTGTRTAGGTAAATACCGAGGCAAGGTGCCCAAATACCACTAACAAAAGGATGCTGGAAATCAGTCCTAAATCAGAGCTCAAACTCAAGTGTAAATACTGAGGCATCAAGGAGGAAAGGGAATTTTAGCTCTTGCTGAATGAGGAATAGTTGTTTGTTAAATGAAGTATTGGAGAGGACAGCTTGAGTAACAGATACGTGCATCTGCAGGGAAATGAACCTGTGCTTATTTTAACAAAGAGAATGGTCGGATCTTCTGGATAGGAAGAGAATAAACTAATTTGTGGGAGAAGGATTGAATTTTGCTGGGGCATTTAAAAAGGGAGATTTGGCGGAGTACACCAGCTTTTATAGAAGRAGAAACCCTCTTTAGTGGGTGCAGCCTCGGGCAAAAGGTGTTCAGAGTGGCAGCCTCTGACAGCCACGTGCCAGGGAGGTCTGCAGTAAATCAGCTGGGTGAAGCATGGGGAAGACCTTTCTGATTCAATCTTAGAAAATCTATGCTAAAATGACTTGTACTATTTCCTTTCTTCATCTGTGTCTTTTATAAACACTGGTAGTTGTATTATCTATTTCAGAATTTGTGAATAAATGTGGTGGKTTTTTTTCTTGCATTTTATTTTAACTTGCTTTGACTTCAAATAGCTTCAAGAYCTTCAAGCAAAGCTTGTTATATGAGAAAACTGTAGTCAGTGTGCTGAGGAAACCTTGCAAGGGCTGCGATTCCTTTGTGAAGTCTTTCGACTATCCAAAGGGAAGCGGTATATATAGCATGGACCCCGTGAAGCTCTGTCATTAGCGTTGGGTTAGAAAGAGGTGTGTTTTGCTAACCAGTGAGAACCAGAATGCTTCCCTGGTGAGCGGCAAGGTCTCAGGAACATGTCTGAACCCTGAAAGCCCCSAAGTTGTTTGTCACAGCCAGTCACTGTGAAAATTTGGTTTTGAAGCTCCTTTTTGGAGGTAGCTCTGAGTACTTTACCTCTAGTCGGTAAAATGTCTTTTGAGGAAAACAGACTTCAACAAAATTTTCTGAAGACTGCTGTATAGTAGATGACCTTACACCTTTCTCCTAGTATCCTGTTATTTTCTGGAAGTGCAGATGCCTACTTAGACCTTCAGATGACATTGAGTGGTTAAGTTCTTTCACTGGTTCCATAAGCTCTGTATGAAAATTAGATTATGTAAATTGCTTTATTTTCAAAAACCTGTAAGTCCCATTTTGGAACTGTCTTCTAAATCTGTTGAATGTAGTATACTTCTATCGTTAATCCAAATTAGTGCATATTTCCTTTATAAAAAACCAAAGCAAAACACTCTCAACAGTTCCAGACAGACCATACTATGCTTATAAAGCAAATTATAGACTGTGAGATCAGTGAGAAAATAAAACTTCAGTAGGGAAAGGCTTTTCATCAGCATCTCTGCAAATATTTGACACTGACTTCTTGTCTTGACTTATACAAGACAGAGTCAGAGATATAGAGGAATATCAAAGACAAAAAATCCATCTTCCKGCTAAACTGTGGGACCTGAGGAACAAGAGCGTGTAACACAGTGCGACTAGTTTTTGTAAGTGTACCTTCAGCTGGACCCTAATGAGTGACAGAACTTGCAAGGTTAAAGTGTATCCAAAATGTGGACCTTTCTGCCACAATTTGGTTACAGTTTTGTTGATGAGAACCCACCAAACATGACATTGGTAACTTGAAGGAAACTGAAAAAACATTCATCAGTTGCCACTGGAACTCAGTCTTACGTTGTGTTGCAATTTGACTGAAATAAAGCAATTCTCATGTGTTTGAATATTTGAATATTTAAACCTTCTGCTTGTTATTATATACTGGGTACAGATTTGGCTCAGTCCGCATGAGGTTGTACAAAGCTTGTGAATTAACATAGTGGTATACTTATGATTTAGGTGGGCACAACTTTTTGAAATGTTATCTGGCATGGATTGTAGGGTTCCACTATGTTTATGGGAAGGGGAGAAGACTACAGGCAGCTCCCCCCACCCATGGAAGTATAATCTAAAAGGGAAAGCCAACTAAGCATACCACAACTTGTCTTTTGTGGTGTCTTTGTTATTAGCATAGCCAAAGACCATAGGCCTATTTACTTCAGCATTTAACTCTGAAGATGAAAACATTAATTCTTTCTTTCCTCCATTTCTGCAGCTTGTTACCAYTTAGTTGAGGATCCATCACATATTTAGTTTAGTTCAAGAAAGACAAAACCAAGCTGTTTTAGAAAGTGATTGCATCTGTAACAGGAAACAATTAAACTTCTTTTTGAGACAATAGAACACACAAATTAACACGAGGTAGTTATTTTAAATGTATAATATGTGGTTTAGGGATTAATATTCTTAATCTCTTTGAAGAAATGAATTAAAAGGTTAATTAGTTTTAAGRAGCTCAATGCTAACATCTATTCAAGTGTAATTATTATGTGAATTACTTTAAAGTGAACTTTTCATGACTCTAACAATGTGTGCTACTGAAAAGCTGTTTCATTGACTTTAGTAAGGGTGTTTGTAGAAATGGCAGATGTGATTTGTCCTGAAGCATTTTATCAAGCTGTTAAAAATTCTACAATTAGACATAAACATCTATTTTCTGTATAACATACACTCTGTATGACTACTGCCTACAATTAAAAAAACAACCAACCAACCCTGTATGAAATTACCCATTGCATCTCTTAATCTCTCACATTCCCCTTCCTATTTTTTTTTTTTTTTTTAATTAAAAGAGGGAAGGACAGCTTTACAGCATAACAATGGGCTAAAGAGAGTGTGTTTGGGGGTGGATGAGATGAGGCAGTGTGGCATGCAGGCAGAAGCCCTTTGGACACTGGATCCAAAGTATCAGAAAATGTTCGGCTCATTGCTTTTCTTTTTCATAGCTTAAGTGACTTTGCTGATCTCAACTGTTGTGTGCTGTAGGGAGAAAAGTTGTCTGTAAATTACTTAAAATGCTGAGTTCTTTCAAGGACTGGGCTGAGTACTAACCCATAAATATGTTTCTTTCTGTTATGGTTTACTTGTTTTCTGTTGTTCCAGGTTTGTCTMCAATTTTAATTAGAAGTGCCAAAAAATCTCTTTCTTCTGTCTGAAATGATGATGATGAGACTTTTAGGTTTTTAAACTATGGTAGCAAYTGGAAATATTTTGAGAAAGATGTAGCTAAGTGCAATATGATAAAATTGAGGAGGGAAAAAAACAGGGGAGGGAGAACATATGACAAAACTCTTAGTTCCTTTTAGGGAACTGGTTTATTTGTTTGTTTGTTTGTTCAAAAAGCTCTAAARCAAGAACACATGCATTCTTATTACAAAATATTGTGGACCTCTTACTTTCCAGAGAAAGGCTCTAAACTCAGCCCCTGGGACCCTCCACCCCCTCAGTCCTTTTGAAGTTCTTAGCAAAATTGCCTTGATTACAAAAAAAAAATATGCTCCAGGGGAGGTAACTCTTTATTTTCAAAGATGCTATTTCGTATGTATTTTTCTTTACAATCTATGTTATTGTTGTTTTAACATCACAATTGAAAGTTTAAAAATCTCTGTCAGCAACCCCCAGCCCCAGGCTTCCGTGACAATGCTGACTCAACAATAACAGATTCCATACCACTTGCATGCTCTTTGGCTTCCAATGTAAATTTATTCATGCCCAGAAATTAAAAAAAAAAAAAAATAATCCCACAATCTGTTGTAGAGGACAGCTGATTTAGAAATCATACTACATATGTCACTTCCCCCCCCCCTTCAGGAAAAGAAAACCTATATAAATACCAACTTTTTCCCTCCGTTCAGATACTAACATTTGAGACCAAGAATCCGACGGAGCTGGCTGAGCGCTTACGATCTGTGTGTGGAAACCAGAGCAATGCTTATGCTCGACTGCTGGAGTACCGACTAAATGCTTTGCGTGGACTCTGGAACGCCCAGCGCCAGCTAGCCTTGGAGGAGCAGCATGACCGGGAGAGCTCGGGGGATGAAGAAGCGCTGGCCTTGCTCAAGCGTCAAGGCTTGTTACAGCAGCCCGAACAGGCGCCGTTTACTTCACGAATGGGCCTTCTGTTGGTCTTTCCCCTCATTCAGTCTCAAAGTAGAACAGACCCTTCTCTCTGTAACATAACCGCTGAGGTGCTATTGAATTGCCTTCGAGACTGCCAGCCTTTGAGTTTGACTAAGGAACCAGCCGACTGTCTTAATGGGATAGAGTCTTTGCTGTGCTCCTGGCTGGAGGACACTTCTGCTTCAGGCCAACAGATTCCATATAAGCAAAAAGAAAATGCTGCTGCTGCCCTAGTTGCCTTGGCTTGCGCAAGGTAAGGAAACTGTACTGAAAGGACGTGTTGTGGCTGATACTGGTAGCAAGTGTTTATATTTAAACATAAGAATCAAAAATGATGTGACCACACTGTTGATACTAATTTTTGGTTTACACTAGTATTTTTCTTTCTAATATTTAAATATTGGTTTGGAAAGGGTGAAACTGATAAGCTAAGCATTTATTTTTTGCATGTGTTTAGCATATGTAAAAACAGACGGATCTAGGTTAGAAATGCCTCTTGTGCATATTGCTGCTTCCACTGCAGTGATCTGTTCTAGGAATGGTTCCAAATGTTTTTATCATGAAGGAAAGTTGTCTCACTTTTCCCTTTGTACTGCCCCTTTAATCCTGTGGCTTGTGCACCTTCATTTGGCTGTAGAAGGCATTACTGCCAAGTTTCAGGGCAGTTCGTTTCAGATTTCGGTGTTGCCTGTGAAACATCTGGAGGCATTTTTTTCATTTTGTTSCTAGTGAAGAGTTCAACCAGTGTAGGTTGAACTATCCCGTGCCCTGCATGGGTTTAGCACAGCATCAGGTGATTGAGGACAAAGTGGCCCTAATAGCTTTTAATAAAAACTTACTGTTTTTAGGGGATGRGTCTTGGGGAGAGGGGGAGGAGTATATAAAACTTAGCTTCTGCAAAGCCTATATGAATGTGAGTCTAAAGTCACCAGTAGCCTTTTGAAAATCTTGGCTTGAATGTTTCTCAGATTGCAGCCTTGCCTGTCAAGTTTAACTCTGATTTAAGATGTTTAAGTTCTCAGGAGATGTCATGATTTGCTTTAGAAAAAGGTTTATTCAAATGAAAAACACTTAATTTCTAGTGTACTTGTTCTAATGAAGTCAATGAGAAATCAACTGTATGTGGCAAACTCTTCTGCACTGACAACTGCCTTATCTAAAAGGCAACGTACTTGAACGTAGCTCAGATAAATTGGATTTGATAAACACGATCTCATTTATTTTTTTTCCAGATGTCAATTTTCAGGAAGTATGGGATGTTCTTTTGCAGCTGTATTTGTAAAGGAGCTAAATTTCAAAAACAGCTTTTGAAATGAAGGTTGATCTTGTATTTTCTTTGCAAATCTGTCTTGCATTGCTTACAGAGTTGTAATATCCTGATGTGCTTTTTTCACCTATGAAAGCCTTGCATTTTTCCTTTAAATATGTAAGTTGYGTTGGGTACCATTATGAAGAAAAAGCCTTCGAAATGAGACTATTATTGAGATTCCTAGTTGCAATCTTGGGTGCTTCATATTACTAAGAATAAAACAACAGGGTAAATATTGCTTTAAATAATTAATTGAGGTGCTTTGAAGTATCCCRTGTCGATTTCCTCCAAGCTGAGGTTTATCAGTGAAAGCATACAGCTGAAAATGACAGTGGGGAAAACAGGGTTTGGGGTGTGGAGAAGGAAGGTTGAGGAGCGAAGACTGACCATGTGTGACAGAAAGCAAAAGGCTGTATTCAGCAGAGTGCATGGAAAGGATCTCTTCAATTGATCAGTCATGCTTCTGAAGAAATCAATTAATAACTGATGACTATCACCCCTAAGACACAGTCAAGATTCTTCTATTTAGCTAGGCTATTATGCCTGGAAATAAAGCCACCCTGTCTTTCAGAAAATTACTTCTTCCTAATACYCTGACCTTTAAAACAGAAACTATAAAATATATTTTTTTTAAAGACCTCTATATCTCTTTATTTCTACAAAAACCAAGGCATTTTCCACCATATTAATGTGCAGATTTCATAGGTTCTCCAAAAAAAGTATGCAACTTATGAATGAACAAGAATTATAATTAGAGTTACAAACTCCATCTGTTTGTAAATACCACAATAAAATTTTAAAGCAGCACACTTTTAGGCAAGATTAGAAACAACAACTACTTCAGTTTAATTTTGTTTTCAGAAGTATCTAGTCCTTATATACTTTTAAATGCATCACTTCAGAAGGGGAAAAGCTTCCAAATTTGTGTTTGGAAGCAAAAGTAATCAGAATCTTGATAAGAAATTAATTAGTCTGGTCTTTTCTATTTTAGTCAAGTAAGCCATCTCTAGCTATGTCTGCAGCAGCTCTTACTAATACTTTGGCTCAGCCCCAGGAAGACCCGCAGATTGTATTTGAAGATCTAAATGTGATTAATCAGCTACAAGAAATATTGAAAGTAGCTGTCTGTAAYAGATGCAAGATTGAGGTATTTCGTGATGTGCCTAGATTGCCTTTACTACACGTGTTTTTCTGACACAGCCCGTGGTTGCCGATCTCCCTACCTGCATGGTGCTCCGTCCTCTTCCAAAAAGATAGCGTGSTTTAGACTGGCAGTTGCCAGCATTCTTCCTTTATGTTACCCTCTCTTCCTCTTTTCACTTTCTTCACAAAAGAGTGAAAATCATCCAGAAAAGAAACGCAAATTAGAAAAGAAGCTTGATGACATATCTTCATGGTACTATTATATTCTACGTAGATGCTGTTGTCTGTGTGCAGTCTTGTTTCAATAGACATCTTTAATTCATGTTTTTCTTATCCTTTTAGAGGGTCGCTGAAAACCTTTGTTCATACAGTGCATCTATTACAGAAACAAACAGATCTAGGATCTTTGCCTGTGGCTGATGTATTATACAGGTTTGTAGTGACTTTTCTAATTGTAGCACTTTTACATCAGCTCTGAAAATGTGTAAGTGCATGTACAGATAAATGTCTTTAAATGTGATTAAAAGGCTTTAGAGTTATTGAAAGCTCTAGGAAAGATCGAAATTTAGTCAATTGCAGAAGGAAGACATTAGAAAGACAAATCTAAAAGGATCTGCTAATTGGTTTTGGGTGTTAAATTTTTATTTTTTWAATTAAATATTGATGATTCTTTTAAGTGGCTTATGAACTCTGACAGAATAATTACTTAAAATATATCGTCATCTTAACTTTTGATTTAGCTGGTTTTTTGCTATGACTGTTCTCTATGCATCTTATTTTATTTTCTGCTTAAAGGTTGTTGCTTTTGGAGGGAGGACCTGGATCACCTTCTTGTTTGCTCGGAGGAAAGCATATAGTGTCTTGGGGCTTTGAAGACATGTTACCTGCACCTGATGCCAACAGTAGTTCCAGCAGTGAAAATAAAGGTGAATTACTTCATGATTGTCAATATTAGCAGGGGAGGACAAGATGCTTTTAGTGGTGACAATTGTTTAAAAACTAATGTAAAGCTTTGGAGTTGGAAAAGATTTTTCCTTTTCTGATGGAAGTAATGTAAAAGCAAGTACAGTATGTATCAAATAACTGAAAGGTGAGGGGTTTAGAAGGGCCATCTGGAGAGAGGACTTCAAGACATCACAGGAGTGTCTTGAAGCCTGATATATAATGAGAGGGGGAGGGCAGCAACTGTCTGGGCACTTTGTTGTCTTAGTCTGTACATTCAAAACTGAAGTTTTGAAAACGTGGACCTAATTTACAGGAGTACTAAATTGTTTACATTGTTTGGCTTGTCATACCTATTTTCATTAAGTTAACCTAACTAGATATGTAAATGATTTGTTTGGTTTTTTTAAAGTTGATTTGGGGATTAGGTAGAAAAAATTATCCTGTTTTATATTAAAATTAAGAGGCAAAATCTAAAGCCTGGTGTGTTAATGATAGTATGGCATATCATTTTTCTTAAATACAAGATAACGGGGTTCAGAAGAGCATTGCTTTTCGGTTGGTGAAGATCAGATGCTATTTTACATTGTCTAGTAATGAGGTTGTAGGAAACCATCAAAAGCAGTAGATACAGYGACCCTCCCTGACTTCAGTGGGAATTTTGCGGAGGTCAGACTGAGTTTGGATATTATCCACTCGTTAGTCTTTCAGTAAGCGTAATTTTTTTTTTGYCCTGTGCAGTATCACTGTATTCAGTACCTATCATTGGCAGAGCATGTTTATTTTTAGAAGTACAAGTTCATTGCTTTTTTTTTCCCTTTTCCTATTCTACTTTTGTTTCTGTCCAGTCTGTTTTGTGTGGATTTTTTATGCTTTCTCTTGTATTTCTTTCCCTGAATTAATTCTCCGTTTTTACGGCTTTGTTTGCTTAGTATTTTTGCGCTAAATGAGAGTTCACATTGCTTTAGAAATATTAGTTCAAGCTTTGATGACATCTCATTAAGTTTAATGCAAGCCATAGGAATTTACAAATCTGAGTTGTCATCTTAGGCTATCTGCAAATTTAATGAAGACATCTATGTTTTGAAGAGGTTTTCTTGCTGTGAGAGTGACTAGATTTTTTTTTCCTTTCCCTAGCTGACTGTTCAGATTCTGTGAACTTAAATTGGTTGGCTGAACAGGTTTATTGATGTCCCTGTTACAAGGCTTTGCCTTGTGTGTCCCATCTTGATTGTTAATAATTACTACTTTGTGAGTGACAAAGCTATGTTTGAAATACATTTTGTCTTAATTTAACAGCGTTCAGAGGTGGAAGGGTCTGCTTACTAGCTTGAAGAGAAGCACAGAGTTGTACCAGAAATTAGATCAAGACTCAATATTAGATTATTCCTTCCCCACAAACAGTCTATCAGCGGTCCTGAGTAGAAAGGCTTGCGTAGTCATAAGCCTTGCTTGTATTTTATCTTGCTGCCAGTTCTGAGTTCTGAACAGCATTACCTGTTGCAAAAACAGAAGAGAATGGATTTCTGCTCCTTTGCGTCATTCTGTAGGCATTTAATAGCAAATACTCAAGTTGCTTTATGTTTAAGTAAAGGAATTTTCCACTTGAAATGAGTTCGGTTGAACAGTCCTGTGTTCCTAAGCATGGTTGGGTAYGCTAGTCTAGTTCCTACTGTATTTATAGTTTTGAATAGTGTGCAGAAAAAGCCAGTTCAAGCTTACTGGKTTTTTTTAGAGAATCTTGGGCCATAATACCCAAAGGCACATCTTTAACACTGAAATGAGAACACAACACAGGAAAAAGAAATTATTCAGAAATGGATGAGGTGCATTTGAATCATGAAAAAACAACATTAATGTCATTTATTATCTCAAAAGAGAAGCTGAGTGACTAGCACTTAATTCTTGTTAAGTTTATTTGGCAACAGCAGGAGATTTAAATAGCCCTAGTATTYGTGTGAGTGAGTTAGGTGTAATCTGGGCTCCTCTGTAAGGCTTGAAAGAAATTTAAAGAAACTACTGTAAAAAGAATGGACTTTGACTATGTTACAGTAGCTCTTAGAACACCGACTAATAAATTCAGTATTAAAAAAATGGTTCTGACCCATCGGTAATGACCTGTCGTGAGCATCTGTTGGTTTTCAGTTGCTGTGGTAGCTCCCACAGAAGCGTAATGACCGTGGAGAATTTCCAGTTTTGTATGTTACAGAGGAGGTCTCTGCTCTATTCTTTCTTCCTGATTCAGATGCAGACTTAGGGCGCTGTCTTGCAGCAGATGGACTCTATCTTTATACAACTAATTCAGTGGGCAGAGGAATAAGCAAATTAGGATCTGGATTACATGGTACTTTGCGGTAAGTGACAGTTGAATATTTGCTATTCTGCAGATCTGTTTTAAAAAAAAAAAAAAAGTTTTTGTTTTGGTAAACCACTCTCAGATGTTAGGTATAACAAGACTAGAGCATATTATGCATTTTCATTAAATGCTATTTTAATGTTGTGGTTTTCTCATCTGAAATTCTTCTTGAGTATGTTTTCTCTAGAATCGTAGAATAATTTAGGTTGAAAGGGACCTCTGGAGGCCATCCAGTCCAACCTCCTTCAAAGAGGTATACTAGCAGAATAGCTAATATTTTAGATTTTATTTTATTTTTAATGTATAGTAGGTTGGTTTATTCTTTGCTGAGAGGCATATACTATAGACTAGTTTTGTGACCTTTTTATTTATAGTTGTACAATTGCTGAATTCATAAGTATTTTTTTTCTAATTGTCATTCATCATATAAATGATTAGTGCAGGTGTGACTCGCTGTACCTTCTTGCTTCTTTATCGCTTGGAAGCCATGAGGCTTCTTATGCTTTAAGTCTTAGAACAGAAATTGCTGCCTTATGCTGACTTGAAGTTAAGTTCAGTCAAAATTCAAGAATGTGGTTGTGAGTTGTTCTTAGAAAAACAAAAAATAGCGCTGAGTTTTAAAGAGTTTTAATATACTGCTTTTTTGCCAGAGGTTTTGTGTACTGCCGTAATGAGGAGCTGGAGACTGGGTGGGTTGCTTTTGGCAACGGCAAACTTCTTCATCGGCCCGTCTCTTTTGATAATAAGCCTCACTCCCTTTTCCAGGTTGTGGATCAGCATACCCTTCAGGTAAAAGGAATAGCTAGGATGTTCATTGCAGAGTTACAGTAGAGTAAGAAAACGTTCTTAATTAATCACAGTCATTTCTARCTTTAATTAGTTTTGTCCTTGAAGTTTCTTCTTTTTACTTTGTGAAACTGCCTTTTTATAAACCCCCATTGAAAGCATGATAGAACTTGTAAGTAATGTTATAGATATTACTCTGTTTCCATGTGTTAGAGTGTATATATATGCATGTATATATATGCATGTATATATATGTGTGTATATATATGTATATGCATGTACAGACTTACACTGTGCTATATTATGATAGTATTGTAAGAGCTAGACTATTGTATGGTCACATTATAAAACAAACAATAGCAAAATGGACTTCGACTTACACTGAAAACATAATCTTCCTGAACAGCTCATTATTCTTCTACTGTAATAAAAATTCCGGTATTGTTTCTGATCTAATTGTGTTTTGTAGATAAACAACTGTCATCCTTTGTAAAAATGGATAGTTTGTTTACTTTGGGTTTTTTCCTGCCATGGTTTTAAGGATGGATATGTATGTTTATGTCCAGTGTGTTTCCTAAAACTGAGAATGTTTGGATTCCCCTTTTCTTCCAAAGGTTCAAGTAGTGTTTTAGAGAAGTTGCAGAAAGTAGATAACTCTTTAGCATGTATATTTTCCTTACGGTACTGTGGGTATGCTCTCAATCATTAGAGAGGAGATGATCCTTTTATTCTTAGATATGTTAAATGTTTAGATACATAAGCTGTTTTGTATGCAGTAGGTCCATTTGGCAAATATTACAGAATAGCTCTTTGTAACAAATAAATGTAATACTACTGTTATGTCCAATAATAAACCTCTCATGGACTAACTGCACTTGATCTTAATTTATTTATTTGTTTTTAAGTACAGTGTTAATACTCATAAGAACAGACTTCAAAATAAGAACTGTTAAGATGCTCTCCTTCTTGTAGGTATGTCAAATAATCCCAATGCCAGTAAATCACTTCCCAGTCGGCAGTACTATGACTACCGTGCATCTTTCTTCAGATGGCACATATTTCTACTGGATTTGGTCTCCTGCAAGCCTCAATGAAAAAACACCAAAAGGCCACTCTGTTTTTATGGATATTTTTGAACTTATAGTAAGCAAATTATGTGTTTTCTATGACTGTGGAGTTGGTAGCGTGATTACTGCTTAATTAAATATCAGTATTTTCAAATCAACATTTTAGGTTTGAATATTGATATGTGTAATCTGAATAGCTGTTTGTAATGTGTTTACAAATTAACTTTTAACAGAACAGAAGCTGTATTGTTCAATTCTATCTTCAGAGGACTTACGACTATCATACTCCAGCAGTATGAATTGTCTTGTAACATGAAACGTATTTTATTGTAATCAGTAATTAAGTTTTATGCTGGGACAGTAATTCAGTGTATTAGGATTTAAAGCAYCGTTTACTGTGGATCTGCTTCATTGTGTTAAAAGCCAATCAGGTCCCACAAGTTACAAATACAATTGTTTTGTCTRCACTTCATTTTATAGCCTAAAATGTTGTTTATGTTGTGTGACAATTATTGGTTTTAGTGTAAAACCAAATGCATCTCAAAACATTAAGTCTAGAGAAATGTATCAGTAGTTTGAACTCCCTTTTCTCTCAATGGCTTATAGATGTGTCTGTATATGTGTGTATATATACGTATATATGCTTGCATTTGTGTGTGTATTTTAATTTGACAATGAAGCACCTCAGTCTAAAATTTCATTCATTTATACAGCAGAGCTTATAGCAATTCATAGACCTTGTATTGATAATGGAAATTGTAGGAGGATTTAGCTTTGGAGTACTTTGGGTGCAGTGTCTGTATACCTGCTCAGCAGTTGCTGTACAACGGCTGTACTTGGTGGGATGATGGAGCTGGAAGTGGTAGGCTATAGTAGTACAACTTACAGAAAATGCCCAATGCTGTAAATCAGATCTTATCTTCATTAAGAGATGCATTCTTTAATAACACRTCCCCTGAAGATTATGGTCTAAGAAAATCATTACTTACGCTTTTTGGCTGGCAAATGATTTAAAGGCCTCTTTTTACAAAACTTGCCAGTGAAACATCATGAAGAATATGGGGAGGTTAAATATTTTTAAGTAGAGTTCCATAAATAAACTTAAGACTATGACAAGCAGTTCTGTCTTTGAGGACAGACAAAATAAAAGATACTATATTGAACCACAAAGTCGCAAACAAAACAAATACTCATCTGTCTAGCTTTTATAGCACTTTTTTAGTAAGAAATTCTGCCAGCAGAGTTTAAGTTTGTATCCCTACTTGATATATCGTATTGTACAATTTTACTGTTCAGTTAAGGTAATCTATCTCCTACGGATTTCAGTATCTAAAAGTATTTTCTTTCTCCGTTTTGATAGGTTGAAAATGGCATATGTATAGCAAATCCTCTACAGGAGCGAATTATATTAATGAGAAAAGAGGGTGAATCTGCAAAGAGTATAAACGAGATGCTACTGAGTAGGCTGTCTAGGTATAGAGCCTCCCCGTCAGCAACACTGGCTGCTCTCACTGGCTCTACAATCTCCAATACATTGAAGGAGGACCAAGCAGGTCAGAGGAGGTTTTACTGACTCTCAGTAATTTTTCATGGTTTGTTTCTTAACACATATAGTATCAGTTCTAGTAATTACTAACTTCTTAGGACATGTAAAAAAAGTCTGCATATTGTTTTTTTCCAAAATAAGTGTTTGAAATATATATACAGTATTGCGTAATGCTTGAATTACAAGTTCCTTTGGTAAATTAGGCATTGATTGTGAGAAAAGTTTAAGAATAAAAAACGGGAAGGATACTTGTAGCACCCTTTTTTCCCCCGGTGTGTTAAGTTATAGGRCTGGTTTATGCCACATTTGATCAAACTGGTAATTGCATTTCTCTGCTGGCAGTTCATCTGGGCTTCTAATTGTTGTGTAAAAATGGACTGCAGTTTAGAAAATGAAACTATTGTTTCACAAGTAAGTTGAATATTATAAATTGGAGGTAATTTTGCTTTTTTGAGGGCTTGCTGAAACTACCCAAGTTAATTAGGGAATCTTGAATGAACAGCATTGATGGCTTTCAGGATGATCTGGAGCTTTGTAAGATTTGTCTTAAGATAAGATTTGATTCAGTTTATCCTAAATTACTTCTCTTCTTCCTTCATACGTACATGAGTTTTCTTTCTTCAATTTTAAACAATTAAAGGTATTTCCATAAAAATACATTATACAGGAAATAGATGTGCTTACAGGGAAACTGGCAAACAGTTAGCTTGAAGAGCTATTTTAAAGGCTGTGTTTTGCCAGTTAACTAGAGTGCTACAGAAGAAGAAGGAGAAGAAGTGGTTATTCTTGGGTAACTCTTTAGTCAGAGCTCAGAAAAGTGTTGATCAGCTGTGGCAGGAGCTAGATCATTATGACTGTATATGTTTCATGTGGAGCAGGAGAACTTAAAATAGTAAATGCGTCATGAATCTCAAATGATCTCTTTATGTTAAAGGATTATTTGGCTCTAAGATACTGCTTTCAATACATACAATTCTTAAAACAGTTTTGTTTAYACTTAAATTTTAGGCTCCTAATTTTCCTGGTTTGGAAACTTGAGATTGCTGTCTTTTTTAATTTTTAAGTTGTTCTCTTCAGTTAAATAACCTGTGAAACTGTTTGTATCCTTCTGGGGATTGATGCTGAACGTGTGGGATTATGAGGCCACCCCTATGTACAGCTTCTTAAAGCAACTTCTAAATGCTGCAAAATGCAGCTTAAATGAATTTCCATAGTGATTTATTTCAAGCCCTAAATAGAAATCTGCCTTGTTTGCTGCCTGTTATTATGAGTTTTTAATGTTATGAAGAAATACATGTTTGTGTTGTGTTTTTTTTGTTTAATATTTCAGCTGCAAACACTAGCTGTGGGCTGCCACTGAAAATGTTGAGGAAGACTCCGATATACACTTGTGGAACGTACTTGGTGATGTTGGTCCCACCCCCAGGTGGATCAGGCAGCTCTGCAACACGCTCGCTCTTCGGAGGAACAAGTGCTTTGTCATCTTTAAAAAGTAAGTCGGATACGTTTGTGGCAGATTTTAAGTCCTYGGTTTTCTGAAATACAATAAACTTATCAGAAATTTATTGGAGACTTTTTTTCTGTTTCTAGTTCTCGCTTCAAGCTTGGTGTTCAATATTTCGGATGGGCAGTTCACAAGCCGAGCAGATCTCATTGATGCTGCAGGAAGTTCGCTTGGACGTGGTGCTCTAGTTCCAGGACTTGGTRAGAAGTAGATCTCTTTTCTGGGAATATTTCAGAACTAGATATATCCAACCCTTAGAYTCTAAATAATCTGTCTGGATTTTAATGTGGAGTAAGCAACTCTGCAGTTGGTGGGGTTTCATGTCTGTGGTGAAATTTTGTAAATTTAACATTTTTGAAAGTTCAGAGATCCCTGAAGGAATTTCCAGTATCTCGCTTTTGCAGTTTCAGCTGCACACAAATTCAAGAGAAGTGTTTTCTGCAGCAGAAAAGAATCTTGAAAGAAGTCTGATTTTTATACCCTGCTTACGCTGTAAGGTGTTACAAAGTTCTGAGTATCTTATCTCTATGTTTGAAAATACTTAAGTGCATCTTAGCTGGAAAGACATTGTAGCTATTTCTGATTTCCCTATCGCTTTATGACTGAAATTTCATGAGTGTTTTCTTCAGGACTTTTTTTTTTTTTCTTTTTTTAACCTGCTTGGTATAGTAAAATAATCTTTTGAACAGTGTCCGTGCTACCTAAACACTGTATATCATTGCTGGCATTTTAATAAGCAGTGTTTTTATGTTGCCTAAGAATGAATGTATTTCTTAAAAATGTTTGAGATAAATAGTTTTAAATAATATTCTAAATGCTAGGGTGCATGGATAGGTATAATTGTGTGTTAACTTGGTAGCTACTGTTACTGGAGATTTACCTCAGTCATTTAAAACATGTAGACAAATAGGTTATTTTTGAACAKTTGCACCGTGCAAACTGTCAGTTTTATTAAAGCTATTATGTTTTTACCACAAGGCCTTTAAAACAAGTTCTGAGGTGCTTAATTGTCAATAGCTGTAGTAAAATAAACTTGAAACTTTTTCCCCTCTACTTTTTCTAGAAGTTATTAATATCTGATGCCAGACTCAACTATTTTTAGTTTATGCACTC
This sequence comes from Oceanodroma leucorhoa, assembly GCA_030449065.1. NCBI lineage: Eukaryota > Metazoa > Chordata > Aves > Procellariiformes > Oceanodroma > Oceanodroma leucorhoa. The sequence goes on from JASVER010000097.1 coordinate 740,711, forward strand.
TGCCAGTGTGTGATAAGTTTGTGGAGGRATGATATGTTATGTACTTATAAATACTGAGCACTGGAGTATTTACCTGACGGATGCTGTTGTATGTTTACTTGAAACATCAAAAGGGATGTGCATTTGCTTCGTTCCTTTGTTAAGAAATCTCCTTTTAACGTTTTTCATTCCGATGCATTGTTACTAAATTGCTGTCACGACAGAGATCTTTTAAAGCAAATAATTTGGATTTATATCTGCTATAAAAATACCTTAGTCTGGTTTTCTAACAAACATTCTAAAATTTGATGTGCAAAATACTTTCCTCTCCTTAGGTGCCTGTTACGATACTATGAATAACATGATATGGACATGCTCTAATGATTATATTGATCAGTGGTGCAATCCCGGGAACCAGGCATTCCATTGTGTCTGTCAGAGACTGGGAGTGAGTCATGTCATTACAGAGCCCAAAGGTGAGGTAAACGTATAAGACAGTATTTTATACAAAGTGGAAGTGAAATGTACAATTATCATAAAATAAATGTACAGAAACTACCTTTCTATTAAAAGCTGAGTTCATTTAAATGTACAGAAACTACCTTCTTAAACTTTCTATTAAAAGCTGAGTTCATTCTTCAAAAGTTGTTTATAAATATTGGTCATGGTTTATCTTTGCTTTAAGAAAGGAAAAAGCAAAAAGCGAGACGTATTTGGAAGTTTCCAGATTCTTGCTACCTTTAGCACATTAAACAAGTGATGTGGGTGATTCTTTGGTTTATCATGTGGGCGGGTGTCCTGAAGTTAGAGATGATGATGATATATTGCATTTTAGAAGGAAATGCTAATGCTATAGTCTGTGTTTGTAGACAGCATTTGAACTGCTTTTCTTCTTCTAGGGGATGCAACAACCACAAAYGAGGTTATTAACCAGTTACTGCACCATGTTGGTGCCATGTGTATCCACCAACTCAACCTACTTGCAGCCAGCAACAATCTTCCCATAACAAATTTTTTGGGCAAGCAACACCCAATTGAAGCACATCATCTCAGCAGTATTTGTGACATTATGGAAAAAGCTATGGTGAATGCAGATACTTGTATAATACGCTGCATCCTTGTTGTCTTTCAGGTACAAGGACATCTTAAATGTACTCCATAATAAATTAAAAAAAAAAAAATTGTTTTAGAATACAGGCAACCACTTGATTTTATTAGGGTTTTTTTTTTCTCCATTGCATTCAATTTAATGGAGATTGACTTAGCAGTGGCTTTGCAGTATCTTATACACCCATTTAAGAGTCCTAATTTAAATGTAAGTGTAATTGNTTTTTTTTTTTTTTTTTGATCCAAAGTCAGTTTCTGGCTCTGAGATTTCTAGTGACCTAGACAAATAGTTTGAGAAACGGAAAAAGAGTTAATGTGAACAATGTTTAAGTTTTTAATATTGTTGTGTTTCATTTTTCTCAGGTGGTTTTTAAATTTTTCTTCAGCCCACAAACCGAAAGAAACAGAGATATTGTTAGAAGGTCTGGCCTATTACTTTGGCAGTTGCTGATGGCACCAAGGGATCAGATTTGCTCTGAAATTCAGAAGGAGGTTTGTCTAGCTATTAGGTAAATATCTATTTTGTTAAATTAAACTTAACTTAGTTTTTAGATTATTTGAAAACGCTGTAACAGATGAACATTCAAATTGTATTCAGCAGTTTAATTTTAAATTAATATGATAAAATTTAAGTCGACATAGTATGATAAAATTATTACCATTTATATCTGTGGAAGAAGGGAAATACAATGTGTTTGTCATGATGACAGTGAAATAACATACAGTAATTACCTTCCATACTTCTTTTCATTAGTTGCTTTTTATTTCTTTATAATTTCTTTAGGGTTTTTTTAATGTTTATTATAATATAGCTGCTAAATTCAAGCARAGTTTTCTGCATTTCAGTGATGGCTAGAATGACTTCCATATTTAGCTTATATAGTTTATTGGTGTTCTGGAATAGGCAAAGCTGATGTTGTCAGCTGTTAGACCAGTGTTTCAAGTGACAATACTGAAATTCTCCTAAACAAAAGCAATGTAAGGAGAAGCAGAATGCATAATACTTGAGGAATGCTGTAAGGTTGAAGGCCCAGGCAAAAACACGGACAGGGTAGTGAGACTGTCTTGAGAAAGTCAGGTTTATGTTTAGAAAACAGGAATCTATTTTGGTAGAAGGGYGGGCATTGTGTCTCTGGGCTGGCACACCAGGTCATCAGACACTTAGACAGGATGGTTGCTTTAGCTCCACATCATATTAGCTACTGCATCTCTTGAACCTGATGCTGTGTAATTTCCTTTCTCCAGCTTGTCAAAATAGCAGAATGACTAAGTACAGGGAAGCGAGCAAGAAGTGTGATTGTGTATCACGAAAAGGAGATAATATAAATCTCAAGGACAAGGGATGCTGTCTCAAATGTCCTAAGTACAAATATAATCTGCTTTCAAGTGGGAAGTGCTCCAAAGGTTGAGAACAAAATCTTCTGAAGATCAACCTGCATTTTTTTTGTGTGAATCACGACATTCCAAGTTTCAGTGGCTTTATGCAACTCTGTGAGTGAAGAAGAATAGMGTGTCTTTAGTATGATTATCTAGCATTGCTTTTTGACAGGGAAAAGTGTATCCTGTCAGCTGCATGGACAGCTGCTTCATTTTTCCCTTGTTTAACCATATATCCTCCAATAACTTGTAAAAAAATCAGAGGTGGGGATTAGGTAATAGCTCCTTCCTCCTGTTTTCTCATTGAGGGATTCTGATACCAGTGGAAACCTCAAACTTAGCTTGCAATGTATGATGACTTTTCCTGATGTTTGTATCACAAGTTGGTCAGCATGAGCCAGAGGGAGGGAAGCTGCAATAATCTCTGCTCTCAGTATGAAGCTGGAAAACATACCAGTTTTCTTTTCTGAGTGTGTTATTTAAAAAGAGACAGGGAAAAAGAAAAGATAATAGTTAGCATAATAGTTTCGACACTTCAGACAGTCACGAAGTACTCCATTTAAGTTATTGTGATCTTCTATCTTGATGTGGTAATTCATGTAGAAAGGACAAAGTTCATCACAAGTTAGAGGGGAAAAATATCTCCACAAGGAGTATTTATGCATAGCTATATTGCTTCTGAAATACTAATTCTAGAATCTTCTGYGTAGCTTAAACTAAGACTTCTGTAAGGAGCCAGTCTTTAATAAGTATAAAATTGTAACAGTAGTGACTTCTTGATTACTCTCTTGCATTTCCCATTCTTCTTATCACAGGTAAACCACAGCTCTTACCCTGTCACCAGAGTTGTTTAGGTCGCTCTCTAAGCCATCATTCTTTTTTTCTGATATCTGTCTGTTTCTTGAAAAAATGATTGTGCTGTTATATATACAAGTGACTAATGTGGAGTTTCTCAAGAGGAAAGTAAATAGCTCGTGAAGAAGCTTTGGGACCTAAACAATAAAATATAGTTGATGAAAAGAGATTTCTGGAGAAAGCAGCTGCTTATTTTATGACTAATATAAATCTTAAAATATGTAGGATGCCTTTCTAAGTTRGAAGAAGCTATTACATAGTCATTCTGAATGTTACGTCAGATACTAGGCTGAGATTCTGTGACACCATTTTTCACATGTCCATTGAAATKATTTTGTTCACTTTTAAATACATTAAGTAATACATGGCTTTATTTTTTCTTTAGCTCTGGTTTAAATATCCTGTATCCTGGAGAAGCAGAAATCAATAATTTATTGAAATTGGTCTTAACTGAAGGTGAGAATGCCTTGTGGACATGTGAGTGTGCGTTTTCTCTAATCGAAAACAAAAAGTGAAAATACTTCTCAACCTCTGGAGGGAGARCAGTTCAGAAAATTGAGCACTAGTCTGCTTTAAACCCATCCTATTCTAGGAAATTATGGAATGCTTCAAATTCTTAAGCTGCCTTCTGAATGGCTACATGGTCAAGGGTATGTTAGGTGTAGAAAAGGAAAATTTGTCTCAATCAGACAGCTGTTTAAAATTGAAAMGGATTAAAGTTCTCTTTTGTCACTATTGGTAATGTTTCTTGTCCAGGTTGTATTTTAGAACACCTAGTTAGCAGTTAGTGTTACCCATGGCAATTACACAGTAACCAGAGGTAACTTTAGTCCTTAGTGAAAGAGTAATAATCTGCTTGCATTCGCCATGAAATGGGAGTCTGGACTTAGAAGCAGCTGATGCACAGTAATTTGTTACTTCATAGGAATGTGTTTGTGCGTCAAAGTCTTTGGAATTTAAACAGTGCTATGTGCAGAGTAAGGTTTAAGTCTGTAATATCAACAGGGAATCGGGTTACACTGTAAATATAGTAATTTCTGAGAAGTAGCATATATTAAGCAAGATTATCTGAGGAAATAAAAATAAATTAATTCTGTAAAATGCTGTTTTGCAAAAGCTTTTGCATTCCATTTTAGGAGAGAGAAATAGTGGTCTCTCTCAACTTCGCGACGTTATCCTGACTAATTTAGCTGAACAACTTCAGAACAACAGATTTGGAAGTGAAGATGATGATCACTATAGGTAAAATGCAACAATATGCTCCCCCTCCTCCCCATTTATAATGTATGTTTCTGTTATTTGCTTTAGGTAAAATTGCATAACATTCTGCTGAAATTGCTTGTTATCTTASTGGCAGTGTGACCTAAATACTATCTTTGTCTCCGTAGTGGGTAGAATTTCATTAGGACAAGGGAGAGAGAGGTTTGACATTTTAGGGGAAACTTTGGAGACTTCCGTACACAGACTTAGTTTTGGATTCCCTGCTACTTACCACGTATATGGTAAATGTGGATGATAATTCATAAGTACGATATTATGGCATTGCTCTCCATATCACTACGTTAGGTGACTTTTCAGCAGTAAACCTGTCAGTCTTAAGTACCTGTTCAAATTGGGAGGAGTCTTTTTTTAGGAGTCATTAGAASTCATAGATTTATACCAGCGCAGTGCAAGAAATCACTGGTAATCTGTTGCATTGATTGTTGTTAAACATTTCAGGCTTGGTTTTTTTTGTGCCAGAATCTCTGAAGTTGAACAGATACTTGTTTTGGTTTCACGTAATTTGTGATACAGCTTGCAGAGACTTTTGAGATGAGCTATACAAAATGCACCATAATTAGACTATTAACATTTTACATCTTTCTTGCATTTTTTTGAAGACTAAATGATGAGCTGTTGCACTACATTCTCAAGATTGTTGTCCGAGAATCTTGTGTCTTAATCACCAAGTGCCAAACTGTATCTAAAGATGATTTTCAAAGGCTTCTTTCAACTGTGCCTGTAAGTAAAATGTATTTTGATAAAAGTAGATTTGCCTTTGGTTTCTTTTCCTCCTTAAATCCATCATCTTCACTGAGTATATAGAGGTGAAACTTTTATAGTTGTGTGTCTTATAAATACAGGAAGAGAATGTCTTTTGTTTATGCTATGCAGGAAAGGAAGAAACAATTTCTTACAGCAAAGTAAAGCGTACAGCAATGCTAAAACAGGTTTATATGTGGACATATTTTCAAATTGCTCTGGTGTCTGTTTCTGTTTAAAGCAAGTTTGTGTATCTCAATCTTCAAAGCATTACAACAACTTAAAAAACAAAATAAATTCTTTCTACAGATGTGTATAATGGTTCATACAAGCAGAAAGGGTTACCGTTTACAGACAAAAATGAGTGGAAGTTGACATTATTTAGTGGTAAAAGTATGCACAGATGTTTTCAGCAGGGTCAGCTCCCTGATGTGGCTGGTGGCAAAGGCAGGGGAGCTTGCATGCAAACATTGGGGAGGGGACAGGAAGTCATGGCCTGTGCTGCAGGAGGATGGAAAAGGAGTAGTAGCATGGAACCATCACCTTCAGGAAGGTGAATTAAATTTAGCTGTATGGTGGCATGATCTTTTAATAATTAATTAATGTTACGTACTTCAATATTACTATAATGTTACATACGCGAGTAAAATGGTACTGCTTCTTTATATGTTTTGTAAGTTATTTCACAAAATTCAGTGTCTTGCAAACAGTTTCTTCTCTTAAATATGTATTAAAAAGCTTGCGTTAAATCAGCAAAAAAAAAATTTCTGTTCAAGGGAAATTATTTTTTGCTTTTGCTTGTCCTCTCCCTCAACTTTTTTCCTCTTTTATATTTCAAAGTACAGGGATTGCCTGAATCAAGGTTGATTAAAGGGTGTAGATAATGTAAAGTGTACTTATTTATGTTAAAGGCTGCATCATCGTGTTTGCGGTATCTGATGGCTGTACAGAACCACCTCCTCAGTAACACTATTTTGATTAAACCTGATGAAAATGATGACAGTGACAGCTCCTTGCAGGGAGAGACATTGAAGGTACAGGTAAACACCAAGTTTTACTCCAGTATGGCTCTCTACAGTCAGTGTTCCTGTGACACCTCTTGTTTCTGCAATACATTCTATTTACACTGTTTTGTTGGTTCTTTCCCTCTTGATATAGTTAAATTACTGTAGACAGTTTTTTCCTGTTCTCCACCTAAAGTCTGCAGTTGTTCTGTGTTGAGTATTCCTGCTTGGGTTCTGTATTGTCAGTGAGAGCAGACGTTTCCCTTCCTAAATATACGTATAATGAGGTTTAAAATGTATTTTAATTAGTATGTGCTAGTAAGAAAATTCATCTGCCAGGAATCCTTTCTGGACACATTACCCCCCCCCAGTTTCTCTTCTCCAAATCGCTTAGGTGGTCTTTGAAAAAATGTTTTTCAGATTTAAATAGGAAAGGGTTTTCTCGTYTGCCTTACCTGGCTTCTGCTTTTTTGCAGTTTTAACTTACAAAGCTTGTGTAGAACCACCTRCATCTGTTGTCTGAAATAGTGTGAATAATGTTTGTGGCAAGGAAACTGTTAGAGGACAAGGTTTGCAGACAGTGGTTGTTTTGTTGGTATAAGGTTTATTAAAATGGTGTCATTTCATATCATTGCTGGAATAGTCCTGAATGAACTCAGAGGCCAGGTTTGTCCTAGCATGCAGGCTGTCTTGTCACAGTAGTTTTTGTAACAGCAACAATTCTTCTRTAATGGTATTGACTTCTGAATTTGGGGTATTGTTTGTTAAGCTGGTTTTGTCTGCTACTCTTTCAGACTTTGTGTGCTTGTAATCTGCTGCAATTGACAGTTATTTGCTCAGGCTCATTGAGTAAATGCTAAATATTGTAGTAATTTTCTTGTCTCGCTATTCACCCATGTTTTCATTGTTCAGTTTCTCTCTCTACAGTGATCCTCATACCTGCTAGGACATTCTGTCACCAATGCTGTACCTTGGCTGGCTAACAGCTCTCTCTCCTGTGCTGGACTTGGGGATTCCTTCCCTCTAGAAACTGGATGTGCATCCTRTAAAACATGCACCTAGTTTCTCCCAGCACTTTGGGGCTTAGCATTAATCAAATTTAAGTCTTGGATGAATCTACTGCTGCAGGCCTGCCAGGTCACATTATCATTATTTTAATTTGGAAATCCATCATTTTGTTCTGTTGTCCTTTTTGGTATTCTCTAAGAATTTAAGCATCCTATAACTCTTTTTGTACCTAGGAACTAAAGACCAGCATTTTGTCTCTTGCTACACAAATTCTGACAGGATGTGATGAAGTCTTAGAAATGTTGCAACAAGTCACTACAGCACTAATAAACAGTGACATTTCTGATAGAGAGCAAAGGTAAGACAAGTATGAGTATGTTAGCTTGAAAACAGTAAACTGTTGCTTTTTGTGGCTTATTGTACAAGCAGTTAGCATTACTTATTCTTTCAAAGCTCAAGTTTGAAGTTATAATGTATAGGAACTGTTTCTTACTATAGCATTTGCTTAGCACTTATCTTTTGAGGAATTTAGCATCAGACTCTCCATGTCAGTACTACTAGCTTTGATAATCTATAGAAACTTCAAATTGGTAAGGTTTTAGTCAGTTACAATGGTATTTATGAGCAGARTAACTGGAAGCAAACTGGATTTAGTCAGCTGGGAATATTCCTGTAAGCTAGGGCAATTTTTTTTATTTTTAAATTCCTGACTATCACCTCTCTAGTAGCTGGACTAGCTATTTTATCCATGACAAGTCTTGGATGTTGTTATGATATCCTGCAGGTTTCATCAGATAGCGTCACCTTGCCCTTCCCTGTCTCCCCTCCGCTTAAAAATATATGTTGGGAATCGGATGTAAACAAAAGCTGTGAACCTTTTCCCTAGTTAAACAAACACCTCCCTTTCCCAGTTGTGTTTCAGGTTTCAGTTTCTATGCTTTTCTGTGCCTGTAAGATTAGTTTTGTTTATTGACAATACCCAGTTCCTTTGAGATGTTTTCAAATGGGTTTTGCGCTCAAATATATTTTTATAGATACGAATTCTTTTAAAGTACTTTGAGCTACCTGTGCTAGCAGCCTGATATACATACTGAACAAATACACTTGTGTTTGATGTGGACTTTCATCCCATGCCCATGGGAGCTTACCATTTTCTAAGTAATTATTAAAGTCTTCGTTTACTGTCTTCTAGTCTCTCATTGTTTAGTAAGAACTGACAGCAAAGACTAGGACACTAACACTTTGGAGAAATTGTAATGTTTTCAAGATACCAAGTTTTGGGGTTTTTTTTAAACATAATGCAAATGTTCTCTGCTGAATTTTGAATTGCCTACTTACGCAGTCGGTTACAAGATTAAACAGATGACTAAAAATAGTAGTGATACTCTATGAAAATAGTTGTTACTATGTAAACCTTGACTCTCCTTACAGATTAAAAGGCCTGGAGCAAATTACAAAGGCTACTATGCTTGGTCATCTGCTTCCCGTCCTACTGACATCTCTGATGCATCCAAATTTGCAAACTCTAACAATGGCTGATGCCTTGATGCCTCAGCTGGTGCAGYTGGTTCTTTACACAAGTCAGGTATGGCCTTTGTGTCAGCAGTTGTCTACRAACGAAAAAAGATGTGGCATGCATGTTCTACAATGCTGTAGATCTTGGTCAACTTTCTGCAGTAAGTGATCCACAGATCATAGTTCAAGAATTGCTCAACAGCTACAAAAGCTGATAATGCGGAGTATTAAATTTGACTTTGTAAAACAGCTACTAAGTAATGACTTACTGTCAATAACAACATACAGTGTGATTGTTAATATATTTCAATAATGAGATCTTAAAATTATTTACTGTTTGCATGTTTCTAACACTGTATATTTTCTGCCACAGACTGCACTGCTGCTTAAAACTCAGTCTCCAGTTTTCTCAGAACTGAACAGTTCCCCCAGTGGTGCATCAGAACAGAAAGGGAAGCTGTTACCTGATGAGAGGTGATATTCTTTACATTTGAGTCTTTTCATGGGATAAAATATCTTAGCTGTAATGTGCATTTGACCATTGCTGTGGGATAAATCTTAAAGCAGCAATCTTTTTTCTTTTTTTTTTTTTTTTAAAAGGCAAAGCTGTAATTGTTTGTAGGGCTATCTTAGAGATATAGAAGCCTTTACAAAAGGCAATTAGTACTAAATTTTTTTTGCATATAGAATTAAATGATTAATATCTTCAGGTTGTTTGCACAGGACATGGTTTGTTTTGTTTTTTTCCTCACCTCAAGCATTAGGAATTAATTCTAAATGTTCCACTTACAATAAATTAGGCTAAGGAAGACCATAATGAGAAAACGTAAATTGCTCTGGCAGCATGAGATACATTATTAAAACTATTGGAAAGACATTAAATGGTTTCATGTACGTAGAGAAATATAACGATTTTAAGTCCCACATTTAAATCCTGTGTCTCGGCTCAAAGTTATACAGCTTCTGCTTAGAAACAGAAACATGCAGCTAAATTAAATAGAAAATACTTATCATATCTAATTGCAGTGTTGCAGAATTTGTAGTATTAAATAACTTGTGATAATGTGTAATATACTGTGTGAAAACTCTGAAGAATTTATTCTCAGTCCTCCTCCACATTATAAGCTTCAGTGAAATATTAGGCATATTGTTTTATGACAGTATAATCAATTTTGGGTGTTGTCCTGAGAGGGAAGGTTTTTTTAATGCTACCAATTGTATGCTAGAATCTATATATAGTATCATTTACTTTTTTGTGGTGCTACTTAGCTTTTTTTACCATAATTTGGAAATTGGAAAGCATAGGGAAAAGCTCAAGTTAGAGATTGGCATAGTTATTTCTAATGTACAGAGTTCATGCTATTTAAGTTCTGCATGTTCCCTCAATACAGTTATGCCTAAAATGGGGAGTGGCTAGGTATCAATGCTGAGAGGTGATTTTAAGTATACTTTATAGTATGATGTCTGAATATACCGTAGAAACCTGTGTGTTGAATTKTAGGACTAATTTTTCACTGTTATTTCAGAATGCTGGAAGAGAAAGAAGAACCAGGTTTTCTTACGGGTTTGAAGATCCCTGCTCCCTGGGCTGCTGGGAAGACTGTAGAAACAGTTCATCCCGTCAGGGATAACTATAAATTTAAAGAAACTGTACATATTCCAGGAGCCCGCTGTTTATATCTTAGATTTGACAACAGATGTTCTTCACAATATGATTACGATAAGGTAAGCAAGGGCCAATTCAGAAATTCTTTCTTTTCTATATGTTTCCATCAGCAGYGCTTCCCATTTTCATCTTTTCTGCCCCTCGTCTTTCATGGCACCTGATTCCCGGTGATCGTGATAATGCAGGAGGTTTTTACTGATAGGAGCTTATTAGYGTACACTGTAATGTCACAGTCTACTTACTTCAAGGCTGTAAAGTACAGGGATGCAGAGAGGTTATTTCTTGTGTGGCACAGGTGAGAATAACTTTTGGAAAGAAATCTTGAGTTTCATTCTGGAGACTAAACTTAGATAAATGATAGAAAATGTACAACGAGTTGTTGACATGAGGCAGGAAGATGAAGAGAAATGGTTCATGTTTAATTTCTATTATTCTTGAAGAAATAATCAAAAAAGAGTATATGCTTAATTCTTCTTGTGTTCTGTTTCATAACATGATATCCAGTGATTGTTTCAATGTTTAAAATCTATCAGTTATGAGGATCTTTTGTTAAGAGTTAGGCTCTGTAATTAGGAAGTTTCCTCAAAAGATGTCAGAAGTAGTGGTAGCTATGAAATAGGAGAAATATAACAGGCTCCAGAGGTGTGGGGTTTGGGGGCAGGGGGGGTTGTTTTGTTTTGTTTTCCCCCTCAGATATTCATACCAACTCTTCCATTTTTTTTTTTTTTTAAGTTCATTTCATGATGGCTCAGATTGTTGAGGTTTGACTTCCTTCTCATTTTTGCTGTTGTTCTGTTTTCCTTATTTCTCAAATGTTAATTTAGCTGCCTACTTTGTAGATCAGCACGGTTTGTTTAAACTGAGCAGAACTGGAAAGGTTACTTTTTTTCCCCTGATGATAAACGTCTTGTTTACATGGATTAATATGAACAAGTATTTTCAATTTCGAGAATACAACTAATAGCAGTTGTTTACTTTTTATAATCAGGGAGCTACTTGTGCTGCTTATTGTTGCCATATGTTCTTCAACATAGAGCAAGTCCTGTGATACTCACTCCATTAGTTATTTATAAGCGTCTTTAATATTAATGTCACCCATTACTGGTTAAATTCCTCCAGAAAACTTTGGGCCTCATCATGTTCCCACTGAAGTCACTGACAAAATATTAACTTTGATGGGAGCAGGATCAATCCATTTATTAGTAGAGAGGCGGTATGTTCTAGTTAGCTCAGCATGAGGACTGGAAGTTAGGATTTCTCCTGACTTCAGCTCCCAGTTCCGCTGCTGACTTGCTGTGTGACCTCGGGGACAAGTCACTCAATTTCCTCTCTGCCTCAGTTTCCCCATCTGTAAAATGGGGATAATAATACTTGCCTACTCACCTCACAGGGCTGTTGTGAGGATTTGTTAATGTTGATAAAGCGCTTTGAAAATATAAAGCGCGGTGTAAGTGCTAAGTATTATTATTATTATTAGATTTTCTTGTTTTTCTCTTACAGTCTAACAGTGTATTTTATGTTTTGAAGTTGGTGATCTATGCTGGTCCTAACACAAACAGTAGGAAGGTTGCTGAGTATGGAGGCAATACACTGGGATATGGCAGCCGTAGTGTCTTAGGAACTGGTTGGCCGAAAGACTTAGTAAAGGTACAGTATTATAATCCAACAATATTTCACGTAGAAAAATCCCCTTTGGAAACCATGTTGAGTCCATTTTAACCCTTATCGCAATGAAGTCCAAGCTTTTAAGTGTATGGTTATCCATCATGAGATCACTTCTTAAGTGGGCTGTTATGTCCTGGGGGAATAACTTGAAACTCAACTGTATGTTATGTGTGATGCTTCTCTTTGAGCTTATCTTGTTTTGCTATGTCTTACTGGAATTCATTATCGGAATGTTTCAGTCCTGGAGTCTCTAATGGCACTACTGTTCTCATAAGTGTATCTTCCCAGGAGAAATTCTTGCACACTCTGAGGCTGTGCATATATTTTCTTAAGGTCCATGGGCATGACTKCATTTTTTTTAACAGTAACCCACAAATATAACAAGTAGTAAATGTAGCAACTTTCCAACCATGTGTGTTGGGTTTTAAAATTACATTGGATGCTTTTGGCAGTAAAGCTAAGACAGAAAAAATCCTTCAAACTTCTTGAAACTTCAGTATTTCAAGAATTTTGCAGTATGTATGCAGATTGTATGCAGTATGATTTTTTTATTTTCTTATGTGTTTGTGCTGCTACATTGTCCCACACTAAAACTGGGCTTATATACGTAACAAAAAATAATTTCGAAAAGAAAAACAAGTAGTAACAAACTGGAAAGCAATTTCAGACAAGCAATCCATTGTTTACAATTAATGGAATTTAATTTGTTTTTCAGACATAGATTTTTATACTGCTCTTTTAGCAAACTCTTCTATTAATGTGTTGACATTCTTCTCCTTGAAGAGCTTGTCTGTCTTCCTTCAGAAAGAGAACTGTTGATTATTGCATGGTTTCTTGCAGACAAATAATTAAAGCGTTTTGATGAAAATCAAGGCAAAGTAACACAGACTGATAAATTCTAGTTTTGATTTTACAACTACGGTGGGTTTTTTTGTTTTGCTATAGTTAGCCAGCAGCAAAATTAAAATCAAATTGTCCACTGAAAGATATCCTTACAAAAAGAGAAGAATCTTAAATCAAATTGGAGATAAAAATAATACTTAGATAATTGTCATTAAAAACATTAATCAATGAAATAAGCCACTTTTATGAAAAGCCTGTTTGTTTGCCTCAATTCTTAAATATATCTTCTTCTTTTTTTTTTTTTCCCCCCCTCCTCCCCATCAAAATTTTAAGGTGGAAGGAGATACAGTCACCTTCTCCTTTGAAATGCGGAGTGGTCGTGAGCACAACACTCCAGACAAAGCTATGTGGGGCTTTGCTTGCACTGTTCGAGCACAGGTACTCAAACGTGACAGATTCCATGGGATAGGTTCAGCTTCAGTTTATCTTCTGTCTGTTACACGCTTCAGATCAGATAGAAATGTACTTCGAGGTTGGAAGTTAACATTTGAAATTTAAAACAATAATCGCTTACTTATTTTGGCAATAAGACAAATGACCTTTTTACGATGTAAAGGACCTAAGTGTTAGACGTTTGGCTTCCTTAGCTAGAGATACTCTGTGGCATGGTCTGCAGCATGCTTAGGGTTTTATGAAGATAGTTATTACTAAATATGTCTTACCTATCTCTTGTCATTGGCACTGGGCTTGGATGAAGTCACTTTAATATCTCTTGCTGCTTGTAGATCAGGATTTCTTTGGAGAGATGGGTATCTTCTAACAACCTGGAAATCGGAGATTTAATGAGGGAATAATGATTCCAGCCTATAAAGGAGAGGGGAGGGATGCTGGGATCTAACAAAAGGAAACTTGAATCCCACTACCAGGAAGCTAGGACTAGGCCTGTGAGATGACAGATCTGCAGGCCAAAGAATGACTGAACCAAAAATAACTTTATCTTTTCTTTTCTTTCTTGGTTCAGGAATATAATGTTTAAATCCTTTGTTTCTTGTCTTGAGTTGTTCTTATATATTGCTTTTAATTGTTAAGCATTTTTTCAGTCTACCTGTGTGTAAGGGACATATGATTGATAGATAGATATCTATCTTCTATATGTAAGATCATATATAAAAATATAAAATCTCCTATCTTGAAATACATTGGAGAAAGACTTCGTGGTTGATTGATTAGTGCAACTTATCACTATTCCTACTRCAGGAGTCTTCAGAGGATGTGTCAGGAGGCTTGCCATTCTTAGTTGACCTGGCACTTGGCCTTTCTGTGTTAGCTTGTTCTATGCTGCGAATATTATACAATGGACCAGAAATTACCAAAGATGAAGAGACCTGTCAAGAGCTCTTAAGATCCAAACTATTACAAAGGTAAAAAAAAAAAATTTTGATCTGAGTTCCCATGTGGGTTTGTTTCTGAGGGAAGGTGACTTTTGTAGTTGTGCTCAAGTCTTGTGTTTTAAGGTGATGTTTTGATAATTTTTCCTGCAGCGCTTGTTCAGCAGTTCTGTGTTGCCCAAAACTRAGGGAATATTCTCTAGAATAGAGGTTTTCTTTAGAGTGAGTAGAGGAGGATTGGGCTGTGCTTGGTACAAGCCACACTTACTATGTTAATATGTAGTCTGTCTTTGTAATGTGTGGTTGACTAATGTGTCTTTCTGAGTGAGTGGGGAGAGTTAGGGGGGAAGAAAACCCATCCTTTTAATCTGTTTTTATTTATTTTTCCAGGTGCCAGTGGCAGGTGGAAGCTAATGGTGTAATATCCCCAGCCCTTACACCAAGTCCTTCTCCATTGCCTCTTACTATAGATGAAGATAGAGAGTTTACATATCCTTCTGATGTTCTAGTGCCTCCCGTTGGACACTATTTTGATCTGCCTAGGATTAGGCTGCCTCCAGGAATCATGATAAAACTCAGGGAAATTTCTGGACGTGCTCGGCCTCAATTTAGACCTAGTATAAAGTAAGTAGTTATTGTTGCGCTCTGTTTTTCTAACTTGACTTTTATTGCTTGAAACGTTTGGTGCCAAAGTAAGTGAGCCGAAAAAGCAACGATGAGGATGCGGCATGCCTGTTGTATATGATGGTATGCATTTAATATTCTGTAAATACTTGTTTCTGAATGCAGCATCGGGTGAATTGTAAATATGAATTGTCAAAATTTGTCCGTTATTCTTGCTTAATCAGTTTGGCTTTACCTATAACCCTAGGGAGGTGATTCAGCCAGAAGTAATGGAGGAGATGGTAGTTTCGTGTGTGATTAAACATTTGAATTTGGTTGATGCGCTCCAGTCCCTGATAAATTTCCAGTATCAGGAAGAACATGCTGAAGAATATGATTTACTTTGTAAAATTATGGGAGAGACCTTTAAGAAGCTGAATGCCATGGAGAGACAATTGCAGGTAAAAATAAAATTACAGAAAAAAAACAGAAGTCTTTTTTTGAGAGTAAAGGTGTATTAACAGCATTTTAGAAATACAAAATGTACTCAGATCTCTTCTTTTAAGATCTCTTCTACTCCTTAAGATGAACAACTGCAATAAGTGTTATTTTTGTCTCTTTATTAGAGTGTGGCYGAGCTGGAGCAGAAATGGCAGAATGAGGTAGATGACGCCATGCATGGGAAGCTGGAGAACAATGTCCCATTCTTTTATGATTATCACTTCAATGAGGTGAGCATTGTGGCTGCTGTGTGTGCTCATGCTTCATGCTGCTCTCTCAAGATATGTTCATCCTTTTCCTTCACTTTGTTTAGAGCAAGATGAAAGAACTAGAACTTCTGTGTTCAATGAAAGAAGTTTCTTTTGATGGAAGTGATCTTGAAAATGTGGTCCTGGCATTAAGGTTAGTAGCTGGCTGTGGAGTGTACCATTTAGGCAAGGTACTTAAAAGATAGGYAACTTCAAGCGGATGTGGAATTTCRGTGAGTTCCAAAAGTAGTTATGCAGGGTTAAAGTTGCATACATACATAAACGCTATTGAAGTAGGCACCTGAATCTCATTGTACCCTGTGACGCTTAATGATGTGAAACAGAAGCTGATACTAAATGTTTCGAAAACATTTTACGTCTAATTCCATTAAAGGCTGGTAGACCTATAGAAAGAAAACAGTCTTTGGGAGCAGGGACATTCAGATTAACTTCTAACCAGGGATGCAAATACTTTAAAACTTAATTTTCTGTCTAGCAATATCTGATTAAATTGATAGAAACATTTGTGCTAAATATATTAATATTAGTACCTACAGCTATTAATACTTACTGACAGATCACTTGTTTATTTCTTTAATTTTTTTTGCTTTCTACTTTGTTGGCATAGAATAGATTGGTACTATATGTCTTCTTTAAAATAACCTTTGTCACAGTAACACTTTATTTCATAAGGCGTTAAAACAKAATTGAGTTTGCTTCTTTTATTTTTCTTTCATAATCTTAGGGAGAAGTTTTTTCAAGAAGTGAATTCACTGATACAGAAGACCTATCATCCCCTAGCAAAAACAAAAACATTAGTTAAGAGCTTGATGAACAGAGCAGAGCTGTTATTACATGTCACTATTGCAGCACAATCTGGTATCACAAGAAGTATATCTGGYACCCCTGCAGAGACTCCAGGTATATATCTCATTGCCAGCATTGTACTTTCTTTTTTTTCTTTTTTTTTCCTAAGGATATAATTTATTCCTTTTATCTTATTTTCCCTCTTTCACTTAAATTAAAATTAAACCTTTCTTTTTTACTTTTTCAAATTAATTAAATTCTTTTCCAGTATATGAAGTTGAGTCTTTGTTTTCTGATTGCCATAATGATGGTAAATTAAGGTCTGAGTAATAATATGCAGAATTTAAACTTTAGTGTCCTGAATTGTTGGGAAAAAAATGCTTAACCTAATCAAAACAAAACTCATGTGAAACAATACCTGAAAACAGGAGAGTCCTCAGAACTGAGTTGTAAGTTCTCGCTTAGACTGTGTTTTCCCCATCCTGTGTTACAGCTTTCACTGGAATGTCCGCAGTGATTTTAAAAACAGTTTGTAAATAACCTCCTACACCAGGAGTGACATTCTTTCATATTGTATAATATTGCAGCCTGTAAATCGGCATCTGAAACAAAAGTGATCTCTCACGCGGTCCGCCAGCCTGTCTTCCTTCGCAGCATGTCAGCACCATCTGACTTAGAAATGATTGGTAACGAGGATATCGAGTTTGCTAGATCAAGTCAAAGGTATACAAGGGTTTATTCCACTAAGCTGCTTTACAATAATGTGGCCTATGTTGCTAAAATCATCATAAACTTTGCAAGCACAGCACATATTTTTTTTCATTGGATCAATTTACTGCTGCCAGGTGTAATTATCCTCTGTTCTCATAGGCGACGCCATGTTACCAGCCATAGAAGCAGCTCTTTCACTCTTCTCCAGTCACTGACTATTGAGGATAGCAGAGATAAACCCACCTACAGTGTCTTACTGGGGCAACTGTTTGCTTTCATTGGAACAAATCCTGACCAAGCGGTATGTCATTTTAAATGGGCTAAATCGTTATATTTTCAAATTCAAACTTTCGCGAAGAAGGGAGGTGTCTTGTTTGTGTCTCATTAACAAAAACAAACAAAATCTCGTAGGTATCCAGCAGCAGTTTTCTGCTCGCTGCTCAGACGAGGTGGCGGCGGGGGAACACAAGGAAGCAAGCCCTGGTGCATATGAGAGAGCTGTTGACGGCAGCTGTTCGGGTTGGTGGTGTSACGCATCTTGTAGGCCCGGTGACCATGGTACTTCAGGGGGGACCAAGGTTTGTTTATTTCTCTGAAAATTACCAAATGTTTCGGTCTCTGTAGAAGATAGTAAATTGCTTTGCGCAAAGAAAAACCATGAGAAGTGAGTAGCTGTGAGGGCTCAAGTTTGCAAAACAAAGCTTGCAACAACCACTTTTMTTGGCCCTTGTGGGGTAAAAAGGCAGAAACTTCTAAGAAATGCTTTTATTTGGGGTTAGGGTTTTATAGGTTTTATTTGGCAGTAGATGAAATTTCCTTTCGTACTGGGACGACTTACTCTCCTGATTTAATTCTAAACTCAWGTTAATTAGGTGTTAGTGGTAGAATAAGCTGATACTAGTACTGTSATCTAAATTTTGATAAATATTTTTTAAGTATTCTGTTTGTAGTCAAATTTCAATCATGTCTGAGGTAAAACTACCATACTATCTTGTTTACATATGTTTCAGACTAAAACATTAAGCGACTTGCAGTTCTGCTTCTAAATCTTCCTCAAGTAATTCTTAATATGTGCTGATTTATTTTTTTTTTTAAAGCTATATTGGGAAGTTTGTTCATTTTATTTAACYTAGAAAGCCTACCATTTCAAATATCTAACTACCAACAGAATTGAAGAGCTCACGTGTGGCGGGATGGTGGAACAAGTCCAGGAAGCTTTTGGAGAGACTATGACGTCTGTGGTCTCGCTGTGTGCTCGCTACCCCATTGCTTGTGCAAATAGCATTGGCCTGTTATGCACTATACCTTACACAAGGTATGAAAGTATTTCTCTCAGAAGGGGAAGGAGGGCATCCACAGCTGTGCTTATTAGGTTTTGCCTTAAGGAGAAGCATTACATAGTATAAATATACTCCCTTTCTTCACAATGAGGAATATCTGAGAAAATCCTGTTAAATTTTCTCAGAATACAGAATTYCATGTGGGGAGGACAAGGGAGAGACAGAACCATCTTTCTGCGAAGTGAAGTAATTAATTGTTGAGTTAACAGCAAGTTCTGGATTTTCGTTGTGTCTGTTGTTAGTGACTGAAAAGTTACTAAGTAAAGTCTGAATTTCTCTTCTCATACAGGAGCGAAGAGAAGTGTTTGGTACGTAGTGGCCTGGTACAACTTATGGACCGCCTTTGCAGTTTAAGCAGCCAGACACAATCCAGTTCGAATGAAAAACAGACTAAGAAACAGAAGGTGGCCACCATGGCTTGGGCTGCCTTCCAGGTGCTAGCCAATCGGTGTGTCGAATGGGAGAAAGAAGAAGGTAGGAACACTGTATTTCTACTGTGCACTTCAGAATTGTGCAAGTGCCTGAGAAGTGGTGTAAAATAGGGCATTCGCTCGCCATGACTTCAGTATTGTTTGGGTTCCTTAGAACACACAAGGGGATACAAAAATAAGTTGATTTTTGTCTTGTTTTTTTTTTTTAATTCTAGCTTTTCCTCCTCATGGGAGTGTTTATGTTGCAGGTAATTTCAAGTCTGCCGTTTGGTTCTGCCTAGACATAACCATAGAACCAGAGACCTCGCGTGATCACTTATGCATTTCTCCTCTGTTAGGGTTCGCCCATAACATACATAAACTTACAGACACGTGGTTATTGGCTAATGGAACACAGATGTTGTATCAGGTTTTATTTTTAATTAAAGACATTTTATATATAAATGTTTTGCTATGGCAAAACAAAAATATTTTTTACTATTTTCAGTTTATGGGCAAGGAATTTGTAGATGTGTACATTCATTTTTGTTAATTACAATTGTGTATTCTTGCATTACTTTTGAAGGTGGTTCAACAGAAGCTGTTCACTCTGGTCTGGCTCGTCAGGTCTCCAGCCTTCTTACCAACCACCTCGCGCGAGCTACGGAGTGTTGTGGTAATCAAGCTGCAGGAAATGACGCGCTTCAAGATGTTCTCAGTCTTCTTAATGACCTGTCAAGGTATTAGGCCTTTGTCTCTGGAGTAATTTTTTTTCTATGTATGCAAGCAGGTGGRGGTTCCTCTGGGGTTTTTGGGGAGTTTTTTTGACAGTAGTGAAGGTAAGATAACTTTCAGAACCATTCTAAATCTTGATTGTAAACTGACACTTACTCAGTCTTAGTGTTTTATCAGTGCTATCAGGTTATGTAAGAATTGTTGCAGATAAGGTTTTGTCAGACACTGAAATTTTTTTTTAAATTACATCTTGAAAACAAATGAATTTATTATTTACAAGAGCATCATCAAACAGTCAATTATTTTTTTCCCCAAACAGCAGTTAACCTGTTTTTTTTCCCTTTCAGGAGTCACATAGGTAAAGCAATCCTGAGCCAGCCAGCCTGTGTGTCCAAGCTTCTGTCACTTCTTTTGGATCAGCGTCCTTCTCCAAAGTTGGTCCTTATAATCCTCCAGTTGTGTCGTGCTGCACTGCCTCTCATGAGTGTTGAGGACTGTGGAAATGTGGAATTGCCTCCCTGGAGTTACTCTGTACCCTCTCTGAACAGTGAACAGGATGATCCCAGTGACCCGGCCTCCAAGATTGCCTCTCTGCTGTTGGCAAAGCTGGCGGATTATGTAGTACCAGGTACCAGCATCTTTTTGGTGTCACGCTAATTTGAGAAATTGCCAAGCAAGTCATGTTTGTGCAAGGAGCTTTTGTATTGACAGAAAGCATGTAGGAAAAGGTATACGATATGTCAGTGTTGAAAGATAGGATATTTCTGTGACTTTCCATCTGCCTCTTAATTTAATTGTTCTCAGACTAAGGTGTGTGTCACGGTGATGTTTTAGACGCATCTCGGGTGTGTTAACATTAGTTTCAAGGGCAAGAAAGTTTGTTGATGAAGCTCATGGTTGTGTGTTCTTCTTTGTTTTGGTTTTTTCCTTTCTACTTCAAGGATGCCAGACGGTTCTTTCTCCAACTGCCTCTGAGCCGGATACTGCTTTGGCAAAAGCCAGCCCTAAAAATTCCATAAAAGGTGATAAAGATCCTGGAGAAGAAAGCGAGGCAGTGGATGGTAAACTTTCTATTTTTATTCATAAACGGGAAGACCAGTCATCCCATGAAGTCCTTCAGCCGTTACTAAGGTAATCTTAACTCACTGGATTGGAATTAGCAACCAATTTCGCCAATTCCATTTCTCTTCTTTTTTTTTTTAGTCCTACAGCTGTAGAAAAATGCATCCTAGACATAATAGTAAATGGGAAAGAAAGACGTCTTCCCAATTTGTTGTATTTACTGGCAAAATAATAAGATAATGCAAAAAAGGTTTATAGGGCTAATGCTTAGCATACGGTTACCTGGATAAAAATGCATACCACTATAGTRAATTTGTGCTGAGGCAGCAGCAGAAAGAATCTAAATCCCAATGCTTCCTGGATATTTTTTTTTTTTAGAAGACTGTTTAACAATGATGAAAGCAGCAAAGCTGAAACAGAGCAGAGTATACAGATGTATAAGAGGAGGAGGAGGAGGATGTGAAGTGTGACGTTTTGGTTTTGCCTTGCTTACAAGCCATGTAAGCCACTAACAAAGGAACATAAAAACATCTTAATCTGTCTGAAAACAATCACATGAAAAATTAGCTATTTAAATGATGTTCCATCAGAAAAATTGAAYGTATCTTGTTATAGTATTACAGACTGTGTAGGACTAACAAATAGAACTATCAAAGCAAAAGGGCTTTAAAAGCATTGCTTTTAATAATGCATAYGCTGGGTAATAATTTGCTATTACAGCTTCTTTAGTATTCTTAGTACCCACCTGGATTTTGAGATCTCTGAATGTCAAACAGCCAACATTATCACCTCTTTGCATTTTGTACTATTTGTTTCATCTTCCCCCACTCCAAGCTGGTTTTGAACCTCAGGCATTTGTGTTCAGTAAAAGCTAATTTCATGATGCTTCTTTTTGAGGGGRGAAGGGTTAAATTGCTATGCAAATAACTACATTCAATAGTATTAAATTCCTTCTGTAAATTACAGTGCAACTGGGTATGTCCTTAACTATCAAGTATTTCTATTGCTGTTGAGCAATTCAGTTGCAAGGGTTGCTTTCAAATAAYTTAAAAACACGCATAATATAGTAAATTGGACTGTATAGTTCAGCTATTTTTTCCACCAATGAAAACAAAGGTAATGTGTTTTTTTTTTACTTTAATAGTAGCTCAGAAGGTCGGCCATTCCGACTAGGAACTGGAGCCAATATGGAGAAAGTGGTGAAAATGGATCGAGACATGACAAAAGTAAGAAGAGGAATAACTAAAAAATTATTCAACATCGTAAAAATCAGTGGCCAGTCAGAATTCTTGTTTTTTACTGATGTTAAATCTCCTTTGTTAAAAGATGTTTAATTTACAGAACTGTTCAGAAAGATAACTTTAACGTTAGCATTATAGTTACTGATATAAATACAGGGGTAAATGATGAAAAAGAATTTCAGCTAATGCTTCCTCCAACCGTTGTAGGTCATGTTTAAGCCCCTTTAATATTCTCTTTCCTGAAGTGTTTAATGCACGTTGATAGTACGAATTTTAAACCACACATTTAAATTAMATTTTCATGAATATTTTCAGACATGTTCTCGACTGTTTGCACCAGAAATGCTCATGTGTGGCTTTTTGATCAGAGGAGAGAAACTATACTGTTAAGCTAAGAATGGAATATTAAAGGCAATGAATCCACATTGATCTCTGATCCCCTTGTAGATGAGAAAAAGCAACAGAAAGAATTTGTCTTATGACTGTGACTAATACATACACAGGAGGATGCTTTGATGTGTTCTCAGTACTTTTACACAGGCAGAGGGAGGAGAGTTAAATGCATCACRTACTGTGGCCAAATAGAGCTAACATTAATATTTGTTTTATACGGCAATTTTATTTTCAGAGTGGCTGCTGTGAAGTTATTACAGAAGAAGCTGCTGCAGCTCTTCGAAAAGCAACTAAGTGGGCACAGTCTGGTCTAATAGTTAGTGTTGGGCCACCCATAGAAACCGTCAATCCAGAAACTACTAGTGGTTTGTCCACTGGGGACAAAAAGAAGACCGCACAAACATCTATTTGCAGAGAGAGGAATTCTGAGCTTGCCAGGTAGGTCACTTTGATTCTATAGTTAGAGTCTATAGATTTTGCTTTCTGTATACCAGTATTTGTAGTGCTCTAGAAAATAATCTGGGTATTCATAAGATTTTTTGTGCTRTGTATTGTTGTTGATAGCTGAAGCTTCTTTTCCTTCTCTTGCTTTGAAATTAATGGGCAAATTGCTTTCTTCTTCTGTATAGGACAGATCCTGTGAGGCCATTCATTAGTGGTCATGTTGCAAACAGCATGGCAGCAGAGGTGATCGCTTTGCTACAYAGCTTGTTGATGGCACCAGAATCAAATGCAGCTCAGATATGGACAACAACTGCTGAAAAAGTGAGCAAAAAGATTAAGTATCAAATCTACACCAAGCGTGTGTTGAGTTGCTAAGAGAACTTAATTATTAATTACTCCTYTCTGATTTACTACTTCTAACACTTCAAATCGGGATGTGTAACTGCATAGAAGCAGCCCTTTCTAGTAGATGGTATCTATCTGATGTCTTAGGGTGGAAAAAATAATCAAAAATTATCCAGCATTAGAGAATGTGTTGTCATTCTGTAGTTCACCTGCCTTTCTTTTCAGTAATTAATAATGCTGTTTGTTTAGGGAGTTATCTTGCYTTTGCCAGGTAGTTGTTCTACCTTTGCTATTCAGACCTCTAAGGGTCAAAAGTGTTGGCTGGAAAGTGTAGCATACTGCTTTTATGTTCTTCTGAATCCTGTAGCACCTAAGCTGTTAGTCTAAATCCTTGAGTGAAGGCTTTTGCTAAGATTATATATGTAACTCTGTGATTCTGAAAGTTATTAGGGAATGGAGCCGGCTTTGATGGTGTTCACACTTCAGAGAACTTAGAATATTCTCAGTTATATAATTCTCTTCAAGAACAAAAATAATTCTTCTGAGACTGTGTGTGGGCTGGAGGCTTGGGGTGTTGGTTTTTGTYTGAATTGTGCTTTGAAGTCATTCTCTGGTATTTTTTGATTCTGTCTTCAGGTTCTGTCTCGGGCTCTGATGTACATTCCACAACTTGGGAAATATGCAGAGAGTATTTTGGAGAATGGGAGTAGCAGTGGAAGGAAACTTGCTAAACTTCAAAGAATTGCTCGGCAGGCGGTAGCTGCCCTTTGTGCTCTGGGTGGCTTTAAGGAGACGATTAAAATAGGTTCTGAAGTTCAGGTAATTCAGCGCCGTTCGCATTTTATATCTTAAATGAGAATTGGTGCTTTTGACGATGTTTTSCCTGCATTGGCATACTTGTGAAGCAGTGTGCAGAAAGCTGCGATTGTGAAGCAGTTTCAATAACACTTGTGGAGACTGCTATTGTGTGTTATTCCTGTTTCCTAAAATATCCAGCTCTGATTGTGYGTTGAGTTGGTCTGTGGTATTAAACGCTCGGTATTTCTTGTTTGTAAAGTCTTTAATCTTATGCAGACCTTCTTTGGTTGTAGGTTTTAGGTAAAGGAATAGCAGGAAGCATTGGAGTTGTGGCATCTATTAATGAACAAGAAGGTATAGCAACGGTCAAATTTCCACCTACCAGTATAGACAGTAGAAAGACCTCACAAGCATCAGACACATTAACTATTCCATTATCTAGGCTCTGTGTTCCAAGATCTGAGGTACGGTATTTTTAAGAATCCAGTATTAAGTATAATATCAATTATTTATTTTTTTGGCACAGCATACTGGCAATTAATCTTACAGCATGCAAAAAGTCTGCTTCATCTTTTGATTAAATATTATTTGTAAAGTTTGCCTCATTATTTTAAACATATCTTAACAATATCTATATTTAAATTCTCATTCAAGTAACATGGATATTCATCTTTTGGTGCTTAAAGATGTTCCGTTGCATACTGTGTTGGGTTTTTTTGGTTTTGTTTCTGGTTTTTGTTTTTTTGACTGATGTTTGGTGCTGGTTTTGTGATAGTACAAAATGAGAATTAACTCCAGGTAATAAAACGCCCTCATTTCTTAGAAACTAACTACTTGAATTTAACTTTTTACCGTGCCCCCCCACCATCAGGCATTGCCTCTTCATAAACTGTCCATTACTGAGAAGGTAGTACAGGCAGTCCAGTCCATGTTGCTTCCTCAGGAGGGAAGTCTATCTATTCACACCTCACTTCCTGCAACAGGAGATGGCTCAACTCCAGTAATGGCAGTGGTCCGGCTTCTTGCTGAAATAAGAACCAGGTGAGTCGTTGGTTTTTGTGCAGCACCCCAGTCTGTTTTGATACCATACACAAATGTTCAAGAAAATTGCATGGGTTCCTGTTTTCTTCCTCTGTGGGTWTTGACATGTGACAGCAGGGGACAAGGCAAAAATTCTTGTTTGCTTCCTTAAGTACATTTAGTTTCTGGATGTTGTTAAAAGGAGCACCAAAAATAAAGTGCCCCCTGTAACACTGACAATGCATGGAGCAAATGCTTCGTATCAGTAAATGTTATGAAGCAGGGGAAAACTGTCACTGTGGAAGTTCCAATGGATAGCTAAGCAACCAGACAAAGAAATAGATCAGTCAGTGTGCTGTCTTTTGAAATAGTCTTGAATTCAGTACATGTAAAGACAACTTTGAATTCAGCGTACACTTTTGTAATGCTTTAAACATATTATTTTTCCATTAAGAGCATGCCTGGTGATGGCTCAGCTGTTAGAAGACAGCTCATTCTGTGAAGAATTCATTCAACAGTGTCCAGCTGCTGTAGAAGTTCTTAATTTGGTAGCGCAGGAGTGCAGCCCTGGTGGGTATTCAACATGTTCTTGCAGCTTCATTGTCGTATTCAGTTCAGAGACATAACAGCTTTTAAAATCGTTTCAGTGTTTTGTCCTCCAGCTACTTAGAGTTTGATAGCTAGCACAGTACAGCATGTCTTGTCATAGCTGCAGAGCTGTTAACGTAAGAGTAGCTAATAATCAGACTAAATAATTTTAAATATTAGGCATAAAACTTAGGCCAGGACGTGATTATCCTATRCATCACAGAAGATGCGAGTCCTGGGACTAGCTCTCTACTACTATGCTTCTGMACCCTCTCTACTTTTCTTGGTTCCAGTGTAACCTACTCTGTATTCCTTGACGTTATCATTTATATGTTTTCTTTTTATGACCTTTTTGCTGTTTTAACAATGCTTTCTTGTATTCCTTATCTTTGAGCTCTTCATTTCCTTCCCTCTTGTTTAAGGATAAGAAGTGGGCCCAGCAGAAGTCTTAGTTCAAGGGCAAGTTTTAGGAACATGTCAGAGCCTATCATTGGAGGAAAAGTGGCTGAAGCGAAGGATGTTAGGGTAGGAACCAAGTGGATTTCAGTATGATCTCCAGTGTAAAAGGGAGCGTACTGATTTTTTGACAGTAGGCATAAATACGTTTGACTTCCTGCTTTTGCTGGGTCATAACTTGCTCACTAAAATGAACTTTATATCTTARTTAACATAACAGTGTCTTTGCTAACCAAATATAAATTAAACATGAGGAAAATGAGTGCTTGTTTACATTAGATTTTGTCCTTAATTTTGTTGTYTAGGTAAGTGAGGCTATTTGATCAGATCCCTTAGAATGCAAATGTCATATTCGTTTCTATCTACCRGTATTAAGATTGTATTGTGTTGGACTCAAGTAACTAGATCTGCTTGGACCTTCATGCCTTGGTTTGGTTTGTTGTTACAGGGGAGAGGCTCCTTGTTGTAGAAATGCAGTGTGAAAGGTTACGGATGTTGTATCGTGACTGTGCTCGACCTCCCCCTCCTCCACTCCAAGCAGACAGAAGACAGGTAAGCACAGAAACGGTGCTGAGTCTTCTGTCCCTTGCAAATGAAGCCAACCACTGAGTGCAGAGGGGTCTGCCTGTGGTGTTGGAGCCAAACTGGTTGGATTCTTATTTAAACATTTCATTTAATGTGAATTTCTGTAATGGGATGTGATTTGTTGTGATTGCAGTTGTCGTAGTTGCATGCGTTGTATTAAATATGCACTTCATGAAGGAATGTGCCATTGGATTTCAGTAGGTGACTTCAGCTGTAATTGGTAGAATAAAATGCTCTGTTCCCATTTGTAGCCCAAAGAAATCACCTGGAGCCCATCAAGAGTGTTTCCCCCTGTGCGAGCATGCATGTTTTCATCGCATCTCACAGCTGTGACCTTTTTGGCTGATCCTAGCGCAGGTGGGGGACTTCCTCGGGGCACATTTATCTATGCCACTTCACCAGTTCCAGTACAGGTGAGAGCTCATAACTGTACACCAGTTTGTGTCATTTAATATTCAATAGTGTGTGAAAAGAAAAAGAAAGAATATTTTCTATTTTACCTATGTTTTGTAAATAATTTTTAAAAAATTATTATTATTTTTATTTCTAGGCACCTTCATTCTACTGGGAAATCGAAATAGTTTCCTATGGAGATACAGATGATGACACTGGACCAATAGTTTCATTTGGATTTGCTACAGAAGCCGAAAAACGTGATGGTGCTTGGACAAACCCAGTGGGCACCTGTCTTTTTCACAAGTATGTTGGAGATGTAGATCAAAAATCATGGTCTTGCTCAGTACATTTGTAAGCTCCTTAGGGAGGAGTATTGCAAGCACATTGTAGTAGGCAACACGTACATTTTAATTGAAATGTTAAAATTATGAACTAGAATATCTCCTTATCAAAGTAAGGAGAGTTGAGTTGCCTTTTGTCAGTATCACAGCTACCTAGACTTCAGCTGGTGGTGAGTTGTAATCCTTATTTGTTTCAGTGCTCTTTTTAATTTTCTTCTTGTGTTACTTCTCAGCAATGGGCGAGCAGTGCATTACAATGGCTCCAGCTTGCTGCAGTGGAAGAGTGTTAGATTGGATGTGACTCTTTCTCCTGGTATGTAACAGTACAGCTTCTCTGGTAAATCAGAAAATCCTCTAAATGTAAGGGAAACAGTGCATGAGAAAACAGATTAAATCCATGTATTTCTTCTGATGATTATATTTTTCTACAGGTGATGTAGCAGGAATCGGATGGGAAAGAACAGAAGGAACTCCACCCCCTCCAGGGCAGCCAGCTAAAGGCAGAGTTTATTTTACGTACTGCGGGCAGCGACTTGGGCCGTATCTAGAAGATGTCTCTGGTGGAATGTGGCCAGTTGTCCACATTCAGAAAAAGGCAAGTTTTTAACAGAAGTATGTTGCTTGATATATATGCTTTCAGAAATATTCACAACATTATATAGAAAGTATTAAGCCTGCTTACCTATCTATAAAAAAGTAGAGTGATAGTTTTTATCTTTATTGAGTTGGGTTGAGGTATTCCATTTCCCTTCCCAGGTGCCTGTATGTTTTGTCATTACTTTGAACTTTTTCTGGCCATTAGAACGCTACTGTGCAGCTGGCTTGATGAGATGGCATTATTCTGTGCTAGTAGCCTTTCTATTAGTATTCCTTCCCAGCAGTGACCTTGCTTCAAAGTATACTAGCTAAGTGTGCTGTATCTTGAAGCTAGAAAAAAAGCAAATTCAAAGTTTGTGTTTGGAAGCTTAATACTTTCCCTGCTGCATCCAGTTTTATGGCTAGCGATGCTGGGAAGACCATATGGCATGGAGATGTGATCAGCTTATCCCTTTGGCCGAGTTTTTTTGAAAAGAACAAAGAAGGATCAAAACAATCCACAACTCCGTCTTAATGCTTTTACATGCATCTTCTTTCAGAACACGAAAGTCCGTGCTAACTTTGGATCTCGCCAGTTTGCCTATGCTGAAGGACAGGCTCACAGGAATGCTGCTGATCTGTGTATTGACCTAGCTGAAGAAATAAGCGCCAACTTTGAAGCGTTGCCTTTTGCCATGGCTTCCGATAGTGATAACGATGCTGGCACCAGCATAGCTTCTGATCCTGGGACCCATGGACCTCCTTGTAGAATTGCTGCTGTTGCTACGGCTCAACAACGTAAAGTGATGATTAGCATTTTTTTTTAAATCTCTTTCAGGAGAAATTACAATCAATTAAATAGGATTTAAACACATCCTGGCTGCAGTCCTTAGGTACTGCCTATTTAGGTAAAGCAGCACAACAAGCATTGGCAAATAYGTGCTTATTTGATTTTAGAAAAGGCAGCTAAAAAAAATCTTACTTTGGTCTTCTTTTATATGGATGCACAAATTATTCTCAATTAATGCAACTACAGTGAGAAATTATCTTATTAGGGCTTTGAGTACAATAAGATGTTAYAGTTGAATCAGCCAATTGGTTATGCTATGTCAAAATGCATTACATTTCCACAGACTGACTGGAGACCATGGAATGCAATATATCTCAAAAACTTCCTATTTTTGCATGCCTTCTGGTGCATTATGATCTCATTATTTCCATATGTGTTTTGCAGAATATGACAGTGACACATCTTGCCACTATAAAATGGAACTGAGCTATGAGAACTTTATCACATCGGGCCCCGATCCTCATCCCCCTCCTATTGCAGATGATGAAAGTGATGATGACGATGACGATGATATTCCCCGGGTGAGGAACATGGCAGGCTCTGCCTGCTATAACTTGTAGTCTAAATACAGATCTTGTAATTCAAATCTTTTAAGTTTTGCCACACAAGAGTTTTCCCTGCTTTTGTAAGGAAAATATAGCTGTTCTTAACTTTTCTTTCTTCCCGGTGTTCTAAATAACTTTTCTCTTTGTAGGAGGATCACTATGCCCTGTTGGTTAAAGCCTGGGAAACTAAAGTTTTCCCTACAATTAGAAGAAGATTCCGAAATGAGGCTGAGAGGAAGTCTGGGTTGGATCAGATTAAAGGAGCTTTACAGTTAGGTATGGCTATGTTTATTTCCACGCACATAGTTTTATATGATGTGCARTAAGTGTGAAGATAACACCTGTACTTCTTTTATGTTTTAATATATTCAGGGCTGGAAAATTTAAATAAAAAAAAAAATTCACTTGTTTTCATCAAGTGCTTAGAATTTGGTTTGGGGTCATGATTTTTCTTTAATACTTTTACTTAAGTTGGACTATTTAAATAGGGAAAATGGCTTTAGAAATAGTGGCAGAATTTGTTGGGCTGTTTGTGATGGGGGTACAGACATACTTTGGAAAGAAATTATCTACATGCATTTTCTGTCTATGACTATATCAGGGCAGAACTTTTGAGGAACACTTTARTAAGGGGGGATTTGTAAATGAATACAGTTCTGGCAAGTGTCTCTCAGGAAAGCTCCACTCCCTATCTATCAGCCTGACTGAAAGAATATTTAAGTAATTAGATAGCTCATCTGCCTATGATGTTAACGAGAATAAGAACTTATTTCAAGTGGCTGGGGAAAATAACTGGCACTTCCTTCTGTCTACCAGGAATGGTTGATATAGCACGACAAACTGTAGAATTCCTCTATGAGGAAAATGGTGGCATCCCAAGAGACCTCTACCTTCCTACTATCGAGGATATCAAAGATGAAGCAAACAAATTTACAATTGATAAAGTACGAAAAGGTACGGTCAGCAAAAAGTATCTTGAGGGGAAAATAAAAGCTCTGGTTATTGGGATCTAGGGCATAAATTGTCAATCTGAGGAAAATGCTGTACCTTACACATACCTTAACACTTGTGTTGTCCCTTTCTAACCAGGTCTCACAGTGGTGACTCGCTCTCCTGACAGTAACAACGTCACCAGTAGTGCTGTTGGAACAGCTTTACCCAAGTTTGCTATTCGTGGGATGCTGAAGACATTCGGTCTTCACGGTGTTGTTCTGGATGTTGATTCAGTGAGTAAAGATACAYTGGGAGGGCTTTTAATATATCAGCATCACACATCTGTGACCAAATATGATTAAGTGTACTAAACTGCTTAGAATGCTGATTTGGTGCTCTTTTTGAAGGAAGAAAATGTTATCATTACTGTGTTTATTGACAGTGTTGGTTTTGATGTTCCAGGTAAATGAATTGGTACAAGTAGAGACATATCTCAGAAGTGAAGGAGTTCTGGTGAGATACTGGTACCCTATTGACATGTTAGAAAGGCCGCCTGCTGGGTATAGGAGGACTGCAACAAATGGATTGGTTACCCTGGATAATACCAATATCCAAATTCACAGGTAAAAAAAAGAAATTTAGTTAGAAGGCATTTGTATTATCTGACTTTATCTATAGCATTTCCTACAGTACAGTTATCTACTGCAACCTTATTTTGAACAGTAGTAAACTTCTGAATCTTACTGTAGTTGTTGGACTCAAGCTGACAAAGATTCGTGTTTTAGTGGGCAGTGAGGTTTTGATTTTTTTGTAATAATGGAAATTGGTTATAATTGTCTTGTTGGAAGGATTTTACTTAGTCAYGTGAAAGAGTTTTTATACATGCTGGTCTAACAGGTACCGTCCTTGAAGCTTAGGTTTCTTGTACCATCAGTCAGTTGCTACCTAAAAACTCAAGAAGTCTTGACTGACTTTGTGGAGAGTTGGCTTCTAACACAGGTGCCTTAATTTGGTACCACAATTAGATGGACTGAGTGCTATCTTAAGTGAATAAGAAAGATTTGGGTTTACTTGAACCTTTTAAATAATTAGGTATATATGTTTGGATTCAGGGGCAGGTTGCTGGATATGGCTTATTTTAAATGTGGTGAAGCAATTTTATGTTTTAATGTTTGTGTTTTCTAGAGAGCTTTTGCGAAGTGAAGCTTCTCTGGCCAAGCTGTACTGCCGCATGGCTCTCCTCAATATTTTTGCCCCCAAATCTCCACATATGTTTACTCGGCTCTTTCATATTCCTGCTATCCGTGATATCACTCTGGAGCACCTGCAGTTGCTATCCAACCAACTTCTTGCACCACCTCTTCCTGGTAAACACTAATTTTTATCACAGCTCTTTTTTCTTACAATAGTTTTCTGGGGACAAAAAAAATCTAATCAATTTGGCACTTCTTGATTAATTATTTAATAATGATGGTATTTGAAAAAATACCTTAATGGACTCCTGACCGTAGTGATAGGGTACTAAACTGAAATTCTTGCTCATGATCTAATTAAAAGTGTTCAAGAGAGTTCGGAGTCCCTCCTAAGATTCCATGCAGTGTGCTTCTGTCCCTTTGTCATTGATGGTCTCCTGTTTATTGGGGGGCGGGAAGAGTATCCTTATGGGATACTTGTAAGGAATGGAGAATGTTTTATAGTCGAATCCAGGGTAGTAAAACTAAATGCCAGTTGGGTCTCACAGTTTTCAAAATTCAACTCTTCTTCATTTCACAAAGTGGTTGTCCTTTTCCTACTGGAATCACAGATCTGTTAGAGAATGTATGTGCTGAATCATGGAAAAGAATCTTTGGCTAATTCAAGTGAGTGTTAACAAAAACAATTCTCGTGACAAAGCTGTTCTGCATGCAAAGAAATGTGTGTAAYGTGGCTGGAGCATAAGGAGGAAGTAGGAAGTGCTAAATATAGGCTATTAATAATTGAAAGTAATTATTTACCATTGGAAAGAGTCCTGTTCCCTCCTCCAATTACTTTGAAACTTGGCTACCTCTAACAGATGCCGCATTGTAAAAGATCCTCTTGCAGAGTACAGCACTACTTTGCATGGCTTTGAGAATAATTTTACAAGCTTTTATTTAGTTTTTCCTCTTTAAACTATGTCTAATTCAAGTCCTGCTAATACATGCAGTTTCCAAACTGGCGTTTTGGTGAATTGCCCACTCCTTTGTGCACTTCACTTTGTTTTTCTTTGACTTCTCCCRTTAGCTCCAGAATGACAGCCATGAGATGTTGGGGCTTGCAACCCACTCGGGGCCACCCAAAAGCTGTCTTGTTCATATATGGGCAGAGCTTGAGAACCGATAAAGCCGCTTTCACCTCGTCTAGAATGAGTGGGGAAGAGAGCGCTTCTGGTCGCTTGTCCTCGTTGTACTTATGCAGTAAATTGAAATATGCCTGCCTTCATACGTGGGACAAAATGAGGCAGCTGTGAACCCACGGCTCAGTGTCTGTCTGGCAGACCTCCCGGAGGGTTGGCTTGAGGCAGGTGAAGAACACAGCTGGCATTTAGAAGGCCATCCCATCTGCAACCAACTATGTCAGGGGTGCAAGTCTAGTCTTGGGTGGATCCTTTCTACTGTTGACCTTTGGGAGGAGTTTTGCACTTGCACAGGAGTGAAAATAGAGGCTTGTAATCTTCCAAGTGTTTTAAAACTGCTCTTTCCACTGTTTCACAGGCTACATAAACATGTTGAAGTGATCTCCAAATTTGTCGTATCTTACTTGCTATTACAGATGGAACAATCAGTTCAAGTTCGATTCTTTTGGCCCAGTCCCTGCAACACTGCGTCCATTCCCAGAACTGTGCTGCCACAGACCTCTTCTACCAGGGCAATTCGCAAGCCATCAGGGAATGGCTTACTGTTGCCATTACTCGGACACTGCATCAAGGAGAGGAGAGTCTGTTAGACCTCACTAAACAGATCTGCTCCTTTTTGCAGGTAAAAATATTTAGTAATGTTTTATGAGCAGTGTTGGTTTCCTTTCTAAAGGAACCCTTGCTTTATGTGTGATTCTAACTTCCATAATCCTGTCCCTCACACTGAATTGTTTCTCTGGATGAATTGTATTCCTGTTCTGATCATAGTGGGCACGCTGAAAACACAGGCAATAGCAATACCCTGGATCATGCTAAAATGAAGTGGCCTCACACTATGTCGTTATTTACAATGCTATATTTTATCTGAAAAAAGAAGAGGGAGGTGGCTTGCTGCTGCTGGTTGGGGTATTTCATTATTAAATGTTATGTTACAGACGGCACCAGAACAGTTTCCTGCTGAAGAATTCCCAATTTCAGAATCCAAAGTCAATATGGATGTTAATTTTCCTGGGGCTGCATTTGTAATTGTGTCCTGTAAGGAAAGCCAGTCTGGATTCCGCAAAGAGTAAGTAATTGAGGGACCAGGAGTGGCAAAGATTAAAGATGTGCTGCTGAGCCGCTGTGAACCCTGAGTATGCTCATATTTTTTTTAGATTTTTCTCTTCTCAGAGATTTGTTTTCTGGGTGGTGGGATAAATACTGCAGTGTGTTTCATCTTTCTGTGATTGGGTTAGAATTTTTAGTAGCTAGTTACAGTCTAACCGAACTGTTCTTGCTCTTTTCTTAGTTCATCCCTGTATAAAGCTCCTTGGGCTCGAGTGCTTGTCTACGGGCTTGGGCATAAAGTTAAAAGGAATGGTCAGTTAAACCTGATCGAAGCAGTGTGCTATCCTCGAGATGCCTCTCCCACCAACACAGGCCTCACACCTCCCCCCACAACCAATCAGTACCCTTCAGTGATCACCCCTACGGACAAGGTCCACATCAAACTAGGTAAAAAAMMMYCAAATATTAAAAACYCTTTTTAACTGTATTGTCAGAAGTGAGACAAGCATCATCATTGCCTCTGTAAGACCTTCCTATATTGTCACCAGTCCTACCATTGGTTATGACAGTGGTTTTGTACAAAGTATTAGGAAATGTGTTCTGGCAGAAATATGCAATCATTCTTAACCAAGAAAGCATGGTTTTATAAACACTGGAAACCATCTGACTCTGATTTTATTAGTTCTGTTGAATCTGTCAGGATCTACTTTTTCTCTCATTTTTGTGTTCCAGGAGTTCACAAAGCAGTGTGTTTGAATATTTCTGCAGTGTTCAAGTTGGTGCTATTGCTGTTTGCGATGCTGTGTTTCAGATGGAGATTAATTTTTTTTTTTTTTTTTCGCTTTTGTAGGTGATTGTAGGGCCCTTTAATACGCAGATTAATATATATGCAGTATAGTAACACACAGGTCATCCCGGCTTCTCAAGCAAGAGCAATCATTAATATTCTTTTTACTCTTCCAGCCTAAGGGAGAGACAGTGTGATTTATTTAGAGCAGTGAAGGTGACCGAGTGCAGTAAGCTCTTAAAACTTTCCTTTGGAGATCCTTAAGTTCTTTTGCTGAACTACGGCCTCTCTGTTGTTTTTCTCAATACTGATCAGACGCATCATACTACAAATAAATGGTTTTGTGAAAGTCCTATATGTATTTAGATATGTACAGGCTAAAAACAGTTCTATTTCATGTCATGTAAAAAAGTTACCTGTACATTTATAATTATAGATTGATATCAACCTATCATTATAGACAAACATTCCTATTTGTTTATTACAAGGTACTCAGTAGAAAAAAATCTCACTTAGCATAAATTTAGCCTCAAAAAAAAAAAATAAAAGATATGTTACTACTTTTACTTTACAAATGCCTAGAGTCGTGATAAGTATTTTCTTTGACCTTTTTGCTTAGGAGTATCTCCTCCTCCTGGAGCTGTGTTGGTCTTGCATTCTCTTCCCCTTGAATTCCCTCTGGCAATGGCATTCACAGAACAGCTGTTAACTTGGAAATTGGAAGATGGGGATGGAAAATCAGAAGACGAACTGGATACTATTCCTGCTTCAGTTCTCTTGCAAGTAGTGGAATTTTTAGGTGAGAACACGTTATTTACTTAGTAATGAGCGCCAATAATGTGCTACCTCAGATGGAGAGTGTAGGAAAAAAAGAAAAATTACAGTCACAAAGTATTTCTGAGCTCTTCCATTATATTCAAGTTTTCTTCAGACTCCAGAAATTTTCTATTGTTACACACTTCTGGGAACAGCCTTCCTGTCTTTCTTACTGCTGACATACAACCATTGAAATGACCTTTTCTTGTACTTTTTTTAATGTTACTGTTGCAACTCATGTTATAAAGCTACTAGCAGTGGAATACTGCTGACTCCCCTGTCTTGCCTTCTACACACAGGGAACTTTCTCTGGACAACTGACATGGCAGCGTGTGTGAAGGAATTAATATTTCATCTCTTGGCTGAGCTGCTTCGCAAAATTCACAATCTGGAGCAGAAGAAAAATCCAGCAGGATTGTCGTCTTCTATTGCCCTTCACCTAAATCCCTGTCTAGCTATGCTTATGGCCCTGCAGTCAGAACTTCACAAGTTGTATGATGAAGAAACACAAAACTGGGTATCTGGAAATGCGTGTAGTGGTTCTGGTGTTGGAGTGGCTGACCAAGGAAGATTTTCAACGTACTTTCACGCTCTGATGGAAGTCTGCCTTGCTGTAGCAGAAGTAACCTTACCTATCAATATGAGTGTAACAGCTAATGTGATGTCTTCAACAAGTGCCCCAAATCTTAGTGACTCTTCCTCCTCGTCTTCATCTTCTCCAGGACAGACACCACAGAGTCCAAGCTTGCTGTCAAAGAGGAAAAAAGTCAAAATGAAGCGGGAAAAGACATCATCTTCAGGCAAACGGTCTTCATCCAGAGCAGCTGAAACAGATGCTGCAATCCTCAGTATAGGAGGAAGCAAGCCTGAGGATATGTTATGGTTTCATAGAGCACTGACTCTGCTTATAATTCTCAGACACCTAACTAAAAAGGATCCACAAGGACTGGGTGTGACAAACGATGCTGTAGCAGATGCGTGTCAAGCACTAGTAGGTCCCACAGCTCATAGCCGCTTGCTTGTCATTTCTGGAATACCCACTCACTTGGAGGAGGGCACTGTCAGAAGTGCAATCAGGAAGGCGTGTAATGCACATGGTGGAGTCTTCAAAGATGAGATCTACATCCCTTTGCAGGAAGAGGATCCCAAAAAAATCAAGGAGAAAGCGGAAGGAGGAGAATGCAGAACTGAACTGGAAAAACCAACTGTTTCAAGTAGCGCAGACAGTTTGGATATCAGCAGCTCTAGCAGTGTCACGCCTGCCATGAGCGTTAGCGCTTCAGCGTCTACAAGCCAGGCTTCCCTCTGCAGCTCGCAGGGTATATCTCGGACCGTCAGTGATATCTCAGTTGACCAGTTTCAAGCTGGACTGGAACTGGCCATCCCACCAGGATTGCTAGAACCACAYGTTGTTTCCAGCCAGGAGAGTTTGGATCTTTCACACTGCAGTACTGGAAGCCTCGGCAGCCTCGGCAGCCTTGGGGAACCGCTTGATAATGTAGAAACAGCGTCTGTGTCTGATGTTGGATCAATGTACACRGTCACATCTCTGGACAACCAGCCGCTTCTGTCACGGCCAATCAAGGGCTTTGCTGTAGTGGAGGTAATAGCCTTCAATCAGGAGAGGGTGCCTTTTGGGGTGTTTTTTTCTGAAAGAATGAGATCTGATTCTAGTAGCCTTTTTTTTTAATCTCTGGCTTTGAGAAATACCATACTTTTTGAGGTTTGTCTGTAACACCATGGTCTGACTGTTAAGGAAAAAGTGTGGTGTATGGTTTCTTCTGTAAAGGTTCTTCTGCTTGGCTGAGGTCACAACTTGAATGTTGGAGCGCGAAAGGTACCATTAGCAGGGTGTAGCTCAGCATAGGTCATAGGTGCAGAATAAACGTATGTCAACGTGCACGCAAGACTAAGGAGTTCAGGAGTTCTCAGCTTGGACAGGATGGCTGAGGAACATAAAACTTTGTTCTCCATTGACTTTCTCTGTATCAGTCACAGTCTTATAAGCGTTCACTGTTTCTCAAAGGGGCTAGTAGAGGAGTTATCAAGTAGCAATTTTAAAACAGAAGGAAATACTCTTGCACGTTCCAAGTTTTAGAGCTCGTTGCCGCAAGGTGTTGCAGAAGTCAAGAGTATAAATTAATTCATAAGGGATTAAGTTCATGGAGGATGTGCAAATTGGTAGCTGTTAAGTACAGCAGTCAATGCAGCTTTCACCTGAGGAAATCTTTAAACCACTAATTTCTGGAGGCTGAGAGAATATGTAAAGGAGAAGATCTGTTCATTCCCTCTTTCATGTAACTTTCTTCAAAGATTTGCTACTGGCCACTGCTGGAGATTAATTTAGAGATAGGTGGCCCTTCGGTGTGACTCACAAGGCAATTATTTAACGGCCACATTTTCACATATTTTAAACCATTTACAGATTCCTCTACAAAGTTACTTTAGAAGAGATGATAAATTTTGTTGATGTCTGGTTCCAAATTAATTTTTAGAAGCATTGTAGGTGGTTGTCATTGATGCCAGATCACTCCAGGTGTTCAGCTATGCACAGGAACCCTTCCTCTCTGTTGTTATACTAACTGCATGCTGCAGATTTATCTAGCTTGTGAATTTAGAGAGACTTCTTTCCATAGTCTGGGATTGTATCAGTTTCCCTTTTAGAAGAAAATCAGCTTATTCAGATAGAAAATCTACAGTTGCTACTTTTAAGCTATTGACATGAAGACACCGGGGTTGAAATAAACCGTAAAGTGTGTACAGAAAGCTGTCAGCGTATTCACATTGAAACCTACTCCAGGTCTGTAGCTGCTCTGATAATGGTGGTTATTCTCGGAATCAAAGGAAGTTACTGTTCCTGTTCCCAGTTTGTGTAGCTGAGACTTCAAGGCCTGTGCTAATTTAGGTATTTCTTTCTAATCGGAGGATTGAAGCAAGGACAGCAGAGTTGCAAATAATGACAGGTAACCTATCTGAAAAGTTCAATTTCTTATCTGGTAGGGCTGTCTCCAGACTAAGAAATGGAATAGCTGTTTCAGAGCTGTGCCTGATTAACTCGCAGCATGGTGATTTCAGTGGCCAGATGTTCTTAGAAAGGAGGTTTTCTAGGCTGAACCTGAATTCTGGTATCAAATTATTGATGTAGAAGAATGTTAGAAGAGATGCAACAGTGATTATCTACATGAGGAGGGGAGAAAGCTTAAGACCCAAATTCATATAAATGCAAGTGAATTTGTTTTGTCAGAATTCCTGTTAACTAATTTCATTATTTTTACAGGTAAGGTCAAGAGCTAAAATAGAGAAAATCCGAGCCAGTCTATTTAATAGTAGTGATCTCATTGGTTTGTCAAGTCTCGATGGTGAAGATGAACTGATGGAAATGTCAACTGAAGAGATTTTAACTGTTTCTACTGTAAATCAGAGTTTATTTGACACACAAGGGAGCCCAGCACTAGAAGATTATTTCAATGATAAGTCAATAAAAGGTAYGTAGTTTTCATACTGGCAAACGCCTCACTTGTGCATTTTTTGGGGACATACAGGGGTCAGATTCTCCTTGCTGGTGTAAATTCAGTATGACTCGCTAATTGATGGGTGACAATGAGCGAGAGCCAGGGACTAATTTCAAAGCAATTTTCCTCCCTCTCATCAGTTGGCAAGCAGCTATTTACAGTCTGAACATTGCTCAAGTGTCCTCACAGCTAATCAAACAGTTAAAAAAAAAAAAAAAAAAAAAAAACCAAACCAAACAAAAACCAAAAACCACACAACCCCCTCCCCCCAAAAAAACGAACAAAAAACCCCCACAAAAAACTCCCCACCAACCCAAAAAACTGACTGTGTTGTTTAGTGACTTTGAGAAAATAGCCACTGTAATAATTTACCACTGTTAGAGCCAGCATAATTTTAGAGTAGAAACTGTTCAAGTAGAACAGCTAGGAATTTGTATTCTCTAACAACGTGAAAGCTGTACAGACCCTAATGTACCTGGAATGGGCCAGAATCCTGAATTCAGGAACAGGGGAGGGTRATACCTGGAGGAAGTTCAGTTGACTGCTACTTCAATTGATAGGTGTCGGTGTGTACCTACACAACATAATTTTTATACTGGCATCATAAATAATCTACTTTTTCATTACCACTGCAGTCACTCAAGTAATAATTACAGTATGTGGCCAAAACAGGAGAAGGCATTAAATTTTCTGTCATAAATAGGGGTATTAGAGTGGAGAGAGGTCAGGTCTGCTAGTAGAATTTTTCTAAGTGATTTTCTGTCTCAGAGCAAGGGGCATGTGATACAATATTTTAGCTGAATGCAAAATGTTTTTTCATGTTTCAAATTCTAAACAGTTGCCATGGTATTTTGTACCATATTGCTTTTTTTATTATTATTAGGTGAGAAATTGGTCCCAGGTGCTCGGGAAGTCCTCACAGAAATATTTAAAAGCTGCATCCATTCTGAGCAAATGCTGAGCCTAACTCCAGCGAAACCCATTAAGGTTGCTGATATATATCTTAGTAAAGAACAGATAAATTCTCAGACTCCTGGAAACCTTCTTCATGTGTTCTTCACAAACGTCCGCCCTCCAAAGAAGGTGCTAGAGGACCAGCTTACTCAGGTAGCGCTTTGAAAACTATTTTCAGCATCTTTTTGTGTAAGTGGAAAGCATTGGGTAATTATTCACTTTCTATGTTGGAAGATTTTAMGGAAATATGGTGTGCCCAAGCCGAAATTTGACAAGAGCAAGTACAACAAGGCGGGCAAAGAACAGCATCCAGTGAAAGTTGTGAGCACCAAGCGCCCAGTTACTAAACCACCTGCAAAGGAAAAGTCTATGCTCAATAGTGTCAGGTTGGTGTCTTCAGCCTTTTGACAGTTGTGAAACATTTGATTTTTCTTTAGAAATACAGATTTTTATCCCCCCCCATATTTCCATGTACGGATTGGAAGAGGGAGGTGTGACTGTAAGATTATAAAAGAYCTTCATGGAATGTTTTGGTTTCTTGAACAGACAAAAGAAAACTTTCACCCTAACATTCACTTTGTCCCTTAGCCGAACAGCCTTAAGTGAGAAGAAACCTACCGTAAAGCCAAAATCTCCTGAGAAGGGCAAACCTGAAGAGAAGGACCCTGAAAAGTCTCCCACAAAGAAACAGGAAGGTAGTAGCTGTATAGAATTTTTCTATGGTATTACATCGTAGAAAAGAAATACATATTTTTTTTTTTCTATTGGCACGCTTATGTGATGTCATGATAGATTGGATTTCTCTTTGTTTTTAATGAGGCTAACTTAATTTTTTTAAATAGTGATTTTAAATGCTGCTTTTATTTGTATATCTGTAAATCTGGACTCATCAATGTAAGTGAGAGCAAACCAYGCTCATGCAATTCATGCAAGTGTGCACAGGCCATGTGAACACATTGGGTAGAGAACTGACTTCTAAGAGGTATAGTTTCAAGGCTTTTTTTTGTACAGTGGGGGGTTAGGGTATCATGGGGTTGAACTAGGCAGTTTTAAATTGTGTTTCTCAACTTATATAGGAAAATTACTAAGTTCCAAGAGGAAAATCGGACAAAAGAGAAGCTTCAGATGCCTCATGACTAGTCTATCCATGGAGGGGAGAGCACAGCTGTGCCATGAGAGGGGTTAGTTCCAGGGTCTTGCTTGATATTTTTTTCTCTAGTCAGGTGGAAGAGTGAATAGACATGAGCTTGGACTCTGCTCTTCACCGTAGGAAATGCCAGGTTAGTTCAGAAGAGGGGAATTTCAGCATTTGGCCAAGGATGGATCCTTGATACCTGGTTAGATACTTTGGTGGAGCTWTTGCAGA
This sequence comes from Oceanodroma leucorhoa, assembly GCA_030449065.1. Taxonomy (NCBI): domain Eukaryota; kingdom Metazoa; phylum Chordata; class Aves; order Procellariiformes; genus Oceanodroma; species Oceanodroma leucorhoa. The sequence continues at coordinate 781,924 of JASVER010000097.1, forward strand.
GGGCAGCTGGGGGATTTGTGTCCTTGAGAGGAAAGAATGAGTGCTGTTTACTGAAGGCCAGATCGGACCTGAATAGCAAATAGATGTTTGGAACTACTGAAGACACGAGCCGTGGTGGGATGGGTAGAACCAGGAGAAAGCTGGCAGGTAGCCACCTCATACACCGACCGTTTTCCTGTGTGGTGCGTAGACTTTATAGTAAGTCATTAACTATTTRATGGTCGTATCTTTGCTGTCAGTTCCTGAGGAGAAGTATTTGACGCTGGATGGATTTCACAGATTTGTGGTTGACCGATCTAAACAGGATATCCGTAGTGTGTGGAGAGCTATTCTGTCCTGTGGATATGATCTACATTTTGAAAGGTAAATTTCGCGAATCTTTTTGTAAAGGTGATRCTGATTAATTGTGCTCACCTTAAAAAAACAAAAACAAAAAAACCCACACAAAACAAACAAACAAAAAAATAGATCCCAASTGTTCCTACTCCAAGTAGCTTTAACCAGTGTGTTAGTAACACACAAACTTCTAWCCATGGCTGCAAGGCCTGTAGAGAAAATTGTTGGTTATTTGCTTAAAACACACTTTAAAAGAGTCAYTATGCTGTCAAAATGCAGGTTCCTGACTTTCTTGTACACTACATAGTATGGCATATGATTTTGTTAGCTGTCCTTTATAGCTTCCAGACTGTATAATAAATTGGCCTGATGAGAATTGTAGATCCATCTGGCTGTCTCTGGTTTCCTTCCACAACAGCTTTCTATTCTGTGCTGGGCAATTGTTTAAACTGGCAGTGTTGTTACTGGGTCAGTAGTAATGTAGAAGAGGGAACGGTTACTTCCTTGTTAATATTGTACAGGAAGAAAGTCCCTTAAATGAATCCTCCTTATCTCCTTGTGTCAAGCCACAAGCTAATTGCCGCATCTCCTTCCCCTRTATCCGCTTCAGAGCGTAAAGAAGATAGTGCAGTAAGTAAGGTTAATAGGCCCTTCCTTTTTTCCTTATTATTTAATAACAGTGAGGCAAGGTAGGTGATAAATCAGTTCTTTTTCTCAAACTGGAATTTTTGTAATGAAACAGCTCTGCTTAAGACTTGAGGCGAGAAGTAGAACAAGCTACCTGGTGTTGTGCTCATCGTGCTCTTAGTAAGCAGTGTTGCACTTAAGTTTCAACAGGTCTTATGCCTTTTACGTTTCAGGTGTGCCTGCATTGATGCAAGACATGCTCAGAAAGCGTCTCGGAAATGGACACTGGAGATGGATGTAGCCCTTGTCCAGTACATTAACAGGCTTTGCCGTCACCTTGCAATTACACCAGCACGACTCCATCCCCATGAAGTTTATTTGGATCCAGCTGATGCAGCAGATCCCAGAATTTCCTGTCTGTTGAGTACGTATAGATTGTTTGCATAGAGGCTTTCTTCAGTGGAAGAGCTGGGTAGTGCTCCTGAACGAYCTGGCTGTCGCCCAGGTGGTTGGGACATTCCTTTGGAGGTTGGAGCCTCTGTGGGCCGAGGGGAACACGGAGCCTGGGTCTYCTCCCTCCTTGGGTGTGCTTGGGCACCGCGGTGCCTTTGGCAGCGTTGTTAGAAATGCCCTGCGACTGTTCTCGGCTCTCCCAGCATGGCTCCTCGGTCAGGCTGGAGCGGGAAGAGGCCTGGCGAGTTCAGCTTGCAGGGAGAAGGACGGTTGGATTTCAATTCTGGACCTAGGCAGGCTTTAGTCACCTAAATCCTGTTCTAGGCACTAAGTTCCTTTAAGAGGGTCTCCGGATAATGCAAATTCAGTGATGATGAAAGATTCTGGACTCAGACACCCAGAGGCTCGAGATCCAGGAAGGAACATCACGGATCACGGCTGTTCTTGCGTCTTCAGCCCTTGTGTTGATGTGCAGGGATGGGGGGAGGGGGGGCTGCTTTAGAAGGAAGCTTGTGTGGCTCCTGGACTGACTCTGCCGGGAAGACGGACTTTGCGGTAGGTAGGGAATCTCTTTCTCTCTCTGACTGGATGTTTCCTACCTCAGACGTTCCCGTTGAAAGCCTCCGCCTACGATTTGCACTGCTTCAGTCTCTCAATACGACGTTGGAGACCTTCTTCTTACCGCTGGTGGAGCTTCGGCAAACCGAGATGTACGCTRATAGTATCGCTGCGTTACTGCAAGAGGCCAAAGGTCGGTTCCTCGGGGAACGTGGTTGTTACCTGACAGGGCGCGCTGTGCACCACGCTGAATTTCTTAGTATGCTTTGCAGAGGATTTTAACGCGTGTATGCGTGTGACAGAAAGGAGAAGGTGGAGGGGAGGGGGAAAGCGAGGTAGTGAGTGGTTTCGGTGTGCTACCAAAGGCTTCCCGGTTCATTCTCAACCCCATAAGCTGGCACGGGGCCTGACTGAGGTGACAGCCAAAAAACGGCATTAACCCAAGGGCACTTCTCAGTGTAGSAGTGTTTTCTTTCTCTTGTTTTGTTTTTTAAAGGTGAGGGGGATTATTTTTGCAAGTATTTAATAGACACTGTGCACCGTGGAGGGAGTTGGCCCATCTCTTCTGTCTGTGGGTGGCCTTCAAATGTGCCTTTATCTTCTTGGGGGTATCTATAAATTAAAATTCTTTGTTAGTCAACAAGCAGCAGATAAGATCAAAGTCCCAGGACGTGTTGGCATCCTCGTTGTCGTTGAAGTTGTAGAATTAGAGAGATCAAGAAAATACTTATTGTGCATCAGCATTTAAAACGGTTTTTGCAAGCCTTCGTTAGACAATGGACAAAACCAAGATTTAGGTCATTACATTTCCCAAATTTGTTTTCTTCTGAAGTAGAAGATACAGAATTCACCAAAGGTGTCAGTGTGTGTRAGCAGGCTTTTGTATTGGCCCAGCTAGGAAAAAAAAATTGTAAACCCGGTATGGGGAAGTGAGGAACGTTCAGGAATCTGCCTTTATAGAGCCCGTATTTACGGTGCAATGTGACAGCCCTATTTTTTATCATGTTTCCTTGCCTCTAGCGTTACTGTCAAAACATCTCAGATTTCTGAAAGCTATTTGGCAAAATGTTTCTGGTTTACAGAGATTCTGGTGGAGTTGCTAAGATCTATTTGTATAACATTAGAATTGTGTTCATCAGTGTTCTAACCCAATGTGCTTCTTCCAGTAAACATTAGTAACAAATACTTTAAAAAAAAAAAAAAAAAAAAATAAAAATCGGAGAGGTAGATTAACCATATCTTACATACCTAATGAAGATGAAATTACTACTCTACTGTTGTCCACTAGAGAATTTCAGAAAATAAGACTGTAAAAGGATAGATGAACTATACTGAAATATGTGTTTCTTTATTTAGGCTTAATTTTTTATGACACAAAGGTAACTGTAATGAACAGAGTGCTGAATGCCACTGTCCAAAGAACTGCTGATCATGCAGCCCCAGAAATCACCCTGGATCCCCTGGAAATAGTTGGAGGTATGGGAAACACATCCTTTTCAAAATTCACTTTAATCCATGGCAACAATGGATTAAAATCAGATCTGTTAACCAAGCTCAGATGCTTGTTCATGCAAATTACTCTGAGTATGGGGATTTTATTTTTTTTCTTTTGTTTTTAAATAGGGGAGATCCGTTCCTCAGAGAATTCCTATTTCTGTCAGGCAGCGAGACAGCTAGCCTGCGTGCCATCCTCCCAGCTCTGTGTTAAACTTGCCAGCGGCGGAGACCCTACATATGCTTTCAACATTCGATTCACGGGGGAGGAGGTGCATGGAACAAGTAAGTCGGGATTACAGTTACCAGCGTGGGTGACATCAGGTACCGTCGTCAGAACTTGTTCCAGGTGGAATCCAYGTTTTCAGCAGAACGTGGCTCATGTTAACTTTAAGGAGCGGCGTTACCTCTGTGGCGTTTGTAGTCCTGCAGATGGAAAAGAATGACGCTTCCAAGAATTAAGCAAGCCAGATGGTTAATTTTCATATTTTAGCTAATACAGCAGGAAGTATGAGTGCCTGGGCGTGCGAATTTGCTAACTAGAGCAAGTAAATAAAGTCATAATAAGTTGTTTGAAGCATGGGGAGAGCATTTAGCAAGAACGTCTCTTGAGGTTATTTTGATGCTTGGCCATGGTAAACCCAGACTGTGCTGATAACAAAGATATTTTTTTATTATTATTTTTTTTTAAGTACTTTCTTGTTAGTAATGAGCTGGGTAATGCTGCTGTGGTTTTTATTGTTAAAGTGATGTGAGATTGAATAGCCAGTAGACTGAGATACCGTTAAGTACTAGTATAGGTACATTATCAAACGTAGCTGTCAAGGAATATGCAAGCATTAACATTTAAAAATGGTCCTGCCCAAGCGAGGTGGTTTTGAGCATTGTTTTCAGCCTGACATCAGAARTATGAACTTCAGCTTGTCCCAGCCAAGCTGAAGAGATGGTGAATATGGTAAGGGGTTTTTTTGCTTTAAAAACTGTCCTTAATTTTTACAGTAAATAGTATTAAAATTGCATCTTCTCATTTTTGTGAGATGTACGGTTATTTCTTATAATTTTCATGTGACTGGTTAAAAGAATGAATCTCTGAAAGAAATAGACATTTCGCTGCCCTGACTTCACCCAACCAGTACAGAGACAGACTCCTCATGCCATAGGACTACTGCTTTTCAACAGGAAGTGTTAAGCAATAATCTTACTTTATTAAACTAGATTATTATGCCTTCTCTTCTCTTGATACTATATTTTAACTTGTAAGGTCTCATTTTGGAAGATCTTCTGTATGTGGATGCTGTCCAGCCCCACTGGATATTTGCTTTGGGGGYGCTGGCTCCCTTGGCTGCTCCGGGGGTGCATGTGCTCCGGGAAGAGCCTTGATCTAAAGAAGAGCCGGGAAAATCTCACTTTGCAGCTCTGTTGAATAATTGATAGGGCATCAAGGCAAACACCCGCTGCGTGTCAAAGGAGAAAATTGATCGCTGCTATCTAAATTAGTGCAGTCTGTGTACTGACTGTAATGGGTCCTTTTGGGAGATTCGGGGGGTTAATACGGAGTTAGAGAAGAAAAGCCCAAAGTGCACTTCTCGCACATACCGACTGGTGTAATCTGTCGAGTTGTGTAAAGGAAAATTCTTGTAAGTCTGCACTTATTAGCAGAACGAAGGGCTCCTTGATGCCTTCTCTCAAGGGGAATTATTTTCTTTTTAAGGTCTGTGGTGGTTATTGACAGTATCTATAACGAGATAAATGTTATGTCCACAGCTCAGCATCTGTAATGGTTTCTGATGCTTTGCCTCGCTGCTTTTAGCTGTGGAAATGCCCCGTTGTTCTGAAGACAGCCCCGTTCATCTCCTCAAGTAATGAGTTCCGTTTGCAGGCCAGCTGGTATAACAAATGTTTGTGCTAGTCTTACACATAGAGTGCTGGAAGACAAAGCAGCACTTAGGAATTAAGCGGGAAGCAATTAAATGAATATTTTTTGCATGCAGTTAAACTATTTAAATGTGGACTTGCACGTGAATAGTAGGCTGGCATGGCTGGCATCTACCCCGCTCTTGTTTAAGCCACGCGYCTGTGCAGTCAGAGAGGTTAAGCGTGTACTCTAAGGCATGAAACATGATTTCAAGGAGAACGGCAAATTCTGGATTAAAAGTAGTGGTAAAAAACCTCAGAGGGCATTTCATTACTTTGCCCCTCTCTTTTTCAGGTGGATCTTTCCGTCACTTCCTTTGGCAAGTTTGTAAAGAGTTACAGAGCTCCTCGCTCTCCCTTCTCCTGTTGTGCCCGAGCTCTGCAGTCAATAAGAATAAGGTGTGATACCTCAATGCAAGAAATGAAGTTGCTTTTCTCTTTTTGAATGCGTGGGTTTGAACAGGAGTAGAACACATTCAGTTRCCAATACAGAGAGAAGCCTCAGATCAACAGCCCCTGTTAGCACATCTAWCCCGATGGGTCTCACTCACCTGACAGGGCTGGAAATGACTGTTGATGGATCCCCTGTTGCACTTCAAGTGRCACTGCGGGTACTCGAAGAAGCAGCCAAGCAGTCAAAACTAAAAATGTAGCGGAATTAAGACTCCTGGTCAAAGTTCACTTAGAGTGAATCTGGTTCCGTTGTCTGATTTAGAGATTGTCCATCCCACACTAGTGAAGTCATATTCTGCTGGTATGATTCCAGGAATGTCACCGGGATCATCAGTCACACTGCTGGGAGAGTGAGGTGCTCCATCCATGCTGTTCGATGCATATTTAGTGTCCTCCTATTTTGTGCAGTAGATGTATATAGAAACAAGATAAAGCTTATGGCCCGCAGAATTTACAGTAGTTGAGGTATAGTTCCTTCCTAGGAATACTCACAAGGTAGGAAAACAGCTCATTTCCCACAAGACCAGCTATGGAGCAAACCTGGCTTGAGGTGTTTCAGAAACACCTCAAAAAAGACGGTGTTTCAGAAACRTCCCACAACTGAAAGGCTTAGATATCGAACTGGTAACAGAAATACAGAAAAGTCTTGTGAATGCTGATGAACAGAGCTTGTAAAAGCGGGGCTTGATCGTTAAATTATAAGGTAATATGATATAATATCCCTGTATAATATATACAGACTCCATGCCACGCTTGAGCAAATCCTTTTGTAGCCAACTGAACAGTATTCATTGTGTTCCAATCGGTATTTTCACAAGCCTGTTAAGTTGTGGACCTGCAGGGTGTGCATCAATTGTTAAATACTGCTCTGTGTGCTCTATTCTGGTTTTTCTTTCCTAAAGGGGAAGTATATTTTGACACCCAGCCCTATAACCTACGCGGAGGAGCAGTTATTCCATTTCTTTGGGCAGCTCTTGGGTATTGCAATTCGAGCAGATGTTCCTCTGCCACTTGATCTCCTGCCCTCCTTCTGGAAGACCCTGGTAGGAGAGCCACTGGATCCTGACGTTGATCTCCAGGAAGCTGACATCCTCACCTACAACTACGTCAAAAAATTTGAAAACGTAAGTAACTTTTTTTTCTTTTCCCTCCTTTTTTTTGGGGTTTCCCCCATAAGCACGTTCTTTAGTAGCTGCTAACTTTACTGCCTGCCCTAAGTAGTAGTGGTTGGCTTCACGGCTAGCAGATGGTTTTGATGTGAGCAGGGTCGTGAAGTGTTTCGACTCCTCTTGGATGCGGGATTTTACATCCTGATGGCTTGGAAAAGCTGCTCAGTCTCCTCTGCTGAGGCACGGTGGAATGAAGGCTTCTGAAATGTTTACTGGAACTTGGCAGTGCTAAACCAGAAAATAACCCACCAAAGCCATGCCTGGCTTTCACTGTCCCTGCTGCCTCCAGATGATGGAATGAGTCCACTTTGTACATCGTGGTGATGCCTTAAATGAGTCACAGGAATAACGTTGTACGACACGCTGGTCATCAGATACTGCTCTTGTGTTTCGTGACAGATAAATGATGAGACAGAACTGGAAGCTCTGTGTGCAGAAATTGCTTCTCAGCATCTAGCAACAGAGAGCCCCGACTGTCCTAACAAGCCGTGCTGCAAATTCACCTACCTGACCATGACCGGGGAGGAAGTGGAGCTTTGTCCCAGAGGCAGGCACATTCCAGTGGGGTGAGTAACAGCTGTCGTGGCAGGAGGTTGCACTGGTTACGTGGGAAAGAAGCATCTYGGGAATAATTTTCCGAGCACCAGGCTCTCCAGAGATGCCTTTGTAACAAGCTGAAGGCTGGAACGATCTGGGAAAGCTTTACCTTTGCTGGCAGGAACTTGGAATCTCTGGCACTGCTTTTTGTTCCTTAAGAAACAGACAGCTGAGGAGGAGCACTGCTCATCAGCTGTTTGCTGGCCTCAGTGAGCACCCACAGTTAGGAGGCTTGTGAGAAATGGGCAAGCGTGAGAGAAGGGGAGGAAGCTGCGGAAAGTGGAATTAAACTGGGAAGCATCAGAATGCAAATAGCTTATTGCTCACTCTCAATGATTCAAAAGCGGAATCTCCCCATAAAACCCTTCCGTGTGTAACGGTCTGGGGTAGGGCAAGAGGGTTCTTGCAGGCGCTCCTTCCTTGTCCTGAATCTCTGCCCTTGCAGGTGGGAGAACAAGGACGTGTACGCAGCAGCGATCCGGAGCTTGAGGATGCGCGAGCTGCAGACTCCGGAGTGCATGACCGCAGTGCGTGCTGGCCTTGGCTCTATCATTCCCCTGCAGCTTCTGACGACGCTGAGCCCGCTGGAGATGGAGCTGAGGACCTGTGGGCTTCCGTACATTAACCTGGAGTTCCTCAAGGTGTGAAGAACTGCACCTTCTGTGGCGGAACTTACCGGTCTGACAGGGAGAGGAGAGGAGCCTCCCACGCGGAAGGCGTTGGGGGGGAACCTTCTGCTTGTGCTACAGCCAGGACGGTCCTTACGGAACACTGGCCTGTACTCGGACACCCCCTTCGTCCCCAAGGAAGTTTTTTAAGATTTCATTGGATTTGGGAAGTAATAGGAGTGGGGCTTGTTCCAGAGTTGAATAAGTAATTTACTTTCTAACATCAAATTTTAAATCTATCTCCATTTTATTGAGCTTTATTTAATATCTGCCACTTGAGCTAAGGGCTGAAAGAGCTGTTGCCCCTGTTTTGAATTGCAAATAACTTCTGAAAATCTGAAATTAATCTGTAACAGACAACTTCTGGTCCTAAATACTTTCATGTCATTACCGTAAGAATTATGCCATAAAAAGAACTGTTCCCTTGTGTCAGAAGTTGTAGAATATTCTCAACCCTGGGTGCTGGCGTTGTTTTGTGTTTTCCTTAAACAGCAGCAGCGCTGAACTGCCCCAGTCCTGCATAGTAAACAAAAAAGTAACGTACGCTACCTGCGCTCCGGGGGAGACACACTAAGACAAGCCTCTTACAGAAACCGATGGGCTAAAAAGATACAAACCCACCTACTTTAACGCTCTACCGTGGCTGGATTTCCTACTGATTTTGAAAAGGCAGGAGAACTTGGGGAGAGAGGTGTAGTTACCCTCCCCTTCCACCCTCTTAGTGTCAGTGGGGAAGATTTAGGAAGGGAGAAGAAAGCAGCAGGCGACATTCTTGCTTTCCTTTCTCGTAGGCACACACCATGTACCAGGTGGGCCTGATGGAAACCGATCAGCACATCGAGTTCTTCTGGAGCGCGTTAGAGATGTTCACGCAGGAGGAGCTCTGCAAGTTCATAAAGTTCGCCTGTAACCAGGAACGAATCCCCTTCACCTGTCCTTGCAAGGACGGAGGCCCCGACACTGCCCATGTCCCGCCGTACCCCATGAAAATAGCCCCCCCCGACGGAGCTGCAGGTGTGTTTGCCCGCGGTCTCCTAAGGCAAAGAAAATCGCTCGCATCGTGGTTCCAGCTTTCAGTTCCGCTTCTTAATTTAGAAGTGTATTTAATGCACAAAGAATGACGAAAGAGAGGCAGGTAGTTATGGCTGTAAATAAGAAGAGGGCTAACTTGTTTTTAAACCGTGTAAAAATAAAATTTAAAATAAACTTTAAGTACTTAAAACTTTGCCCGCTAGAGACAGTAAGAGATTTTGTATAGGATTTGTCTCGTGTGCTTCTAAAATGATTGGACTGTCAGAAAAATATCGGCCTGAGGACTGACTGAGAAGCACCAACCACATATTTAAGGTTCAAGAGACACGCTGCAGGCAGGAATTTTATCATTTTGATACTTTCAGTAAGGGGCGCGGGGGAAGGACGCCCTTGGGGAACACGGTGGGGAGCAGCGGGCGCGTTCAAACCCRTCTGGTGCTTCTTCCCTGCAGGTTCTCCGGACTCGCGGTACATCCGTGTGGAAACCTGCATGTTCATGATCAAACTGCCGCAGTACTCCTCGCTGGACATCATGCTGGAAAAGCTCCGCTACGCCATCCACTACCGGGAGGATCCGCTCAGCGGCTGAGTGGGAGGGGGGAAGCCTGGAGGCGACTGTCCGGATTGTTTCATGACTCTGCTGACGTTGGAAACCCTTCGGTTCACATACAAATACCTCCTGTAACACTGTGTGACGAGCTGGAGGTTAATTTATTTTCTGAACTTTTGTTCCCGTTACAATAATWACTGGAAGACTTACATTTTGTATTTGTAGACTTTGTGGTGGACTGGTTATTTTGCTGCCTTGTTTGTGGAATATTTGTAGGATAGTTTAGTAAAGACCAGTTTGTGTATAATTTAATTTTGAAAAACCTTTAAACATGTACATTTCTAATTTTGTAATTTAGAACGATATTACCCATGCAAACACAACAAAAGTGAGGGCGTTCTGAGTTTGGGAGCACTCGGAGGTGAAGGCTCGTAGATCGCTCTCCCCTGAAACATTTTTGAGTACAAAAAAGGAAAGAATCGGGTGTGGGGAGGGAGTCGCTGCTGGGCACCGGCAGGAACAGAGCACGGTCGCAGGCAGAGATGGTGCAGAACTTCTGGCACTTGCTTGAGTTTTAGAGCAGAAAATACGCTGCCAAACCGCATGTTTTAGGTTTCCACCATTTTCTTGTCACTTTTTAAACCATAAGCAAGCACACGGGTAGCTGCCACAGTTCGTTTGGGGTTTCAGCTAGACACTTTTGATAGGAAGATTTAGAATTGAAAGAACAGTGAAAGGGCCGTAATTCAGYTGGGTTCTTGCCCTAGATGTTCTTGAATGTCTGCTTTGCTTAGTAACAAAATAATTTATTGTAATTAAAATAGRAGAAACAAAATGGCTTCTCTCTGTATGGTGTAAGATACCACAGTTCAAGCTTATAATCTGTGACTTTATCCGATTTCCAAACAAGATTTCAGAATAATCGGTGTGTGGTTCAACACCTGCAACTCATTTTTGTACTCAAAAATGATCTTTGATCTAAGAGCAAATTATCCTAGAAATGTGACCCCCGCCAGGAGGATGAGGCGGGGGGAAGGCACAAAGCTGCGCATTTGAAGATAAAGCTTCTATTTTCTATGGAGAGATAATAGCAGACTATGGAGAGAGAACAATTCTCTAAGTTTAACTTTTTTATCTTGTGAAATACGTTCTGGGGTGGTTTCAAAASAACACGCCAACACGTGTAAAATCTTCCTTTACTCGTATGAAGGCGGTTGCCCTGCACCGGGCGCGTTTAAAAGCGCGACGTTGCTTTGTTAATCACGTAGAGCCCGGCGCAAGCGAGAATTAATTACCGGCGTGCTGAAGAACCCAGAGAGCATCCTGACRTCACCGCTGTGCTACTCGGCTCGGTACTATACGTAAGTTAAGTGCCAGTACTGAGCTACAAGTTCGTTACTTTCCTTCCGATGTGCTTCGCGCACATCAGCCGCACGGAAGGCCCACGGCGGTGCGCGCGTAACTGTACTTCAGGGTTGGCATTATATGTCTCTTTGGAAGACAGCGTACGCTAATTTGGCTTGTCAGTGGTAATGGGARTTGAAAAAGCTGTATTTATTGTATATTATTGTGAATATTGGGAATTATGAGTGTGTGGTACTTGGAAGACGTGAGTAAGAGAGAAAAGCCTAAACAAGTGTGTATATTCTTGTTCTTCTGTGAGCGAATGGAAAAATGTGTGTGCAACAGTCGTAGAGGTAGTTGTTGGCATACGGAGTCTCCAGATGTGTGGTTAGGAAAGCCGTCGTACCCTTCCAGTGCACAGTGCCCTTTCCAAGGAGCAGATACGTGTAGGAAGAATATTTACTCCTGAACCTTGTCCATTTCTTGGTAGAAGCATATATGTAGCYGAGCAATCATTCAGAGCAAGCGCCAACACACGTGGAGTTTACAAAGCCCAAGGGGAGACCGAAGCAGAAGGAACGGCTCGGAGCCGGTTCATTCCCAGCTCGGCCGCACGTTCCCAAACGGGTGCCGCGAGGAAACGTGAAGCGCGTCGGTGGAATTTCACGGCGGAACTGTTGCTGCTGACAACGATGAGTTTGGGGTTTCTTTCTGGCGATCGGATCGTGGGTTTGCGTTGGGTTTAAATCTCCCGTTTCAAGCCCTTAAAGCTTTGGGTGGACTTGGGGCGCAAACCCCCCGCCCGCGGGGCTGAGCACTCGGTGCGCCTGTTTTCCAAGGCTGGGGTTACAGCTGTGAGTAAGGAACTGCTGCTAACGTCTGTCTTCTCCTTCCAGAGAGCGCGTCYGAGCGGAGCGTATCTGCACCCTGGCCCTGAAAAGCGTGCTGTAAAGTTACTTGATGCATATTTATTACAATTAATTATTTATGATTACAAATAACAAACTTTTAGTCAATGCTGTTTACACCTTGCTGTGTAAATGAAGCTTCTTATACAAGAAAAATGTCACACTAATAAATAACCTTCATTGACTTTGGTTTTTTTTTCTGGGGAGTGGTATCAGCCCTGCGAGGGAATGAGTTGTGGTGGGGGTTTTGGCTTTTTTTTTTTTCTTCATTTTACATTACTGGGAAGGAAGTGCTGCAGTCGTTCAACTGTAGCTGAAATGGCCTTTTAATTAAAGCTTTTCTAATCATCATTACTCCCTTGTGCTTTAAATGAACTTGACATTGTCTGTAATAGGCTTGTTTGTCAAAGCAAAGATTGGTTTGTGATTTTTTTTTTTAATATATATTCATTCAGAATGTAAAATTATACTAAACAATGGAAAAACTCTGGAGCTGGGTATTAGTTCTAGCTTGGTGTGTGTCCATCTCGGTACCGTACACAGCGTTAACCTGTTAAGTGCTCTTGGCCATACAGTGTACACTTGCATAAAGGAGATTCTTAACATCCCTTTAGATGTATTGTGTCCTTCTTTGGGGCTGGAAATAATTTTAAACAAATTCCTCCACTGATGAATTGATGCAGAGGATTAGAACTGCTAGAAATGAATTTGCAGGTTATCTGCTTTTAAATCCCACTTTTATGGGTCAATGCACTGTAATTTGTATTTACTTGGATCGGAAATGTAAATATTTTGTACAAAAGGGAGAGCAAGCACAATGACTGCTAGTATTTCTCTCAACGGAGACAGTGCAGTATTTCTCACGCCCGAGGAGTAMCGCAGACTCAGCCACGCTGTCAGCTGGGTGGTTGGTTATTTCTCATACTAGCGATTTCTGACCAAGGCGGCCCGTTAACCCTCACAGAGCAGAAGAGCCAGCTTCGATTCCCTTATCCTGCCGTAGCACATTTCCCCAGAAATGCCATCGCAAGGTTGGTTGCCACCTGTTTYTAAATACCTTTATTCTGCTTTTCTTGTATAAATAAACGCTTACATTTGGTGGAAGCGTCCGTAAAATGTCTTTATTTTAGAACCGAGATCCCTCAGCCATCGTTAGTCTTCYGTGCTGGCAGCAGCGCCAAGGCCTCCGGCAACAGCCTTGCCCTAGAAGGGTGACTGGCTAATTAATCTGCTGTACCCAGTTAATTAGGCTGATGCCCACGGTCGTTACCTAATACCCGCCTGCTCCGGCTTTTGTGTTACCAATTCCCCAACACTGGGCCAAGGCACACAGGATGAAACAGCTCTGGTAAAGCAATTACCAAAGCCCTAACGCAGGTGATTACAGAGGAACACAAATTAACGAAGCACGCTGCCCTYGCTAGGTGTGGGGTGCGAAACCTCCCCCCGGACAGCGTGCCTGAGCCCACCTCACTTCGTGTAATAGATTTCTACTGCACAATGGTTTGGGACGTCATTAGATAAATTTTATTACCATGAATTTAAAAAGCATGGACTAATACACCAGTAGAAAGCGTTTTAGAGCCCAGCCGTGGGCTCAGAGCTGCTCCCCTGCCCATCGCAATCCCGGCTCCGCGCCGGTACCAACCGCGGAGGCGCAGACCCCGGCCCCCCTCTTCCCCCGCGCCCTCCCCACTGCCGGCTTCGGCTTTTCATCCGCCGTCAGCAGAGCCAGGGGCTGGCGCAGGAGCAGAGGCTCCGAGATCGGGACGTCACAAACTCYCACTGCGTGTCACAAAGAGCCCCGACGGAAACACAACCCAGGCGGTTCCCGGGGCAGAACTGTATTTGCTGTCTTGGGATGTCGCTAGCATCGATCACAGAAGTAAAAACCTGTAGTATAGTCTCACACATTAAAAATACACRTATATATATATATATATAAAATGATCACTGCCTATAAAAATTTAAAYTCATGGCGATACAGGAATTTACTTGCGCTCAGRTGAGTAAGTACTAGAGTGCGGAGCGATAGCGCGCAGAGTGCTAAACGTGTTTTTCACAAGTGGTGGATCACTTCTCTGGCYGACCGGATGCTGGGCTCTGGGCTTTTGCCTAAGGGGAAGGGCGGAAAAGAAAGGAAAAACGCTGTTTTCAGTACTCGACAACAAGCAATCGATAAACACCTCGCTGAAGCAGGAGGGACTGTAAAATAAGCTCATCGTTCTGCAAACCCACCCCAAAGAGGGAGGCAGCTGGGTGGCTCCCGGGGCCCCGCCGGGAGGGGTGACAGCCCGGCACCGTCCCCTGAAGCGGAGGCGTCCAGCCCGCTCCCGGTGGYGCAGCGCCGGCGGCCTTACCTTCCCGCTCCGGCGCCCGAAGCCGCCCGGACCGTCCGACGTCCCGAGGCTCCTTCCTCCTCTGTCGCTGGTGCTGCGGAGGAAGAACAGGGACACGTGTGGATGAAGCAAGCCTACCGCCCTCGGTGCTCTTGCTGCTGAGTAAACAGAGGTCCTTCACACCAGGGAGGCTTTGGGAGGTCTGGGAAGMAGCTCTTCGTCCTTCTGAACCCCAACCCAGCTCTTTTTGTAGCAGAAGAACCATGTCCTAGGCAACTGCCTTCAGGCACTGCAATAATACACACTGCACTGCGGGGGGAAAAAACCCGACAGGTGATTCAGGGTAGCGGTAACGCAAGCTGAATAAGGCAGCAAAGAAAGTAGGTGATGAGCCATAAAGGCACCACGCTAAAATTTTTGGATTTCATTTTAGGTTTATGCATGTTTGAGTTTTGAAGGAGCGAAGAGAAAAGCTAAGATGAGGGCGCTGCRATGGAGAGAGAACAAGGCATTATCCTACATTGTCTCCCAGTGACCATTTTGTCCATTCTATTTTGATATCAAAGCCTAAGTTCGCTGTCTGAAACTCAGAGGAGCACCAGCCAAACTAAGCTGAGTGAAACCCTTTCAGCCCCAAGCAAACGTGAGGGAATCCAGGTTTGCACCATAAGGAAATAAGGCAGAGGACTGGAATGGATTTGTCACTCCTGCTGCCGTTGGGTTGCTGCCRTCTGAAGATCAGAATGCGCCAGGCCTAAGGCTGCGTCCCCACTTCCAGCAGAGCAAAACTTGCTCACACGGTGCCACTGGTCCCTCGGGCTTCAGGGCAGGCGCAGCGCGGCTGCTTGACACAGAGGAGAAAGGCGTTACCTCGCTTGGGTTGAAGTTCTCGAGAAGCTGGACRTGGAGGCTTCTGGTCTCGCACGTGGCGTTGTCCCACCTGCAGATTCACTTGCACTTCTGTTCTTCGGCCTTCCCTCGCTGCCAGCCACCCTCCTGGGCTTCCCTCTCGAGTCGGGAGCACCGCTGGCTCTCGCCGAAGAGGACAACGCCGCGTTCCCGGCGTTTGCCATGTTGCTCAGT
The DNA here is from genome assembly GCA_030449065.1 of Oceanodroma leucorhoa. Lineage (NCBI taxonomy): Eukaryota > Metazoa > Chordata > Aves > Procellariiformes > Oceanodroma > Oceanodroma leucorhoa. Next base: position 797,449 of record JASVER010000097.1, read on the forward strand.
GACTTGGTCCCTCGTGCAGGATAGCTGAGCCGCTGCTGCCCAAAGCCTTCCCTGCACCAAGGAGAAACATCTCCTGAGAGAATAAGGATACGGCGCTTAATAGGAATAGTAAACACAGCATGAGACGTTAGAGACACTTCAGATAACAAAACTACACTTAATTTCCATTCCAGCAGCACAGGGCTTCATAACCAAGATCTTTGAGGACACCGAGTTTCAGTGATTTCACCTTCCTTGYGTAAAACCAGACCAATGGTAGGGGATTGAAGGTTTTTAAATTTTGGAGACAGAACGGGGTAACAACATCTATTCGGCTTGGAACATGCACAGCGTTCCTGTGAACGTAAAGGAAAAGCGTGCGCCTGAGTCTGTGTTTTGCCCACACCTTGATGCCTGATCCGTCTCCGAGCCAGCTCTGGCGATTCTCTTCTCTCTCCGCTGGCCTGAGGAGGCAGCAGCTGCCGGGATGGAAAGCTGGCCGCGGGGCTGGCTGGGCGCAGGTCGCAATGGTGCTAAAGCAAAACATACGTTTGACTGTTTAAACGACAGCTCATTCAGACTTTGTTCCTGTAAAAACACTGCAGAGCATCACCCCTCAGAAAGATTAAGGTTAGTAGGGAACTGTTTTTAGGAAGAGGCAGATACTGCTTGCCGACACCCACGTTTTCTCTTGCCCGCAGCTTAGGAATAATTGCTAGCTRTCACAGGACCTAAGCAAAAATGGAACTGGCAGCGTGAGCCCGTCCCACTGAACAGAACCGCGCTGGGGTTCTGTTCAGTGGGACGGGGCCTCGCTCCCAGCCAGCCAACCACCAGACGCTCTTACTCAGCCTTCTGCCTCTCACACCCGAAAATGACCCTGCAAAGCCCGTCCCACACATGGGGAAAGCGGCCCCGAAGTACTGTCACTWCAATTCTGATCAAGTTCCTGATATCAGCCTGGTATCGGTGCCATCATAAAAACCAAATCCAAGGACAAAAATCAAGTTAAGAGTGATTTCCCAGTCATGCTGCCCACAGAAGTGCCCCTGTGGGCTATCTTTTTTATAAAGTCGTGTTTTTCTCCAGGTTAATTACATCAAGGAACAACAAAACATGGAGACAGAAACCCACAGCACACAAAACAAAAATAGGAACTAGAAATGAAAACATTTGTCACCTTTGTTAGATACCAGGAATACTTACAAATACAAAACTTTAAATACAGGATTTCCTTTTTGTGGTTTGCAAACAAACTATATTGTGGCMACTCAACTCCCATCGCTAATTCTTAACAAGTCCTGATTATCGTACACAAAAATATTAGAAGCTTGTAGATAAAGTAGCCTTTGCATTCTGCATTTCCAAAATAGTTAGAYAGGGTGAGGGAGAAAAAGCCAAGGTCATCCAACAGCCAACTGTAATAGGAGGTGGATGGGACTTCTCCKTAGTGTCAAGCACTGCTATTTAGCAAAGGATAAGCCACAAAATTTTATCAGATCTCATTTCTGTTAATACTGAATTTACTATCACTAAGGAGAGGAAAGGTCTAGAAAAACAAACAAACAGGATACAGCTTCACTAGTTTGTTAGTTAGGACTGTAAGGACTGTTCACTTCCCAATTCCTTCAGCCGTGAAACAGAAAATGAGGAAGTTCGGCATTTTCGTAACTTGTCTCAATAGCAGCAAATTCCAGAGGACTGTCTCCTCCACGCGCACACCACTCCCCAGATCCGCCCTTTAGGTGTACAGAAGCATTAAAGCACCAAGCGGCCTAGCTGGTATCTGTCCAGCATTCTCGAAAAGCAGTAACAGCTTCAGCAGTACCGAGACCTGGCGTTCCTTCCGTATGAGAAGTACCAGACAGCAACGTATAGAGGAAGGAGAATACCCTGGTAAGCACCCGGCAGCACCCATCACCTCATAAACCCACCACTTCTCTCTCAGGCTGAGCTTCAGATGTACTCACGCTCTTACCCTTTCTCTCTTTACATMTACCCTCTGAGACATTCCTCCACCTCCTAGATTTGTGGTCTGTGTTGTCTACTTCCTCTCTTACCTACACAGGTCATAAGGCTTGYGCTCCTCTCCCACCTTAGCTGTGATTCATACATCCTGGTTTCAACGTAACCTTTATGTAGAAGTCAAACATTTATATTTCAGGGCCTTTTGTTTAGCTTTTGTTACAAGGACTTTCAAAAATAATTGTTATTTTGCAGTAAGAGCCTCAGCATACCACAACATTTCCGATGGGACCCAAGAGGCTTTGTTTAGGAAGATCTGACACAGGACAGTTACTTGGATCCTGAAAGGTGCCACAACAAGAGGCCGCAGGACTTGGCATAGTTCTTGAACAACTGGATGTGATACAACAGATCAAGTTCTGCCTAGTACCTGATGATGAAAGAGTGTCTCCTCTTCTAGTTGGATGCCACAAAATTCGCAGGGAATCATGATGTCTCCTTCTGCCTGGACAGGTTGGGGCTGGGACGAAGAGAGAGACCTACAGCTTCTGGACCCAACAGCACGCAGACCATCATATTCTCGTGGATTTGGAGAAGAACTTCTTTTACTGAACGAGGCAAAGGCACTTGCTGGGTTACAACCTGTCTGTTATGCAAGCAACATGGAAAAATTAGCTCTCCCGTTGAGCATAGATGGACTTTAAAAACCACGCTTTGCAAAGACAAAATTGCCAGAGTTCTCACAGTATCACTGAGTGAAGASTGACTGCACCCTTGTTCAGTCGTGGTGGCAGAAAAGAGTCTTTACTGCCAACCCCCAGACACAATACAAGAAAGTACTAAACCTGATGAAGAATCAGATCTTCGGCAGGGTAGAGCTCCTCACAAAATTCACACGGCAACATGATGATCTCGTCGTCTGCAAAGTAAGCAATGGTTATATCCTCTACCACAGAGAAGTCTGATGCAGTTGGATCATCTTATCTTCAAAATTCCCAAGCAACAGRCTCCTGTTCCGTGCCACAGGACAGCAACCAGAGCAAACGCTAAGGAAACAGTTACTCTAGTCCCACTTGCTGAATTTCACATAAGCAAATCCACATCACCCGGAGTGAGAACAATGTTTTGGGGTCAAAGATACACCAAACGGTCTGRTAAAAAAGCCTATTACTGCCTTCAATAAATCCTTTAGTACCATTTCTCCTTTCAAAATAAGCTGGCACTTCAGCTCTCCCCCAGATCCTCTCTTCCTATCATGTTTACTTCAACAAGAAAGTTGTCACCTACTCAGTTGTTATGAAGCTCTCACCGCTTATCAAGGTCAGAGATTCACTACAGCTTTTATTTGTTCTTCCCTTGCTGTCTTGCTTCAGTAATACCTCTCTGAAAGAAACTATTTTAAACACCAGTATTGCTAAGTTTTGAGGAAGCAGAAGATAAAATTTAAGGAAGGAAGGAAGGATGGTACTCATGGAGAGTCTAATCTCCTGTGTATTAATTATCTAAAAATTATTTAGAGGGAGTCTCAAAGAGACTCATTTATGACATTTTAAAATACCTAGATAATCTTTGACACTCCCAGTCCAAGAATCCTCTCTTTCCTTCTCCGTTCTCTCAAACTTTAAGGAAAAAAAMCCCACCACAACAGCATTTATACTTACTTTTTATGTGGTTTGACGTGCTAAAAGACACTAAAGAGTCACAGGAGAAGATATTTGACTTCTCTGTTTCATTAAGACGGGCTGACGGCACCGACTCTTTGGTGTAGTAGTTTTCCCAGAAGTCACTGGGAATTTCAGCTGCAGTATTATTGTGAGGTTTATTCTCATTTTGTAGGCTAAGAGCCAACACGTAGTCTAAATCGGCGTTCCACTCTTCATAAAGTGAAGAATGAGTGTTTTCATTTCTCTCCAGCTGCTCCAGTTCATCCTCTTCAAAAGACAAACATCATAAATTTGAGARAACATTAAGCCTGCAACAAGCAGTTCACTTCTGCGCATTAGACTAGCTCAACCACAAGGGTTTCACACGTGCACGTGTGGGCTCTCATGGAGGTCGGCGTTTCAAAGCCTGGAAGGACACCTGTATCAAATTCAGGAGGAAGGAGGAGAACACTCATCCTATTTTTGTTTGTAACAAGCAAAAAAGGAGAAATAGAAGAAAGTCATTCCTCTTACTCCAAAAGCTTGAACTTAAGTTTCTTGGGAGCTTTACGAAGTCACTGAGGAACCTTCTGTGACCTGCACTGTGAACAAGGTCCAATTAATATACTGTAGTCTCGGCCCTTTTACAAGGCTGAAACATTTCTGCTTTGCTTCTCCAGTATATCGAAGGGAAAACAAATTCCTTTTAACGATATTACATTTGACAACAGTTGGAATTGTACATGTACAGAAGAAAAGCATGGAATCTTTTCTGGTAGGAAAGCTACGGGATGTCACTGCAGAAATGCGCAGCGCTRCAAAAGTGAACTCACATCCAGATCTTACCTACCCTTCTGCTTAACGGGAGTAAAGAGGAGTGCAGCTGCTAAACAAAAACGGACAGAATTTGCAGCGAGCGAACAACTCCAATTTCATTTTTAAGCTAGATACTTTGAGACAAAATAACGGGCAGCAGATGGGGCTTTCACACTGGGTACCTCAGCAGTCCTCTATTTAGCTGGCTTATACCTTTGCAGTTCTATTCCACAGTAAAATAGTTCCACTCACACTGCCTCTGGAGCTTTCATTATTCARTATTTTCACAGAAAGCAGTTACAAAACCTTATACTTGGATCAGCTGCCAAATGTCAAATTAGAAGCCAATTATTACTCTTCTCCACACCTTACCTCACTTTTGATTTCTTTGTGCTGCTGAAACATTCCTTCTGCTAATGTCCTTAAGTGTTTTGTCTCCTACACAGCTGCTACAAATCCGCTTTTCTAGCCCCCTGGGCATTCTCCACAAAGGCCCAGCACAGTTACCTGATCTTAGGCGGTTTCTAATGTCTCGAAGGGCAAGCAAATCTGCATCCTCATCCTCAAAGCGAGGCACCATCCTGCTTCCTCTTCCTCGTTTCACCTCTTGCCCGCAGACTTGAGGATGGTCTTTTAGATCTTTCACCATGACGTTACRACCGCACCCACCACATCTCTCGGTCCTAGCTCCGCAGTAAATCTCGTGGTCCTGGAGCTTGTTGAAAGCGAGCTGTATGTCACAGTACTGGCAGACAGCAGGACGCAGAGGGCACGCTGACGCCTGGAAAAAGAAAGAGGGATTATTCTTCACATATGGAAGACTGAGGCAAAGGTGGAGGGAGGTTCTCAGTTTGCTCAAGAGTTGAGCRGTCTATTGTTTCTTTAGCCAGACCCAAAGCTACACTAAAGAATAGCCTGGAAYAAGATACTACGTGAGAAATGCAAGAACAACGTGTTGTATAACCTGTGTATAAACATGCCAGCTGAAGCACTCAGAGCATTCTTTTTAAATCCGTAACGCATGGCGCTTTCTGAAGTTAGCTTTTACATACTGTCCTGACATCCAGGTCTAATCACATTTCACTGAGTACTGCTAAAAACAGGTTAGTGTGTGTTATATCAAGGAACAGATTTACAGCATATTTACTACTCAACAAGAGTTGCTTGCATACGTTCCTTACCCTACCCTGAATGACAGTTAAGTTGCCCTTCAAAAGGGGCTAAACATAGATGAAACACATGTTGTAATTGCAGATGCTGCAATAATACATCATCACTTGCTTGTAAACGAAACTAAAAGCACTACACACAAATGTGCAGGATAAACTACTTCCAGGGTTTTGAACTGGACATCTCTTCAAAGAAAATCCTTTTTTCCTCACCGACAAGCAGACTTATGTGGCATGATACCCCTTTTATAAGAAGGCCTGAGCAGGTTCCACCACTTTAAGGCAGTTTCCAATCACATTCTGTCAGAGGGTGTGAATTTAGAAAGCATGGCCGAATAAAAAGGATGCATCAATCACAGGCTGGAATCCAGGTCTTGGCTGAGAGAAAGGTTCTAGAATCAGTGTTTGGAAATACCAGAGAGTATCTTCCAAGTGTCCAATAATATAAAGTCCACCAACCTCATGATCCTTCAAGAGACATTTTTCTATCTTCATCCTACACTTGCAGGTAACCTACAATAAATAGACCTCATTAGATTAATGGCCATAGAAGTCAGCAATTTTAGAGGAGAAATTTGTTTCTCACCTGCACATGTTCAGACTCAATATGGTTCTTTATTTCAGACTTTGGGATTAATTCACTGCAGTAGCGGCATACTTCAATATTTCTGCTACAGTGGATTTCATGCATGATGAAATTAGCAACAGGAATATCCTTTTTGCTATGAGAAAGTCACAGAGGTTACTTGTCAGAAAATACACTGACAACAATTTCAAGCAGGTTTTCATGAAAAAAAAATCCTAAGCAAGCTTTCTATGAATTCATGGTTTAGAGAACTGAGTAAAGAGAAAGGCAAGCCCAACCAGGCCTCCGTGTTCCTTTACAGTTGGGATATTAASGTATATAGCATGCAAAAGTCACAGTTTTCACACTGCATTAAGATAAAATCAAGGTGGATTCATTTCCTTATGTGAAAGACAAATTTTGCAGCATAAATAAGTTATCACCAGGTTCAAGTTAATAAACTACTCTGAGAAGATAAAAGTTCCTGCCTGAAAATAACTCGGCTGTTAGAGATCGAACAGCGGAAGAAATAAATAACAGATCCTGTTAGGCCAGATCTGTTCAGGGGATGATAGTAACCATATTATTGTGTAGCCAAAATTCAGATCTGTTCAGGGGATGATAGCAGTAACCATATTATTGTGTAGCCAAAATTCCCCAACTCAGCTCATTTCCAGGATACTCATTTTCCTATCTTGAGGAGGATGCAAGGCTTACAAACACAAAAGGTGCAGAAAGAACTGAGGCACTAGGAGCTTAGCCCTTATTCCTGCCTCAAGCAGGCAGCATCATTTCTAGATGGATGTATCATTCCCTCCCCAGCACACCAGAAATCAGCCTTCAAAACACCACAACTAACTTTATAACCTATTGCTTAGTGTCCTCCACGTCACAAAGGGAAAACACTAAAGTTTTCTCCCTTGCCTGATCCCAAGCAGCCAACAGCCTGGCAAAGCAACAAAGTCCAACAGCAGTGTCTAAACTGCGCATACTCAGTGCTTGCAAACAAACTAGACTGATGTTGCAAGAAACTGTTTGGATTCCGATGTTTCTTTGAGCATAAAAAAAAGTTAATTTCTTTAGTTGCTTGTATTCAAGGTGCAGCTTCTGAGATTACACAATTATCAGTAAACGTATTATCAACAGTGGAGCTTCTAAAAAAGAGAACTGTTATCAAAGAGAAACAACTGCCACAACAATATGTGCTATTGATTCTATTTTTACATCTCCGCTCTGAGCCACATAGCTGCTAAAGAAAAACTTGGAGTCATGTACTTCACGTGTACCTCACCGAAAATCAAGTCTTTATTTCTATGTGAATACTTTGGTTTCTACCTGGTTGCCTGTTAAGTCAGAAACTTGAGTAAAGCATGGGAAAATTACTTTGTAAGACATTAAAACATGACAAGGTGAAACCAAAACCCAAACATTTCTAAAAAGATAGTACGTTCGTTATTAATCTGCACCTTCTAGCATTTCATAGCATTTCAAGGGAGTGCATACTGCTTACTTATTGAACCTCGGAGCCTGCCGGCCCAAAGGACAGGCCCCAGCCCAGAGGCAGCCCTGCCGAGCACCCAGTTTCGTTTCTTACCAGTTCCCGCACAGCCGGGTTTCCGCCTCGGTAACTGCAGCTATAGCCATGTTTTCCTCCGGGGGCTGGAAGAGAGGCACCCCCTTTCCCTCAGCCCCTGGGGGCACCCGCACCTCACCGGGGGGGGGGGGAGGACACCCCCGTTCCCTCCGCGCGGGGGCCCGGGGCACCGCGGGCGGGCGGCGGCCGCCTTCCCTCGGGCGGGGGAGAGCGCTGGGGGCACCCGTGCCTCAGGGGAGCGGGGGGAGGCGACACCCCCGCCCTCGGCACTGCGGGGGGGCCGGTTGCGGCGGGGGACCGACCGAGCCCCGAGAAGGAGAAGCACCGGCGCCGCTCCCCCGGCTGCTCGGGAACCCAACACCGGGCCCGGCCCCGCCCCGCGCTTCCTACCGGCCCCTTCACCCCCGCCCCCGGGCCGGCCGGGCCGGCGGCTGCGCACTGCGGTTCTGCGCTCTCATCATGGCGGCGCGGGGCCATGTGCAGGACCCCAACGACCGGCGCCTGCGGCCCATCTACGGTACGGACCCCGCGGCCCCCCGGCCCCGCTCCCCCGGCCCGGCGGGCCGCCCCGCCGCCGCGGCCTYGCGGGGTTACCCCGGCCCTCCCTACGGCGCCTGGGGACGGCGCGGAGGGGCCCGCCGGGCGGCCCGGCCCGGCAAGCGCTGGCTGGCTGGCTCCTCCGGCGGGGCCCTCCGCCCGCCCGCCCGCCTCTCCCGCCGCATCCCCGGCGGCGGGGGAGCCCCGCGCTCCGCTCGGCGGGCAGGCCGCTCCGGGGGCGAGGGGGAGACTCTCGGCCTCCCGCCGCCCCGTCCGTCCTCCCGCCGTTGCCCCGGTGAGCCGGCGGGGTGTGTGTGTGTGTGCGYGGGGAGCTGCCGCGGAGGCCGGCGAAGCCCGGCCCCAGTTCCCGCCCGGGGCTGGAAGCGGGAGTTTGGCCGGGCCGGCGGGGACCCGGGCTCCCTCCCCGCCGCGCGTCTCCCTGYGGGCAGCGGCGCTTTCCCCGGAGCTCCCCCCGCCGCCGGTGCCGGCCCGGGGGGTCTCCGCGCTCAGAAACCCCCCGCCCGCCTCCGGGAGGAGGCGTGGAGGGGCGAGCGCGGCCCGGTCGTGCCGTACCTCTGCAGCGGGGGGTGCTGGTTTCTGYGCCTCTTCCTCTCAGTCAAGGTAACTTCGGCCGGCGTTTGTTTTCTGCTGYGGAGAAGTTAGAAATGGATTAATTCATAAAAGGAACAAGAGCAGTCACGGAAACCTTAAAGTTGTGTGTTGAGGTGTTGTGGCACAGACTAATTACGGTGTTATGAAAATTAATTGGGAGGCAAGAGTGTAGTAGTTAGAAGGAGACGGTCTTGTTAAGAAACCTCTTGTATTAAGCTGTCCCCAAATATTTCCAGGGGTATTACATGCAATTGTGATTGCTTAAGAGATTGTAGACAAGCTTGTCTCTGTTTATGCAAATATAGAGAAAGAGAAAAGAAAAACACTTCCCCAGGCTATGCTATCGTTTCCTTCCCTAAAATTGAAGATTGGATAGAGATTTGGGAAGATGTTCTCAACTTTTTTAACACCAGAAAAAAAAAATCTCTCCCTACAAACGTGTGGAGAGCTGCCCTCATTCGGGGATGAACGTGCTTTGGGAATGTCCTTTGCTGCTCGGGCAGTGAGGACGGTGCGGTATAGACTTGCATCCACGATGGGTTCCAGTGAAATGAACATAGTTTTCTTTAATTAAAAGTGTAAACACACAGCCGTCTTAAAGTTCATTGCATAATTATGAGTGCAGCTGTGCAGTTTGTCTTTATGTAACAATTTTAAGTTTTTTCCTTAATTTTCTGTACATGCTGTGATTGCGTTTTTATTAATGTGCAATTATTTGTGTTATAACCTGTGTAACATCTTAGGTGTTCTTAAAAGAAAAAGCTTGGTGAATTCAACCGATATTAAAGCAGATGATGTTGAGATGTATTTCACTGTATTTATTTCAGAGAGTATAGCTATTAGGGAGAGAGCTCTAAAATAGCTTTCTGCTAGTTCTGGAAAGGATTATCTGCAGTGTAAGATTTGAATTCAGGTGTTGGTGCTGAACCCGAAATAAAGTGTATATCCTTAAAGAGGTAAATACACAACTTCACAAAAGTCATAAACTGAAGATGTGCAGCATGAGGTCGARGGTCTGGTTCTTGACTTAGAACAGTACTTTTCTGTTTGCACCGTGTGAGTTTCCTTGACAGCTATGTTTATCTTTCATCTTGATTTGTTCTCCCTTCACCTGAAGGTTCATGTGTTCCATTTCCAGCCATTGAACATCTCCACCTACAGACCTGCAACTGATGTAGGCTTAAGTTTATTTTCCTTTAGCTTGAATTCCTTTGGAAGTTGCCAGCTACTTTGGCTTCCAACAGACTTACTTGTTGTTAGCAAAATACAATCTTTTTATTCTGCTGTAGTTTAGAGAGGTTTGTGGTTTATTTGATTTACTGTAGGAGACCTAAAGCGGAGATCTTATCAGCACAGTTGTTGAACAATCCAAGACAGGCAGTGCAGCGTGGCAGATAATTTGTGTGTAAGTGAACTGTGCAACACAGATCCTTAAATCAAGAAGTCTCTGCTGGTGTATGAAGAGGTCACTGGGATATTCTGTTCCACAGAAATCTCTTCACTGAGAAGTCCATGCTTAAGTTTTAATGTTAAAGGTGATGCACAGGTTTTCATAAGTTAAAATGGCCATCTAAGCCATGTAAAGACAATGTATTACAGTTTTAACTATATTTTATGCAGCAACRTTTTGTTTTGGTTAGTGTGGGCAGGCTGCCTCGTTTGAGTTTTTGTCTGTATGGTCTCAGGAGTCCAATTAGCTCTACTTCAAATCTGCAGCACTTACTTGGCCATGGAAGCAAATGTTAAAGCTGCYGAATATAAATCTCATTAGTATAGATGCACACTTTGTACCATATACCAAGGAATTACTAAAGGTCACCTCTCTCTATTCAGTAAGAGTTCTCTCTCATTATGAGAACTAGACTCTTGACGAGAAAAAGATGTGTAATGTAATTTCAATTAACTGGCATTAGCTCTGTTCGCAGTTTGGTGGGGGAGGGGCCACGACAGTGTGAGCAGACCCTTCCCTGTTAGCACGTCAGGTGCAGCTGAGCTTTTCTGTAGGTTTGGGTTAGTAAGTACTAATTTTTGAGGGAGGGGAAGCGTATAGGGGTCATGTTCTAATCTAAAATTGCTTGTTTGTAATTGTCTAATAACATGATGATGCACTGTAGGTGAAGCTGAAAATTATAATACTGAGTTGAAAAAAGGAGAAAACGGTCAGGGATTATCTACAGCTGAAGTTTTACTAGGTAGTGGGATATCCCCYGAGGAAATAGTGAAGCTTCCCCTGGGAGCTTCACTTTTTTGTCTTTAAAACCAGTCTGGTGAAAGCAYAGTGATAATCTGTTAGGGGACAGATTTGTTCTGCCTGAAGCATGCATGGTGTGGGCAAGTGGGTCTTCTCACTTAATGCTTTGATAGATTGTGAGTGCTTAGTTTCTAACCTACTGGCTGTTAAAAGTCATTGAAAGTCTCCCAAAGGCACACCAAATTAATTTCTACTTTTACTGAAGCAAAGAGCCTAAGCTCCATTGCTAGCAAAGAGCTGTTGCTGCAGAACCCGCTCTATTATATGTCTCTTTTGTTCCTGTAATGATCTGTGTGGGGTAATTACAAAAGCTTGTTTGTTTGAATGACTAAAACTAGTACAGGAGGTGAATACTTCATCTACAAAATGACATGTTTCCTGAATGTTTAGCTTAATAGTAATTGTACAAGGAAAATGCGGTTCGCACTACTGACCTAACAGCACATACTCCACAGTAAAATTAGAGATAGCTTTCAGAATGGTCTTGTGTTCTGGTRTAATACTATCTTACGTTGTTCTTATGCAGATTATCTCGATAATGGCAATAATAAAATGGCAATCCAGCAAGCGGATAAACTGCTCAAAAAACACAAGGATCTTCACTGTGCAAAGGTAAGTGTGATTGCGGTGCACTGACCTCGTTTGGTGAGCGTAGCTCTGAGACTTGGGGTGTTTTGCTGTGCTTTTTGAGCAGTGTCCGTGATCTTCCAGAGACCACGGTGTTTTTTCTGAACCTCTGGAACATCTCGGGTTGTTCTAATTCACACAGTACTGCGTTTGCCTGAAAACTTGTGCAGATCCTCTTGGTGAGGTGCCTCTAATGACTAAAGTGTAATTGGTTACACCTGAGCTAATTGTCTAGCTCCCTGTCAGAGCCACTGCAAGCAACCTTGGCACGTGGGCTGTGCCTTAAAAATGCCTCTTTTAGACCTTAGGTTGGGATACCTATCTGTAGTAGTTTGGACCAAAACATTTCCTTGGGAGGTGTAGTCCTTAGTACACCTTTATGTCCTTAGTAAAACATAACAAGGTGATTTTGGAGGCATCTGCTCTTTTCCTTCTTGTTCGCTGCTCTCCTTGCTGTGCCCCTGTTGAAGGGAAAGGAGTTCTGTTCCTCGGTTTTCTGAACATATGACTCTCTACTTTTCTCTTTTCCCTGTGGGTTTTCCTCTATAGTTCATACCACTTCTACATTTTGAAAGCTTCCCAAGCTGAAACGAGTGTTATTGACCTGAATCTCATTTATGTCACTTCTCTCTGGCCAGTTATTGAAAGAAAAAAAAAATGAAAATTGTCAGGACTGGTCAGTTTTCAGTCTGCAGGTAGGGAAAACTGAGTGGCAGCTGATGCCTTGGAGCAGCCTGCACCTGCCTGTTTGTTAAGGAATGCAAAGCCACACTAATGATGCAGCTTGCCTTTGGAAGTTTTCCTCTACAGCCATATGGATTAGAAGCTTAATAAAACCTGAAGTTCCGTAGAAGTAGCGAGGTGGTTTGGCAAAGCCTCTCCACACCAGGAATGAGAGGATTTTCAGTGGTAACTGCCAACTGTGTTTCTAACAGCTGCCTCTGTGTTGTGTCAATAGGTTCTAAAGGCAATTGGCTTGCAGAGAACTGGCAAGCAAGATGAAGCGTATGCTCTGGCACAAGAAGTAGCAGCACTTGAACCCACAGATGATAATTCCTTGCAAGCACTRACTATTCTTTACCGGGAAATGCATAGACGTAAGCTTTTTCCTTTGCCTCTTCTAAAAAATCATAATTATTTAYGTTCTTCCAGAAGTACATGACCCACAGTTTCATGGGAAACGTGCAAAGTCCAGGGTTTGTGTATAGGCATGTTATTAAGAGACTTACAGAATTTAAATGATGCCAGTTATAAATGCCTCTAAGGCTCTAGCGATCACCATAAAGCGAAGCACCTTGTTTAGGCTTCTCTCATTACYGTTATTGTGTACACAGTTCCTAATTGAATGGCATGCTAATAATCATCCATTACAATCAGSCTGTGAGTTCACTTTGTTTTTTAATGAAAGCTACTGGAATTTGTTGTCAGTATATGTGGTAGAGRTGACAAATCACATGGTCTGTGGTTTGGAGCGTGCTTAATGCTGTGAGACCATAGTTGAGGGGTTCAGGCCTCAAGAAGCTGCGTGACAAACAGAAGGGAAATCCTGGCCTCTCAATTTGACCGCATTAGCTTTTTCAGTATGGATCCTTGTAGTGATACGGTATTTTAAAAATACTAAATTGTGAATGTTTGAGTGACGGAGTAAAATTGAATGTGCTTTTCTGAAAGAAGCCAGACCTTATATACTGCTTACCTACAGCTCTAAACAGTTGTTATTTCTGGYAGCTTCTTGTGGTTCTTGGTAGTGGCAGTAGCATTTACTGTTGAATTGCTGGAGCAATGRCAGTGGGGCGAAACAACTTCGGTAGAAATGGATATTTGGTATCAGTCTGCAATATAGCAGTTGCTTATGCTCTCCTAGTTTGTTTATTTCTATATGTATGTGGAGTTAAAGCATTGTTTCTTGAACAATACAAATTTTTCTGTCTATGTGTGACTTCAACATAAACCCCTGAAAATGTCAAAAGCCTTTCTGTGATTCTAAACAACTTGCATAAGCATTAAAGTCAGGTTTCTAACTTTTAGGTTTATAACTCAGAAAGGAAATAGTGGGTGTTAGACACTTCCACTTTTGGTCTGCAAGAAAATTGTAATTCGATGTCAAGGATATGTAAACTATGTGAAAGACAAATTACATTTGGTTTTCTAATACTACACTGAAATATGATTGTCTGTGTAAGGGAAAAAATCTGGAAAGATGAGAATGTAAGAAAGTTTTGTGTATTATAATAAGTATTTAGTCATGATAGACCTATTATTAAAAAGTATAGCGTGAAGTATTTTACTTGTTAAGAGTACTAAAATAGGCAATTGGGAAATAACAGGATATGACTAACATAAGTAAACCTGGGATAAGAGTAACTAATTTGATATTAGGCTCTGAAAATGTTCTGTGTTTTGATAGATAATTCACGTGGAGCAGTCATTCTGCCAGGAGTAGAAATCTTCATTCAGTTTAATGCTCCAAAATAGACAAACTTTCTTAAGAAAAAGACTTAAGTGCTTCTGAGCAGTTCAGTTGTTGCTGTTAACTCTATTTTGAGGTTGGTTGGTTTGTTTGTTTTAAGCACTTTCCTCCTTTGCCTAATGTTTGTAGTTCTTGGGGTCTTGGGGGAGAGAGTAACGTTTCTGTGGTTGATGAGTGTAATTAGATTACTGTTCAGAGTATCACTGATGCTATCTTTAGGTAGCTGTGCTTTAAAATTATTCCCAAATTTGTCTTAACTCAAGCATCTGGTTTTGGTTTAGCGGAACTGGTAACTAAACTTTATGAGGCAGCTGTAAAGAAGGTTCCCAACAGTGAAGAGTATCACTCTCATCTCTTCATGGCCTATGCCAGGGTTGGAGAATACAAGAAGATGCAACAGGTACAATCAACAATTTGTGTTCTGGTCATTTTAAGGTGTCTTTTCTGTATATCTTACTGTTAATGCCTTTTCATATTATAAGTAGTCTTCCAGAAGGCTAAGCTGGGTTAATGCAGAACTCGTACTCTATGTTAGTTTTTACAGAAAGGCTTAAAAGACCATTATTCAGGGGTGGGTTATCTGAAGACAAAGGCTTTCTTTTCCTTACATGGGATGGGACAACTGTGCCTTTTGTGTGCGTATCTGGTCTGATAGAGTATGTTGGTTATTTTGGGAGGTTTTTACCAATCTGTCTTGAACAGTACGGTGGTTACATACGAGGCAGTGTATTAGAAAGGAATTCTGGAATAGATACAAGAAGATCTAGCAAGATTTTCTGATCCATGTTTTCAGACTTGATTTACTCCTCAGTTTGCTGTTACCTTTGGGAAGAGTAATCTTGCCCATGCTCTTACCACTGGAATCTAACACGTAACTAGGCTTGTATTGGTTGTAATTCAGTGAAGAAAAACTAAAAAGCACTTCCTTTAAGTACATCTTCTCAGTTGGCAGAACAGTGTCATGCTGGTTAGTTTTGTTTTCATCCCTTCCAAATTAGGTGCCTGGAGAATGCCTATAAATGGAAGATTCTTTTCAAAGCATGCGTGTTCGCTGTTCTGTATAAAAAAGCACAGAGAGCCAAGTAAATGAGTCCCAAACTCCCTTCTCGTTCCCACTGTGTTAAGGTGACTTGAATTTTTGTACAAGTTTGGTTTAAGTAACTAAAAGAATATATTGAGCAGAGRTGTTACTCTCCATTGTAGCCCATTGTATGCTGTTTGAGTTCAGGCTGTAGACAGGGACTAAGTTATTAATGTGCATGAAATTACAAGCCTCATATGACAAACTAAGCTTCAGAGATGTGACTCTATGTTAATTGTACTGCTGTCTACAACCATGAGTGGAAAAAATGCCAGTCTTGCACAGATAATGATATTTAACATTTATCTTCTGTATGTTTAAAATGTCATACAAACATGTATCTGGTTAAGTTATCCAGACATTGTCAGAGAGTGGGATGTTCCAAATTGGCCTGTGCGTTCGACCTAAGGACTTAGAGATGCAAAGAGTGCGTGGATGCTAACTGATTGGAGAGTGAAAATAAACCTCAGCGTCCTGTGTTCTGGCGTATTTCAGCTGAAAGTACTGGAATATGCAAACTGCGACTGCAGTCAGGAAATCAGCACGAAAGTCCATCTGTGGTAGTTGGTAGTAGACACTATTATGTGTAGTTTCTTAAAATTAATTACAGATTTTGTATGGGTAAAAGTGTTGTCCTTCATTATATACAGACACTGGAAATCTGAGAGAGAAATGTGAATARCTGTTCTGTGTTAGGCTAGAGAATCTTGAATACTTCGGCTCTGCTTTGATACAGCCAAGCTTTCAGCTCGACCTTTGCTTAACCACTGCTTCGCCCGTATAGGTGACCTCATGTTTCAGATATGTGWGTGTGTGTATGTATGAAATGAGTGTTGAAGGGCAGTTGCTTACATGAGGGAGGCATGTGTTTTGGTGTGCCTTTTAGCACTGACTGAGCATACTAGTGAAAATCAGCACTGGAAATATCCCCCTCACTCCTAAAGAATAAGTCTTCTGCTTCCTGATGTAGTTACCACTTCTAATTAAAGCTGTCATCAGTTTAGGCAATCATACGTGCACATCCTCATTGCCATTCCTTGTCCGACCTACACAAAGTACTTGATCTTTGAAGCATTTTCACCCTCTATTTTCTTCTTTAGAATGTGTGTTAGGATGGAATGGCTCATGGGGTTGATAAAAATCCCTCCATCTAGTTGCTAATTCTGTGTTTTCTGCTGCCATCATTGCTGCTTAACTTGTGTTGTCTGTCATGAGAGCTCATGAGCAGATACGTTTCAGGAATGATGAAACTTTGTCTTGTATTTTTCAGGCTGGAATGGCACTTTATAAGATTGTACCCAAAAATCCTTACTATTTTTGGTCTGTGATGAGCCTGATTATGCAGGTGGGTAYAGTGTTGCAAATGAGTTTGATTTTCACTGCAGGTATAGCGCAAACATAGAAATGTTCCAAGTGAAGATATTGGAGATATTTTAAATAAAATGTCTGTTTGAACTGTTTCACTGTGATGCTGGGAGAAGGACCGCACCGTCCTTAAGCAGCATTATTGATGTGGTTCAACATGAATGCTGTAGTGTTCTTATAATGCAACTTAACTGGTAGGCCTTGCCACATTTATACAGCTTGAATTATTCTCTTACCTGGACTAGTACTCTACTGTCTGTTYGGTTTGGTTTAGTTAGAGAACTAATAAATAAATCCTTAAATATCTGCAGCTCCTCAGGCAGAACTGTTCCTCTCTGTAACTAAGTTATAAAGGCTCTAGGAGGAAATAAATGAGAGCTCTGGACTTAGCATGCCTTTGAGACTGCAGAAAGTCCGCAGGAATAGACAGCAGATCAGCTGTGCTGCCGTTAGTTGAGATCGCAGGCTCAGGCACTAATCAGACAATCTGACAGAGTGTTGGCCAAGCAAAAAATAAGCATGGAGGCATTAATCGCATTCTCTGACATACTGCGCCATGGAAAACACAGACGGGGTTTTGCTACATGTTATTTGCCATGGATATTGTGTGCCTAGATGCGTGAGTCTCTCTGGTCAACGTAATCAAGAGTGAGCTTTTCAGTCTATCACTAGTTTTATTGCTGCCTTTTAACAGAGCAGTTGCTCTCTGCAYGTGACAGGTGGCAGCTCTGAATGTGTGGTTTGGGGAGGGATTGAAGCACCTGGTTTGTTTTTTTTCCTCTTCTAATGTGAAAAAAGCAACCAACACAAAAAGTTGATGAGCTGTTACAATAATTCTTCTCTTCCTTAGTCTATTTCAGCACAGGATGAAAACCTCTCAAAGACGATGTTTTTGCCACTAGCTGAGAGAATGGTGGAAAAAATGGTGAAAGAGGATAAGATTGAAGCTGAGGCT
The DNA here is from genome assembly GCA_030449065.1 of Oceanodroma leucorhoa. Lineage (NCBI taxonomy): Eukaryota > Metazoa > Chordata > Aves > Procellariiformes > Oceanodroma > Oceanodroma leucorhoa. The sequence continues at coordinate 815,078 of JASVER010000097.1, forward strand.
GAAGTAAGACTTGCAGATACTTTCAGCTTGGTTTGGACATTATTGAGACAAGGAATGCACTGTTAAAGGAAGTTGATTATTTTAACAGTTTTCCAAGATAATAATCAGTAGTATTCTGGAAGTAAATGTGGATGCAGCGGGATAGAAAGAAAACCAAGAGCAGAGGGTTGAGAGGGATTTGGAATCATGTGGCCAAGGAAATTTTTTGGCTTTGATTTGACTGATGAAGTACTTGATTTTGCTCCCTGGGAGGCCCCAAGAGAAACTTCAGGACTGAGAATGGAAAAAAGACCTAAATTCCTGAATGTTCCACCCTCTGGGATGCTAAAGATAGCTCCGCAGGCCTGACTATCTCCTATTTCTAATGACAGTAACACAAGCCACTTTATTTCTTGGCACACCTGTATATTGTTTTACTAGCAAATTTCATTGCAGCCTAATCTTTCTTTTAAGGTCGAACTGTACTATATGATTCTGGAACGTTTGGGGAAGTATAAGGAAGCCTTAGATGTCGTGAGAGGAAAACTAGGAGGTAACTTATTCTGTCAAATAATAATCACTGTTGTGTGAAGGAACAGCAGTTCTCCTTTGCTTCAGACTTGTCCACTGGTTACAAAAAAAAAAAAAAAAAAAAAAAAGGCTGACTTAGCACCAGTTTCAAACATTGATGCAAACTCTGGAGGTGGTCTCATGCAAGCTGGTTTTACCCACCTGTTTATGGTATTTAAGTGTTATTCAGTGATGAACTTTGCAGCAGTATGCTTAGCAGTAGTAAATTGATAGCGTGTTATTTTGTTGTAGCTGCCATCTTAAAAAAACAAAAGTTGTTCATAATATCCTGCATTTTTGTGGACTCTTTCTGGTGATTAAAATGCGCTTGTAGTTTTAAGGAATTGGGATATGAAGGTTTCCATAGCAAATCTTTCCTTTTTATCCTTCAAGGGCCTCTCCTGTTCTCTTACATTACTGTTTTGCATCCTTGGCTATAATAAGCAGCTTTGTGCAGAAAGTAGAGAAGGAAATGCATTGATTAAATAAACTTGCCCTTCTGTTTTTAATTTAGAGAAGCTGACAAGTGAGCTCCAAAGCCGCGAGAACAAGTGTATGGCAATGTACAAGAAGCTGTGTAGGTGGCCAGAGTGCAATGCGCTGTCGAGAAGGCTGCTGCTGAAAAAGTGAGATGATATTTCTGCAGTCCCACTAAAAAACGGAAGAAAAATTCTGGGCTGGTTGTGAATTGCCTTGCTTAGTGGCTTTTGTAAATGGTGGTTAAAATAGAAGAACATCAGAGGATCTCAGAGCGTTTCCAAATGTTTACACTCCRAAGCCTGAGGAAGAGGGCAGCAGAATGGAATGTTAAAGGGACATGGTGAAGGTCACAGGGAGACTCAGTGTCAGGACTGTAGTTGCTTCTTTCTGGAGGCTGACTTTAGCGACACATTAATGCGATAAAATTTTGTTTACCTCCTTATTTCTAAAGGCTGTGCTGGTTGTCCAGCTCTAACTTTCATGGTGGGAGAGGAGGAGAACTGCGTTTACGTTTAATTTTTCTGGAACTTCATTTCTCTCACTTGGCCAGACTTCATACTGGGAAGTGCATGTAATGCTTTCAACAGATGCATCAGGAGAGAGCATACTAGTATGATCAAATCTGTCTCTTGGAACTGTCAAGAGAGATTTGTTGTTTGCCTTTTGTATTTAGCTGTGCCCTAATCTTAAGYATAAGTTAAATACAGAGGCTTGAGGATTAGAAGGTTCTGTCTGCATCCGCTGTCCATGGGGACAGCAAAATGTTTCTTCTCAAGAGAAGTTGTTCTTGGTATTTAATGTTGGTTAAATATATTTGCAGTGGGAAAAACTGGAGAAAATAAGCATCAGCTTTACAGGACGCTTGAAGACAACATATTAGTGTAGAACTAATATAAGGACGTTTTCAGCTTCACCTCTTTGTATTTGGCATCTCCTGTTCTATGCTCTTAAATTGCTCTAACATGKTCAGGAGAAACTTCTGCCTTAGCATTTTGTGGGGATATTCATGAGCTCTGATTGCAGTGTAAATGTTAAGAGGAGAATTTGTAGCTTGCCTCAATTCTTTGTTGAAATTGTTTCCTTTAATACGTTTCAAGAAGTTCAGGATGATAGCATTCCTAAGATGTGAGACCTTTTCAAGGAGAAATGATTCTTACTACARTTGTTTTTTTCTGTAATATGAATATGTGCTATTCCTTAAATTCAGCTTTTGCAAGGAATGCGGTTTTAGAAGTGAGTTACTGTTTTGGCAATTCCCTAAACTTTGTTCTGTGCCTGATTTTTGTTTCAGCTCAGATGATTGGCAGTTTTATATAACTTACTTTGATTCAGTGTTTCAACTCATTGATGAATCCTGGACACCTCCRCCAGAAGAAGAGCAGTAAGTAACAGTTTTGCCCTGGGTGTGTTTTTCCTTTGTGCTACAGCAAATTGCTTGCATTCATATATTCAGAACAGTGCTGTCTGCGTCTTTGGGTGACTTCCTGACATCAGACCCCAGATGATGCGTTCTCCCTACTTTATTTTGGAGGCTGGCAATAGTTTATTGGAAACAGCTGTATAAATAGCRGGTTTTACACTATAGAACTCTTCCAGTTTATATTTTTCATGGTGATTTGAGTTAGAGAATCCATCATGCCAGATTTCCTTAAGAGTATCCTGGGAGTATGCTGAGCACATGTTATCAATGCCCTAGCAATGGGGAAAATCAAAGAACCTTTTGTCTCTTTCATTGTACAGCTCTTTGGAAGGAGAGGTACACTATTCTATAGAGCAAGCTGTGAAATTTGTAGAAGAGAGGATAACAGAAGAATCTAAGAGCTCTCGGCCACTTCGGGGACCATATTTAGCTAAACTGGAGCTGATTAGACGTTTGCGATACAGAGGTTGTAATGATGAATATAAACTAGGTAAGAGCCACTAACTGGATGACTAATCTTTCAAAGAGGGCACAAACTTGGAACAAGCTCTTTGCTAAATCGCTGAGTTAAATACAATGTCTCTTACGAAAACGTACGTGCYGTTGTCTGTATGTGAGGCATCTCGAAAGCATTAGAAATTGAGCCTTGAAGAAAGGCAGATAGTTCCAGACTGCTCCAGGGCTTGTAAAAACAAGGATGGAAACTTTCAAAAGGACCTATGGGATCTAGGAGCATACAGTCACTGACATCGTAATGAAAAGTGCATTCCTGCTGCACTGCTTTTGTAGAAAGTCCTGCTGTTATGCGGTAATCTCTGGGTGGCTTTTCATTTAAGTTTTTTGGCAGTAGCACCAGGTTTTGCTTTTTTAAAACTTGCATTTAAAAATCGCATTTAGGGAATTGGTGGAGGAGAGAATGTGATTAGAGCAACATCTGTGCTACTTACTCGTTCCTTTTGTATTTCCATCCAAAAATAAGTTACTGTTAGATAAGCAGAGGCTGTGTACGCATGCCTGTTATGCTGCGCTCTTATCTGCCAAAGTAGCTTGAATGAAGCTCTTGGGGTTTTTTTTGTGTCCTTGGTTACCAAAGACATTGAGCCTGTGTTAAAATCTGCAGCAGTGCAGCTATGCGTTTTCTAAATCGCTGTGTAATCTCGAAGGGGGGGGGGAAGCATTRACAAAGATTTCTCATAGTGATTTTACAGATTCAACTTTTAATGGAGCATATTAAAAAGATGAACTGGCCTTTTTCCTAGGTGATCCAGAAGAACTAATGTTCCAATACTTCAAAAAATTTGGGGACAAACCCTGCTGTTTTACTGATCTCAAAGTATTTGTGGATCTCCTCCCATCCAGCCAATACACAAAGGTAAGGARAGATAAAGAAGTGGTGGCAGGAACTGCAGCGCTTGTTTGCACTCTGGTCCCTTTATCTTAAAATACCTGTGGATCATGTTAAGACTGGAAACATCAAATTTTTACTTTCTGTTTGAAATTCAGAAAACTCTTTGCACTGAAGAAAATAGAATGAACATCTGAATACACTGAGCAATTTCATTCAGAGGATTTTTACTGGAGACTAAAACCTAAGTTTGATCCTGCAGAGTCTCAGACCCAGATGTAGTATTTGTTTGGCTTTTTTATTACGATTTCAAGGTGTCAGGGTGCTTTGAGATGGTCTTGGTTGAATTCTTGTATCRAAAATGAAAAGCTCGTAGTGCTGATGAAAATTAGAAGGTATGAGCTCGTATCTCGTAATGAAAARCTCCCTAGGAATTGTAGTTCAATTGATAAGCTACCCGATCAGCTCATTTTTAAATGAGTACTGTCTCATCACTTTTGTTTATAGATCACAGCTTACAAAATGGAGTAATGTGAAAACAGTAAAGAGAAAGACCACCCTGTTCATTCGTTTGCAGTTCTCATTGCTGTGTACTGTAACTTTTGTTTTACGAAGACATCCTCCTCTTTCCCTTCCCACTCAYCACTTGTTTTTCTCGTTAAAGTTATATGTTTAATGGGAAAAATCTGCTCCCTCATCCGATGCARGTAGGGATCACCTAGATGTTTTGCTTGGCTCTGCTGTAGTACTAGAGAGTGGACACCTTGATACCGATCAAGGGGTGACCGAGAGACCTATGGCAACTTTTCCAGAATCTCTTTTGGAAACAAGCTCTCTTTAACTGAAAAGACTATTTGTGCAGAGTCATGAGCAGCTCGTTGAATGACTTCAGCAGCTGGGAATCCTGTCACTTGCCCCATTGTTTTTCTAAGCCATTGTGTAAAATTGTCAGAGCTGGGGAGGGCTAGACAGAGAATCCCGGATCAGCCAGAGGCTGTTGATAAAATGTTTGTAAACAAAGTGTAGATAGTGGTGGTGTTTTCTTAGTTTATTAAAATATCTTTTGACTTCTAATGCAAGCTCTTCCCACAGCCTCACTAATAAGGAGAACGGTGGCCCTGGCTTGTATGGGTAGCTGCTGATGTTTTATGTTAAAAGGTGTGTTTTTACTCCACTGGCAAGAGATGTGATCAGTAAGATATTTAACTCGTTCTGGAAATGGTGATACCATTGCAAGGTAACCCTGAAGTCCCAAAGCACTGAACAGGTTTAATCCTAACTTTCCAGGCAACGAATTCTAAACCCAAAGTGGGGGAAATGGTATTTAAAAATAATAGTTTAGGCTACCGTTTTGTCGCAGTGCTTGTAAAACCATGACTTTGAATAAATCYTCTAAAATTTTCTGATTGGCCTTAAAACTGCTGCTGATGTAGCGCATATATTATTGTGTCATACCAACGTATTAGAAGGTTTTTCCAGTGTATGGCTGTCTTCTGGCTGGCATCTCTGAAGCATGGACCTGCAGCAGTTTAACTCGGTCAAGGAGACATGTAGCTAAGGAGAGTTAGWGGTGCTAAAGTGCTGATGCGTTTTTGAAATCTGAAAGTTTGTTATATAGATTGTCTTAGATTTATTCTTGTTTCACAGCAAAAGATGCTGAAGGTGGTTGTATCCTAGATAAAGTAGCAGGGTCACACTGAGGCTATACACAGCTGGGGSAGGTCTTTTCTTTGTTTTCGTTTTGAGAGTTCTGAATAGTGTTCAGTAGCTGAGAATCTGGCGATTTTACTGGGCCACCAGACACACGAGATATTCCAGAAATAATCGTCGTGACATCAATCTTGACTTCCTAGAGGCGTAAATTGGAGTATACAGCCTAGTGATCCGGTTGACCTTGCCTAGGTTGGCAAAATCTCAAACTGAAAAGATTTGTCAACACAAGTCTTGATCAAAGTCTATGGGAAAACTGGARTTTGTGCGCATGGTGCTATGTGTTCCTTCTGTCTAGCTGTCATGCTTTTTTCCTCGGGCATGCATTTGATGCAGTTCTTGTGTTTCAAGACCAAATGTAGTAAAGCTGAATTCATTGGTTTTAGCTCAGTCTTAAGTTTGTAAACACTGTTGGATTTTAGGGCAACAAAAAACCACTGTCCAGCCCTGACTGCATGTTGTGACAAGTCTGCTGTCTCCTATTAAATTTGTAAACAATGGGAGGCTGCTTTTCTTACAACTTAATTCAAAAAATAAGTCATTAATCAAAGATGATGACCTCACTGAGTACAGTGCATTACTTTAGAGTTGAGAGAAAATGTAATAGCTAGTACAAAACCACTATTGCCTGGAAGTGTGCTGAGAAGCCTTTCAGTAACTAATTATTTTAATTGCATATGTTATTACTGTGAGTGTTAACAGGTGCTTGAACTCCCTTATGTGTCAATGTATTGGAAACTTGCCTGTGATTTATTTTTTTCTTCCATCTRTTTGATGAAACTTACTAAAAGCTATTGAGTGCAACCAGAACTGTGTGCTCATCACCTTTCAAAAAAAAAAAAATACTTAAAAAAAAAAAAAAATATGAAGCCAGCTCTTTAACCAGTGATTTCAGTGTGACATCAGGGTTGATACTGACATTTCCACCTTGCTTTTTTTGCTTGATTTGAGGGAGGAAATGATGCTTTCCATTCGTGCAGTCCCAGATGCCCTGCAGAATTTAACGACAGTGTTTCTCTTTCAGTTCATCAGTCAATTGCTGGAAGTAATCCCTCTGTCGGCAACAGCAGAGAATGAAATTGCACTGCCAGCCGATATCAAAGCCCTGCAACAACACTTGTGCGTGGTGCAGCTCTCAAGATTGCTCGGTATCTATCACGCCATGGATAAGAAGCAAAAGCTGACTGTGGTCCGGGAGTTGATGTTAAGATACCGCCATGGATTGGAGTTTGGTGAGAAAAATCTTGAAACTAATGTTGCAGTTCACTTGCAGCTTGTTATGAGCAGAAGTTCAGAGCTTCTTCGGGGSGACGGAACAGCACAAACGCTGATGGCACCCGTCGCGACGCTAGATAATACTTTTTTCTCCTTTATGATTATATCCTTGGGCATACCTGAATTCTGTTTCCTTTTATTTTTTTTGCTTTTCCGTTATGTATCTTAAAGATAAATGAGACATTCCTGGGTAGTTCAGATGGTACACTTGTATCTTTGCAAAATTGCCTGTGCCTTTATGCAAAGCCAGGCTTTATCACTGGTGTACATAGGACAAATAGACGGGCAAGAATATTAATTTGTAAATCTTGCAGTTGTAGGAGATTCTTTTCTTCTTCCAGCAGATGTCAACATATGAAGTGGCCCAAAGTCCACTCATGATGAACAAATGCAGCATGTATACAGTTGTGTCAGTTTTAAAGACAACTCTGAAATTTGTAAATTAAGCTGTGGTTATCGTCTGCCCGATAGCTGTGTCGTTTGATAATGCTGACAATGTGAGAAGCAGCTGACAGCACTGTTAGTCATTCAAGGGTAACTTTGTTTTTCTTTTTAGGGAAATCTTGTTTGAAAACTGAATTGCAGTTTTCAGATTATTACTGCCTGCTTGCAGTTCACCTGCTGCTTGATCTGTGGCTAGAAGGTATGTTCCTAAAATTATGTCTTACTTAGTACCACCCTGGATGGATGTGATMGGGAGACTGTCCCTGTGGCCAGTGTATACCTGGCGGGGCTTGTTAGGCCCATAGCTTTCTGGGTTTTTTTCCTCGATATGAGGTATTTCAGGAGTCCCTCTATCCAGTTGGTGTTTGATATGAACCTCACTGACCTGTAAAGGGATTTAATTTTTCTGATTAATTCCTGTAAGTCYTGGTAGAGTTTTGCTGATGACTTGCAGCTCAGTGCTGGCTGTCTTCAGAAGCTTGTTTGAATTTCCCATGTAGGTAATGTTTTCTCTCCCTTTGCACAAGTTCTGCAGACAATTCCCTTCTGATATCAGAGGTGTTTTGAGAGCATTTCTTTCCCTCCCTGACATACTTTGTCTTTTGGATCCCCTGCTTCTAGACCTTCTGCTGAGACCTGTTGCCCTGTCTTGAGTATTCCTGTACTCCACATCTGCTCTGCCTGTTAGTCTCCTAATCCCACAGAGTCAGTCTCCAATGGTGGCTGTTTATATTCCTGCCCTGAAGTGTAGCCGTCAGTTATACCTTTGTCTTTCCCAAGGAAGATTTAGTCTTTAACCTGAGTAAATCCATCGTCAGGTTCCTGGGAAGTCACCGGTGGAGCGTGGGCTCTTGAATTCCTGGCGCTGTGCTGCTCTCTTGCATAATGCTTGGGRGTGCTCTGTGTGTATAAGCTAGAAATCCTCAACAGTCCAGGAGTCATGAGGGAAGGTCACTTCTGCAGTGTGCCCGTGTGCGAGTGCTTTGCTCTATACAAATGTGAGCTAGATATTCCCTGTGAGGAATTATTCCTCCACCTTTCCCTCAGAGGGCAGCTATAATGCTGGGGTGGCTGTTACGTTTTAAGGGCAGCGTCATGGCTGATGAATGCCATCTGCATATTTAAATGCATGGGGCCATTTTGAGAAGTGTGTAACTTGGGGAAGGAAGCTTCAATGCCAACATGGACTGTGCTGTCAGCATTTAGTGCCTCTCTCTGATCACACCTGTCTGCGTGTTTTGTCTTTGTCACCAGGTGAAGAGACGGCTGTGTGGCAGTGCTTAACTCTCTTAGAAGAAGGGTTATCTCATAGTCCTTCTAATGCTCAGTTTAAATTGCTGCTCATTCGAATCTACTGCAGGCTTGGTGCTTTTGAACCTGTTGCAGAGCTCTATTCCAGCCTTGATGCAAAACACATACAGCACGACACCATCGGGTGGGTAGTATATACTGAGAATAATTGGTGATGGTGACCCTCCGGTAACCAGACCTGAGATCTTCAGTTTCCTTTGCTACTGAAAGTTAGCAGATTATCAGATTTTCATACGGTGTTGTGTAAAAGTGTTTTGGAATTACATGAGACATCCACTGAAGTATACTCCCCTTCTCGTGGAGTATCTTTCCTGGGTGATTTTGATCAGTTTTRGATTTTCAGAGTATTAACTAAAATGGAATCTGAAAGAAATTTGTGAAATGTATATCTTGAAGCCAGTCATAACTTGGTGTTGTGGCTTGTGTCATTGCTCAGCAAAGCTTGGGAGCACTAGTTAAAACAAATATACCAAATGGCCGTGCCTTGGTTAGTGTGTTTGTGGGTATCTAATTAAGTAAAGCTCTTGCACACTTAGCAAGGTGGATGGAGGAACTCCAAGCCCTCACATACTGTTTTTTAAAAAATTAAGAATTCCTTCCATTACTCTTAAAAGCTTAAATTTTAATATGAATGTTGTGATTGCCGTCTGTTAAATCTCCAGACTTTTCATTAAAGCTGGACTGTGCTGGAGTTCGCTGTTCAGAGCTGTGTTTGAAATTCAGGTTTCCCCAGGGTTGTGTGCTGATATTTGACTTGTGCTGTGTTGTGTTGCAGCTATCTTCTGACGCGCTATGCAGAGTCRCTGGGCCATTACGCTGCTGCATCCCAATCCTGCAATTTTGCACTCAGGTTTTTCCACTCCAACCAGAAAGATGTAAGTTGAAAGAAACCTCTGTGCCATGTAACTGAGCGGTTATGTCAAGATGCCTTGCAGAAGTCTATATGTAGAAGCCCCTATGTAAGGGCTTACAGAAATGTAGTGGTGGATAACAAAAAGGAGTAATATGTGCAACTTTGTGTTTATAGTAAAGGTTGCCTCAACCTGTGTTTCTCATTACAAGAATTTGTAACTCACTGGTTTTGCTTTAGCTTTCTATTTATAAAAGCCAGTTTCAGTACTCCTCAAAACCTGATATGATTACTTTTAAATGAATGGATTGTAATTTTATGCAAGAATTTAAGACAAATATATTGTGGCGAATAAGTCCTGGTGTCATATAACTGCTAGCATTTTGGAAAGTCATACAGCAGCCAGGGATGGCGGGTCAGGATGGTGATGGCATACTCATGAATCCTTTGTGTGACAGTCACTGAAGCAGTGTGTTCTAGTGATGGCTGTCCTGGGCACGCAGGGATGGTGGGGAATGCATGTCACTTTAAAAGGTAGGAAAAGTGCAAGGAACAAGGTGGGAGGATTTCAGAGGGGAAAAAGTAAGTCTTGAAGTCTCAGCTTCACTGAAGGCAGAGCAGAGCCCATGACTAACTGCATTATTTTGAAGTGATAGGATTAAATTGCAAAACCTGGTGTTGTGCTGATGGGAACTGCCCTGCTTTATTCAGTTCACCCCAAAAAGTGGTGTGAATGAAAAGAAAGTTGTCTTGAATGAGAATCTTGGAACTGGAATGGAGGAGATAGTGAGGGGAGAGTAGCTGAATTCTTCCCAAGGGATCAGGTGCTTCCTAAAATGCATGCCATGCTGTAGGCATCTAGCATGCTTCTAGTTTGCTGATTAGTAACTGTACTTGTCAATAATCTTATTTGGAAAGTACACTCTGATGTACATTCTGATACATTCATAGGGAAAATATCAGTTCTGTTTCAGAATTCCCATGGAATCCATGAAAAATGGGTTAGGTAGGAGAATGGTGGAACAACATATTYTTGAAGTCTTGGTGGAAATATATTGGGCAAATAGGAACAGATAGTCCAGAATTGTGATAGGGAAATATATGCATGTCAGTCCATCTCCCTAAAACTTGCAAGGCAGTCCCATTCTGAGGAGTGGGACTGTATCCTGTATATTTATATTTTATAGTTTGATCACTGTTGATAGGTAGGTGAAGAAAATTATTTTTACTTCACTTCCTAAGAAACAAAGGTGCGATCCAGTTGTAACTCTTCCAGTCAGCCACTGACTAAGTTGGCTCCAAAGGCTCTGCAGTCATACATCTTGCTTTCCCACCATCCCAGAAATAGATAAAAACACAAGACTTGTCGGTACTGAATAGTAAAGATGCTCACGCAGTAATCCCTCAGAGGAGTACCCTTGCTCTGTTGGCAGCCCAGGTTGTTCCTGTGTACAAGATACCAGTTGCCATTTACCTGTGCCTGGAAGGTAGATGCTGAGTTACTGTGACCTGTGTCTGACACAAAAATTTCACTGGAGGAAGCAGGTTGCACAGAGGAGCACATAGATTGTGCAATGGGAGCTTGCTCTCATCTGCTTCCCTCACTTGCTCGTTGTTTAAGCACTGATTCTACTTGCTAAGAGTCTTTGGGTTCCTGGGTGCAGTGTTTTGTGCTGGAGTGAAGCCCTGGATCCAGACAGCTTTCTCCTACATGTCTGTTGATGGTAGTGGTGGCTTTTTTTTTTTTTTTTTTTTAATGAGGAGTACCTTGTTCGGTCTTGTTTAAAAGTCATTCGGTGGATGTTAATGAAAAGCATACCTGGAACCAACTGTCTGAATAAAAAGCATGACTGCTGGGTGCCAGGTGAAAAAAGTGAACCGAAAAAGCTGTTGGATGTCATTTGTCTGCTTGGGAACACTGCATTGTAAAGCATCAAGAAATCCTCTTTCCCTGGAGAACAATCTGAAGTAACTTCAGGTGTGGTTACCTTGGAAGAAGGTTATTGTCTTTGGCATGAATGATAAAGGTGCTTGCAGCAGAAAAGAGCTGATTGTCTCCAGTAGCTCAACATCTGTGCGCAGACGAAGACAGCCACGTTCCAAGTGCTGTTTCCAGGAAAATGCTACTCAACTCGTGTTCCAGAAATCCTGAAAAGGCAGTGCCTGACTGGTTCAACCTGCCTCATTACCACACCTTAAAAGGTTGAAATTGCAAGAGGGGCGAAAGTGATGCAATCAGCATTATATAATTCTTCATCCTACAAGATAAGGATGTGACTCTGGAACCCGCTCGCATCATGTCTCATCTTGGAGACAGAGTATTGCGACCAAAGGACCACGAGCCATTGTTGATCTCGGCTAGCTAAATCTCTCGTGTGTTCTGGACACTTCCWGTGGTTATCACCTTAAGATCCTTTTAGTTGGGAAATGCATCAAAAGCTGTACTAATTTGCAAATAGCAAGTGTCCTTTAAATCAACCGTAAGGTGCAAATTGCAGGAGGTGAAGGCTCAGTTCAGGGTACTGTTCACCTCTGATAATGGCATGACAAGAGTGGAGACGAAAAAAGGGATTCCTTACCATAAGACACGTCCCAAGTGTCGCAAGGTCAGAATCTGCTACCGATTTCTGTGCTGCTGTGGTTCTGCTGGGGTTGCCCCTTCATACTCAGGGTCCTGATATCAGCTTCCCGTTCAAGTCCCATAACAGCATCTAACTGCAGTGTTAAAAGAGGACTATCCTTTAAAAGTTACCTTTTTACATGGTTTCAGATACTGCCTGCTCCTCTCTAGGTTGATGTTTAAGATAGCTGCAACGTCTGCTACAGCATAGACAACGTGTCCTGCGGCACACTGCATGGGACTCTGCCTAGAACAGGAAGTGTGGGATGTAGACGAAGTGGTCTGGCATAAAAATATAGCTACTGATTCAAACTGATTGCTTTGGATAAATATATTTTCCTTCTGACTTGCTGAACTTAACAGCCTGAAGTGAATCCTGTTTAAGAGTGGGTCCCATGAGTAACAGCCATCTAGGATGCTGTGCGGTCCTGACACAGTATTTCTGCTCTGGGAGAGGATGCCAAGGACAGGGAGGAGAATAGAAGGCAGTATGGCTATATTTGGCTAAAACTAAAAAGGCAACTTTATCCTTATCAAGATAGTCCTCCTTTAAATATGCAGAATCACAAGTAATCTCTCTAATTTTCTTGTGTCCGTCCGTCTTTAATTTCTCCAGATACTGCAGGCAAACAGAACACCAACGTATCCTATGGGGATTTAAAAACCACGTCGATGCAGTTGAATTAGCGCCCATAGCGCAATCCCGCAGCCTGACAATGAACTCTGCAAGGCTGTTTATCAGAGGGTATGTTGTTGACTATTTGGCATATTTTTTCATACAGTGCAAATAACCAAATTTCTTAGGGGAAAAAAGACAGAGCTACCTAGAGGACATTTCTTATTTTAAAGGGGAAAAAAAAGGTGGCTTTCATCTGTTCGTATTAGCTTCTAGTCTCTCAGAGCCTTCCAGACAGGTTGAGTCTGTTAGTACCATATAAAGTTCAGTTAACCAGAGGCCTTTTTGATGCCTCTCATCTTCAGCGCGTTTCATAATCTTGTTCAGAAGAAAATATTTGATTTGCCAGAATTTCTCACTTCTGGAGTAATTCTGATGTAAAAAATACAGCCATCTGTCTTGACTGGGAGCATAASTTGTTCACTCTGTCTCTACCGTTAGAAATTTTCATTAAAATACAGTGGTTGTTTGGGGCTTCTTCGTCATATAAATCTCCTTCTGGAGATTACTTGGATTGATGTGAAATATGAGTTGCGTGCCCTGTATTGCTGCATTTCGTCAGAGGGGAAGCAAACGATCCCATCGACCCTGGCAGTTTCCTTTGGTGTTTAGATTGTATTGTAATGTGTATACACTGCGTGATACTATCTTGTGATGCTGTATTCAAAAATCTAATAAAAAAGAGAAATAAAAAAATGTGTGAGTAATTTTTTTAATCTATGCTGTGGTAATACGTGATGGACATCCAAGTCAGTTCCAGAAAATCTGGGGTATATTTATTTTGCCTGAAAGTACTTCTCACAATGAAACAATGATTTGAATCATGCATCTCAAAAAAAAAAACAAAACAAACAAAACCCCCCCAAAAAAAAAACAAACCAAAACAAACAAAAACAAAACAAAAACAAAACAACAAAAAACCAAACAAACAACACTTTCCCCTCCTTTAAGTATTTTTCAGTCTCAATGGCGACAGCAATGTGATGTTTCTTAGTGTTGGTTTGGTTATTAAATCACACTGCCTGGTGGAGCATCTGGGCATTCTCAAATTAAAGTAGCAAAACTGCTGGGGTGACTTGGACAAGCAGAAGTGCAAGCTTCCCCCAGGGCTTGACTATCTGCCAGATTCTGTACCTCTGGGTTAATGAAAACCTCAGAAATGCAATTTCTTGGTAGTGACCTTGTTAAACTCTGGGTGTTCTGAATTTATGGAAGTAACTAATACAGAGCTGGTGTGTGTTTTCTTCCAGACCTCAGAATATATCATTCAAGCCTACAAGTACGGTGCATTTGAGAAGATCCCAGAATTCATTGCATTTAGAAATAGGCTGAACTCTTCCCTTCACTTTGCGCAAGTTCGCACAGAACGGATGTTGTTAGACCTCTTACTTGAAGCAAATATGTAAGTACAGCAGCGATAAGTGCAGCACCTTGCATGTGAAAAAATTGGAGATTTGTGTATAGGCAGAACACTGGCCAAGTGAGACCTCAGTGAGTTGCAGTTGCAGCTCTTTGGCAAAAACCTGTGAGCTACTTCTCTCTGCTTCCAATTTGCTCTCCCCTTCAGCATCCTTGTCAGTACCATGTTATGTGTAACATTTCTGATACCAGAAGAGTTGAACAGTGGAGAGAATGTGGTTTGTTAGTGAGCTGTGTTTTCTGTTTCCAGTGATCAAATGTTTGATTTAATGTTGCTTATCCTTACATACAGATCAACCAGTTTAGAAGAAAGTATAAAGTCCATGAGTCTGAGCCCAGAGGAGGATGACATTCCGTGGAAAGATTTGCGTGACAACAGAGACCTGACAGTGTTGTTTAACTGGGATCCAAAAGACAGGTGAATAGAAATACCCTCAACTGTAGAGTCACACCTTTTCCTTACAGCCCACATGGCGAAGAAAATCCTTTCAGGGCAGCTGCCATATTTAAATGTTCTCTAGGCTAGCTAACTGCAAACTTAACAAGCATCATTCATCGCTTCTAGCAGTGCTGCCTTTTTACATATTAATACAGTTTTCTGAATTTCTGACCACTCCTTCCTCTTCATATAGTATTCAATAACTTTGGGTAGGCTTTTGTGCCTGAGCGAAGCTTGCTACTTTGCAAAATTGAAGCATTTGCCTGAAAACATTTGGTGCCTTTCTCTAGGGACATTTCTGAAGAACATAGGAAACTCTCACTGGAGGAAGAAACCATGTGGTTGCGAATCCGGTCTTTAACTTTAAGGCTAGTGAGCGGACTCCCAACTCTTAGTCACACTATTCTACCAAAGAACTCTGAAAAGACTGCAGAGAACGGCGTCTCATCCAAGATTGATACAATTCGATCCCTGCTTCAGCAGCTGGAAGCGGCAGTGGATTCAGGGAAGAAGTTTCTAGAACAAAAAATTCAGGTACCCATTAAGGAAAAAGCTATCCCCAAAATATTAAATGAATGTGAATGCAAGCAGAGAAACTGAATGCATCTTGTAATGTCCAGCAGGCTGCAGAATGCACGTAACTGACCCTGAGTTTGTAGTGTATGAATCTGACTGAGAGATGTGCCAGAGACAAACACTGTGTTCTGGATAAGAAAAAGCTGCAACACCTTTTTCTTTTTCTTTGCTTCTTGCCTAGTATCCTGTCCTTGGCCCTCCTCCTACCCGAATGGCTGGCTTCTTCAGTAATGGCAGCTGTCAATGCCAGACTAGCTTGTTTTATCTTGTTAGTGATATTTATGAACTAGATACCAATGGCTTAGGTAAGTGTTTGAGGGGCAGGGGTTAAACCAGATTGTCATGATRTGTGGTGGGAGGGAGCGAGAAGTGTCTCCATTTACTTTGAAAACTACTAGGCGTTGACTGATGTGGACCCAAACTGTTACTTGAGTGTTAATTTTTTGAATGACACTAAGTTGCACTAAGTTATCTGGGAGGTGACGCCTTAATTTAATGTTTTATGCGAGTCTTCATTTTTGTACGGCATATGTTGATGTAATGCTGGATCCTCTTTGAAAGCAGTTGTATTTGCTTTTGACTGCTAACACTAAATTACATTTAAATGCCTCTTAGTTTTCTGGAAGCAGAAAATACACAAACTTGTAGTTTATAACTACTTTTTTTTTCTTTCAGAAGATTCAGCAGAAATCCAGGAGAGGATAGGGAATAGTTTCAAGTCTTTAGTAGAACGACTAACAGGTAAATGGTAACTCAAGTAAAAACACCGTTAGCTAAGGTAGTGCTTCATGGTGGTCTGAGGATGTGCTGCTGAGTGTGCTGCAATAATGGGGAAGTGTGTTAATGCATCTGCWGATCCCTTTGAAAGATACTTGAGGACAAGGCTGAGATTCCCCTTGGCTTGTCTGATCATCAGGCTGTTGCATGCCACAGAATGTCATTATGTCCTATCATTTAGCTACCTTGCAGCCTAGTCTTAGCAACTACTGTCTCCCTGGTCCTTGGTCCAGGTGTGCTAATACATGGAGTGGAGATACTGTTTGCAATGAAATACAATTCAGGGGAAAGTTCAGAGCTGGACCTGCTCGAGAGGCTTTGGCCAAATTTATCATTCGCTGCTCAGTGGTCCGTCGTCTGACAGCTTTGCATACTGCACTGAGATACACACTGTAGAGAAAATACGCATTTAAGTTGATCTAYGTGTCCTGAATAAGGCTTTTCTTTTTTCTTTTCAGACTTGTTCAATAAATGTAAAGGTGATTTGATTGAAGTCGGAGATGGCACCTTGAAAACTCATCCAAACCTGTTAGAAAACCTAGTCTTCTTTGTTGAGGTATTTTTTTCTTTGGAAACTAGTAATTTTTGAGTACTTTAGGGTAGAAATGTTGGGACTAAAACACAATGAAAGTYCTCTGATCTCAGTAACTCATGAAAGCAGAGGTTTTTGTTGCATATTCCAAGTACTCTGAGTCTTATCAGTAGGAACACTAAAACGAGTTCAGAAGTACCCTGTAAATGCRACTGGTAACATACTTGTACCTTTTTTCCAGACGATCTCCATTGCCCTGTGGGTATCAAGTTACTGTGACAGTGTCCTCCGACCTTTTAAATCCAATCTGCAAAAAAAGAAGAAGAAAAAAAAAGAAAGCAGTGTAGCTATGGTAGACAATATTCCTTTCTTTTCTTCCCCTACCCCCCATCCAACAGCATGTTTATACTGAAAGAAAAATCAGGATAGATGCCATGTTAATAAACTGTTTTTTATAAACTTTGCCTTGTAGAGGCTGACATAGGTTAGAGATTACTCAGTACTAATTTTTAAAACTCCTTTTCTATTTAAAATCAAMTGGTGATGTGCCGCATCTCTGACATTACGTGACAGCTTTTTAATAGGAAACACAGTTTAGAGTATCGCAGGCCTGTCTGCCTTGAATACACTACAGTAAACTACTTAACTGGTAGTATTTCTCTGGGTAGGTAGATTATAGCTCAGCATTGTGGGGGGAGGAATAGAATGATAGATGTTACAAAGTGARTTGTCATATAAAATAGTCATTTGAATAGGCATTAACATGTGTTTATAAATGTATTGTTTTTATAGCCACCTGTATTTACACATTTTCTGGATTATGTTACTGAACTACAGACATTAACTTCCAATGTAATAGATCACATCAAAGGGCTTGAAATAATTTTGACTGCACTAAAACTTGAAGAGCTGTCCCTCAAGGACACTCTGCTTTTACAGGTAAGCACTTGCATCATTATTTGTGTGCTCTACACATTTGTGTGTGACCGATAACAATCTCTGTGTACATGCCTATGGGATAACTTTGTTGAAAGCTGCTTTTCCCCAAAATGTTTTACTGGAAGGAAAAAAAAGGAAAACAAACAAACAAAAAAAAACCCCACACCTATTATGATTGACTTAATCGTTCTTCACCAGAGGTTAGGGACCAGACTGTTGGAAAGCTTAGAGTGGTGAGTTAGGGGTTTTTTTATAGTGTCACTGACTTTGCCTCATCTGATCAACTCTAGCTCACTGCACAAAATAATCTCAAAAAATGAGATCTAAACACAGGRCTTTGAAAATACTTTCATTTTGTGTGGTATGTTAGTGAAGGAAAAACTTAAGGTTTTAACATTACTTTCTTGTCTGTGATACGACTTATTCTATTATCTGTGTTTTGGCATGCCATAATGGATGCAAAATACTTATTCCAGGAAACATTTGAGATTCTCCTACTGCTGATTAGTCACTTCCCTGGAAACAATTACTTGATCTTTAAAGAAAAACGTGTAGCAACTCCCTCCTCCCAGCTATATAGGGAAAACCAAAGGCAGGAGTAATTGATGCTACACGTGCCAAACCTCATGCCAAATTTAGACATGTGAAGCATGAGCCTAATGAGGAAGCTTGGCTTTTTAAGCCATGGCAATCAGATAAGAGTTAAACTTTGTGATMGACAAGTTAATGTTACTGTTGTAAGGGATATTCTAACAGTTCAATATTTAACTATGAATGTATTTGTTTAAAACAGTTGAGATCCTGAAAATAGAGTCCAGCTAAAAAGCCTAGAGGTGACTGAAAGCACAGAAATGGAATTTCCTTTATGGTGCTCTTGAAATGCAGGTGGAGATAAAAGGTGCGAGGTAGCAAAGTGGTGGAATAGGCATCATCATCTGATRCACAGGGAAGAGGGGCTGGGGGAGTGGTGAGTCATGCTTCTGGTCAAAGAAGGATTGCAGATTCCAGGAGAAAGGTTTGAGAGGGGAGTCGTCTCCTCACCAGACTTAGTTTGGGGGGTGGGAGGGGCTGATTTTAGAAAGCACAGGCCGAAGTTGTGTTACCGGGGACCCCCACAAATTTAATTAGGAATCAGCGCTTAAGACAAAAACAGGTCGCATATATTTATCTAAAAAGGGAAATTTGGCCTGCAGGGCATTGGCTTTCATGTTTGTCTAGATGGGAGATCTGAAAGCTTTTGAATTGGGGAGGATTTAAAAGCTGCACCCTTGTATTTCAGAATTGCACTTCTGTCCACCTAAGCTGCTGTTAGCCAGCTTGTATTTTTTTCAGTTAGATTGTCCTGTTTATTTCATAGCACGTTACTTAACATTTCTTGTTGCTGTATGAGGCTGATGTAGAAGTATCTCAAATATATATATATATATAAAAAAAAAGAAACTGCAAAGACAGATAGAAATCAAGGAAATCCCTTAGACTGTATTTAATGCAAATTTGAATAAAACCAAAAAAGTACATTTTGTTAATATCATCAAAGAATCTTCTTTAAGATTGAATAATCTTAAAGGGATAAGACATCTTCAGATAGTTGTTGATCTTTTGTAATTTTTCTGGTTCCTCACTGAGTCAGCAAATCCCTCCATCTTCCCTTTGATGCAAGGCATCAAATTACTACACACGGCAGATCTGCAAAACCCAACTGTTAGATTCACGTGGATTTGAGCAGAAACATCTGTGGGAGACTGCAGCTTTTCCTGAGTTTGTTCATGATGTTTGCTGTTCTGTTTGTTGTTTGACATTGTTGCAGTGAATCCTGATAAACGCAGTCTGTATAGCTCTACTCAGACCTGGAGCTATGTTTGCAGCTCTGTGTGTTTAGAGCTAAAAGGTGCTTTTGAAAAAGTCCTAGTGTTCAGGTACTAGTGGAAATTCTGGTGTGAATGGAGTGAGAGTGGCAATGCGGCAGCTGAACCTTGCCACTGACGTGAGATTTTCCCACATCGGATTGGTTTACTCGGGCTGTGCCTCGCAGGCTTTTCTGCTGTTACCTGTATGAGCGTCTGCAAAAGGCATCCTGATAGCAAGTCCCTTCTTGACAGAACAGTGGTTATGGCTGCCGCTTTGGGCAGCGGGCTTTGCTCTTTCTGCATACAGAARTACAGCATCGTTCATGATAGTTCAGTGCTACCCTCACTCTACCTGCAGGAGCAATGCCGACAACGTTGCATGACGGTGGTCCTCCTAAAAGCCTTTTAGCTTGGACATTTTAGAAGACTGCACGTTAAAGGGAATCTGATAGCTTTGGGGAAGCTAGGTACCAGTGTTGCTGAATTAGCGACATCTGAACCTGTCCCAGGCACTGCGGCTCACTATGCTGTGGAATTTGGTGTAAGAGTYTCTTAGCTGGTCAGCGTTCATTTGCTGTTTGACTTCACTTGTCTGGATGAGAAATTCTCTACTTCAGTAAATGCTGACTAAAATAAAATGCTATTCTCAATTTCAGCCACAAATACTTTGCACAAGGATGTTTCCAGAAGTTTTGAAGAAAYGTTAATGTGTTACCAGCCCTGTCTGGGCAACACCAGTATCTGCAGGAATTACTGCTGCTGCGCAGTTGCTGCTTAKTCTGTGCTGATGACATTCCTTTTGTAAACTTGCACTGTGGTCCTCATGAATTTCTTATCAGTGTTTGAGATGGTGGGGAAAGTTTAATGGGAGGATTTAAACAGTTGCTGTGGAGTGAATGATTTCTCTTTTGCATTTTGCAGGAAGAAAAAAAGTTTACAAAGACTGTGCAAGGGAAGGTTCAGAGCAGTTACCATCACTCAGTTCAGGAAATTGGAGAGCTGCTGAAAAAGAGACTCGATACGATTAAAAAACTAAAGATTTGAGAAATGCATCCTTGACAGACTCCACAGTGGAGTGACACCAGAGTCCCAGACAGAAGCAACATCCAATATACCATCACTTTAATCCAGAACTTCCTCATAGTGCATGAAGGACTTAAAATCATAAAACAATTTTTTTAGGTATTACAGATGTATTGAGCTGATTTAAATTATTGTACATAAATGAGAAGCAGGGACCCTTATTGGGGTTTGACCACTTTTTATACATGTTCATAAGCATATTGCAACAGGAGAAAATTAACTTTCTTCCCTTTTGATCTCTAGAAACAACTGGAGATGGTCTTTAGAAGCAGCAATAGAAATCCAGTGTAAAGCATATATCTCAAAGGAGTTGTATGTTCATCACCATACAGTGTTTATAATTTTTGTATGGTCCTTGCCTTAGAAATGCAGAAATTGTAGATGCCCGCATTCAGCCGCCTCCAATGAAATGAGCCCGTTTTGGAGCTTCCCGTTTTGTCCTCAAGCCACCTGGTCCTACTGAATTAATTCCGTGTGTTGGTGYGGCAGCGAGAGGCGAGGCTGCACTGGAGGAACACCCTCCACGTACAGCCTTCCAGCGGAGCCCAGCCCTCCCTCGCAGGGTGGGAGTAAGCCAGGCCTGGTGGCGAGGCAGGTTCCTCTAAGGAGAGAACCGCTGGAGGGAAGAGGTGGTGTCGGTGTACACACAGGTTGTTCTYGGGTTCAGAAAAATTGCAAACCTAATGAGGAGCAAACTTGGCCATTAAGCTTTAGAGAGAGAGATGGGAATCAGTGTTTCAGCAAAAAAGACAAAACCAGAGACCTTGTATATAATAGCTGCAGTGAAGTCTGACACTGCAGTCTGATTTCATGTCAGTTTAATGTAAAACAGCAATCATCACGACTTTCAAAAAGTGTATTTAGATTATTGAAACTTTAAGACTTAAACATTTTAATAGAAATTAAATCCTATTGGCTTTGGTTTTAAGTTGGCAGAGGTGACTTTTGCTTCCGCTGTGATACGAGGCTGAGAATACTTTTTGTACCTGTATGCTTGCTTTTTGCAGTTGATCTTTGATTATTCAAGTACTAGCTCATTAGGCATTCTGTTAGTGCAATCRCATCATCTGCTCCCGCTGAATCTGCATTTCTGCTGGTTTGTTTTGGTTTGGGTTTTTTTCTTTCATTTTAAAGGAGTAATGCAGCCTAAAATTGGTAGGCAAAAAAAATTACATGTACMTGCAATACAAGGGACAGGTCAGACTTTACAGGTTCCTCATCTTCTGACTTAAAGCAGCTACTTATCTGAAGTCTATATTTAAAGTTTTAAGAGAGCTGACAATCCTACCTTTGTCATCTCTTCTGAGTATGTTTTGTTAGTAATGCTAGAATGTTGATGAGAGTATTTTTTTTTAAATAAATCCCCTGTAAGAGGAAAAAGGAAAAAAAAAAAAAAAAAAAAACCACACACATTGCTGCTCTTGCTGGATTTAGTTTTGCTTTGCCCCATCCAGAAAG
>JASVER010000097.1:836947-1018397 GCA_030449065.1 Oceanodroma leucorhoa
AAAAAAAAAAAAAAAAAAAACACCAACACAATTGAACTCTTATATGTTGTATAGAAATACCTTTTTGGAAAGAAGGGTGTGCTCCTTAAATTGAAGCAAGACTGGTGACTGAAATTGATGCTTTTAAATGCGTAGGGTAAGTGAAAACAGTCCCATTGCTGCGATGATGCAATTCATAGAGAAGCACTGAGCCAGAAACCTGCACTGCCCCTTTTCATGCAAGGAGGTAAATTGCCGATGCTGATGTTCCTGTCCCCCCCCTCCCCYGTGGCAGTGCTACCTAGAGAGGGCTTTGTGCAAACACCAGCACTGAAGGCAAAGTTGACACAGCACCCTCGGCCAGAGGGGATAGTCCAGGGGCTGATTTATGCTGGAGTTCCCTTCCACTGCTGCTACAACAGGTTGAATTCAACCAGTCGTATCAATAAGCAATGGTGAAAATGTAAGTGAAGTGTAAGGTTAATATAACCAAGCTTTTARAATCCCCCCCATGTGCCTGAAAGCAGAACTTGCTTTAAAAATAAAGGTTTTCTGCATCAGCTCTCTTAAAAGCAGAATTGAAACTGCTGGGGGGGATGTGTGCCATCTGAAGCAAAGTCTGCGAAGAGATGGTACCATGGCTTGCCCTCACTTCCCATCACGGCATTTGGCACGGCGCAGGTCCGGCGTTGGCTGGTCACTCAAACCACCCCCGTGCCAGCACGGGGGGAAGAGTGACTGCTGCTCAGTGTTACCTGCTGGCCCGTTTCCAGTTCCAGCCACTGGTGAACAATAACAATTTTTGGATTAGTCAGTGTTTTATAAAACCAGGTGCCATCTCTTCACAAGCTGTAGTTTATAGGAGGAGACGGTGTACAAAAATGACTATGTACTGGCTGTTTTGGGGGCTGGGTGGAGGGAGAGGGAGAACTTCTCTCMCCCTATAAATTGTGTACAGTTAAATATATTATATATTTCTTACGAAAGAGCATTTCCCCTCCAGAATATGTCCCACAGGGACCTGATAAGAAATTCAAGCTATAACCCATTGCTGCTGTTCCCCCTTTTCCACTCTTGGAATTTGTTTTTGTTTGTTTGTTTTTGGATTTTTTTTTTTTGTGATGAATTGAAAAACATACCTAGAAGAAGCTACCAAGACTACTGTTTACAGACTGAAAAAATACTGCTTTTATACTACTGGGATCATGAGCCACGATCCTTTTACAGATTTCCTCAACTCTTCTCTTTGCTTAAAATCAGTGTCTGATGTAGATAAAGGTCAGAAGTCTCCTACCCTGCTTTGTCTACACACAGGACAAAATGTACAATGCCTGTTTGTGTTGCCCATCATTTTTGTACTTTTTAACTGTTCAAAAATTGCATTTATATTTTGCAATCATTGATAATCATGACTTTATTTTAACCGCTAGTAATCTTAGGAGGGGACTTTTTTGTTGTATCTGCAGCCTTATCTGAACTTTCTCTTCCTTGATTATTCATTGTTAATTTATGACTGTAGAAGATATGTATGCCTCAGCCTTCTACGGACTTAAGTGACACAACTGCAAATGATCTGCTTTAAACTGGATGGGTTTATAATTTATATAAAAGTCAGTTTCGTTACAAASAGTATTGCTGCTTCTTTCATTTTTCTGTCTAGATGATCTGGAAGTGAGTGAAGTGCTTGCCTATACGCTGTCTAGCTTTGTCAGCTCGTTGGTGAAGCCACATTATCCTGGTGCAGGGCAAGCAGAACATCAAGTTACCTGCGAAGAGAGAGGATGGAAAGGGGGAAGAGGGGGGGAATGCTCATTGCTTACCACCTGCAGACTGGGTTCAGCATGATGTCTGCTGGGGTGAGAGAGCTTGGATCTGTCTGTTCTTTGACATGATGTGGCATGATTTGACATGGTCTGTCAATCTGCTCTTGAGGCTTTCTGCATTGCTTGCTTCCACCTCGTCCTGGCTTTCAGTGACAAGGAAAGTAAGGGCTGACAGTGCCTGAGATACCTCCAGTAGCACAAAAAAATGTGCTTGAGATGTGGCAATGCTGTGGCAGCAGCCACCCTGCCTGGCTTGCTGCTGTATATAAATATATACACCACGAGCTGGTCTCTCCCTGCTCATCCCTGTGYGGCCATAGCGCTGCAGCCTGTCCTGCAGGGCCAGATGCTGCATTCTGCCCTTTCGCCTGCCTTCATCTTCCGCGAATTTGCYGCTGCAAGCTGCCCGCTTGTATTTATGTTTCTGGCAGCAGCACCACCGCCTGCTGCCCYGCAAGAGAAGGGGCTGCCTGCGCGCCCTGCCCGCCACCTCTCCTGCCCGTTCCACGCGCGGCGTGGAAGCGGGACGGCGTTAGGTCAGCGTTCGTGGTCCGAGCACCCTGCCCGCCCCACCGCCGCGGCCTGGGCCCGGCCCCCGGAGCGCGGCCCSGCTCCCCCGGTTGGCCCCGGGGCTGGCGGGGCGGGGCGAGCCCCCGGCGGCGGCCGGCTTTCCGTGCGGTCACGTGGCCCCGGCAGCCCCGCTCCCTCCGCGCTCCGCCATGGCTGCGGCGGCCGCCGCCGGTTCTCTGCTCCTCTGCCTGCTCGGCCTGGCGCTGCCCGGCGGCAGCGCGCTGCACACCAAGGGCTCCGTGCCCCTCGACGCCATCACCTTCTACAAGGTACGGCCCGGGCGCTGTCGAGTCTGGCAGAGCGCTCGGGGGCGGGGGCGGGCGGCCGCTCCGGGAGCGCGGCGGCCATGTGCACCGTCGCGGCGGCCATTGCAACAGGCGGACAGCCGTGGAGAGCCGGGGAGGCGGGGTGGGGCGCCGGGGGTGCGGAGCGGGCTGCCGGATCGGGACCCCCCCCACTGCCACCGCCACCGGCGCGGGGGAGCGCTCGGGGCTCGCGGAATGGCCGAGGCGACGGTCCCGCTGCGCCACAGCCAATAGGAGAGCAGCAGCCGCGGCGGACAGCCAATCGGCGTGGTCCAAGTGGAGCCGTGCCGCCAGGGCAGCGCTGCGGTCGGGGGCGCGGGGGGCCCGGCCCGGCCCGGCTCGGCCCGGCTCGGTTGCCGCCGCGGCTCCTGGGCGCTGCGCCGGGCCGGCTCCCGCACCCCCGGGTCAGGGAGCAGAAGAGCCGCTGTTCGGCTGGCTCCTGCTCTGCCCGTGCCGGTGAGCCAGGGCAGGACCGTGCAGGGGAGCGAGTCGGGGCCGTGAGCGCTCTCTGCTTGTTTCACTTTTTTTTTGTTCATGAAAGAGAAAGCAACAGGCTTCTGCCAGACTGCGGTCTTGCACGGTTTTATCCTTTGCTAAATCACTTTGAAATGAAGGTATCTCCCTAGAATGTGGCAGGGTTTCGATTTCAGTAGYAACTCGTGCCGTGACAGGTGTCGCGGGCCCAGCTTGAGGCAGATGGCGAGCCGCCTATGGAAAGGGAATCGTCGTATGGCAGGATTAAAGCGCATGCTGTAGCAGTGTGAGCTGAAGAGACAGCAATCAGCTGAGCTGTTGGAAAAGTATCTGCCCTAAACAACCTGCTCAGGCGTGAGCAAATACTTCTTGCCACATGCCAGCCCCCCGCTTGATTTTTCTGCGGCGACAAACCACTTTTGGTGTTTTAACGCTACGGCACTCTACAACCCTTAGGAGCTTCCAGCTCTCCTGCAACGAAAAGAATTTGAAGTAATTGGCAGAATGCTGAAAGAGGGACTTTAAAAGACCAGCAGAAATATCAAAGCTGTATCACCTGCCATGCTCGCTTCCTGCCAGGACAGCAAATAAAGTGATCGGCAGGCCCAGGGCTGAAAACTTTTGTTGTTAACTGTTGCAACCAGCTGTTTTGTCAGCGCCTGAACAGTGCTTGCAGTGCACTTTGTATGTGGGGACCTGTGTTGCAATCCAACCCTGTTCACTAGAAAAAAGATTTTGCAAGGTCTTCTCCTGGAGGGAGAAAAAAAATCCCAAACCAGGTGGCAGATTCCATTTCCCAGCTCATTTGAAAGGGCATCATCCGAGCAGAAGAAAATTCAAAAGCAATGGCACAAGCGGAATCAATTAAAACACAAATTCTCTGTTTACTGAACCAGTACAGCACCTCCAGCATCTCTGCTCCCTCCCCGCGC
This sequence comes from Oceanodroma leucorhoa, assembly GCA_030449065.1. Lineage (NCBI taxonomy): Eukaryota > Metazoa > Chordata > Aves > Procellariiformes > Oceanodroma > Oceanodroma leucorhoa. The sequence goes on from JASVER010000097.1 coordinate 841,031, forward strand.
CTCCTCTCTTAGCTAAGACCTGCAGGTTTCATGCTGGGATGCTTCAGAATTACATTAGATTTGGCCTCTATCCCCTTAATGTCCCACTGAAAATTGTTTAGCTGACTTCCTTCCAAGATGCTAATAAGATTTACAATAAGCAAATCAGGTACAATTAAAGGCATTAACAGATCCCCCAAACCTACCACATACCATCTTTRTCATCTGGTGTAGGAATACATACACCCAAAGCTCAGTCTTTCCTCCACACTGCAGTGAGTCATTTTTGAAAGGCCATAATTAAAAAATTTCCATTCTCCCTCTGCATCTACTCATTGCACAGGAAAAGMAGAACAAGCTAAAGCAACCTTAGGCGACTTATGGATTACTCAAACCTGAAATGCTAARGTTTTGTCTTTTTTTTTCTTCTTGTTTTAGGTAATTCCAAAGCACAAGTTTGTCCTTGTAAAATTCGATACACAATATCCATATGGTGAGAAGCAAGATGAGTTTAAAAAGCTGGCAGAGAGCTCAGGCTCCAGTGAAGATCTTCTGGTGGCTGAAGTGGGAATATCAGGTGAGRAACTCTGGACAGATTAGTACAGTATGAGTCGGTGTGGAGGAGATAAAATTCACTGCAATTTCTGATGAAAACAGGCTCTGAGGTAATTCTGATAGTGAGAAATGAGATGGGCCTGGCGCTGTCAGGCCAAAGCACCTGCTCTGGCTGGTCGCTGAGCTCTGCCTCCCGCGGTGAGCGTAGGAGTGCTGCTTATCTCCTTTCGGCTGGTTAATGAAGCGAGTCAGCCCACGCTGCTAAACTGGATGCCACCCTCCTCATTCCTGGCACTTTTTGTCTTTTTGTTTTTTTCTTTCTTTGCTGAGAGAACCTTTTCGTCCATTTYTAGGGAACAGGCCTTACAAGAATCATGCTTTAGCCACAAGCCTGGTCAAACAAAGCAAATGTGGTATAATTAATTCATTGTAGCAAACCCTGCGTTTATTGCTGGTAAAGCACAGAAAGTGGTCATTGCTCTATGGCTGGTGTAACTTGATGTTCTTGTAATTGGCTTTAAGAGAAAAGCAGTGAAAAATGGATCATTGTCACCTTACTTTYGCTTTGTAGGTAGAATTAAGAATTTAAGCTTACAGGAATTGTCTAACCGGGAAGTTTCACCCACACTGACATCTCTAAACACATGGATTTAGCTAAGTAGCATAGTTGAAATCTCTTTAAGTTAATGTTTTCTGTCCTCAAGAATAAATGCAGTTTATGTAAGATGAGAAAACATCCTGCAGCTTGGCATGCTGTCAGAACTAAAACGTGTAAGTGTACAATCTGTGCACATAGATCAGAAAAAAAATCCATTTAACTGTAAAATCAAATCAATGGATAACGCAAAACAAGGAAAAAAATGGCTATTAATTTCCCATAAGGAGGACAGGGTTTGTATGCAGAGGTCCTGCTGAGGTCTTATGCTATCACAGTCACAGCAAAGCACCATTAGAATCTTGTATTTTTCTTCGGAAAACCTGCTGATGGTTTGCCTTGCAGAAGTGATTTTCTGGGGTGTTTTTGTTTCAGTGTATGGTATTTCCTGGCAAAGAGGTTATTAGGAAGTGTTGAAACTCCGGAGACAAATATTTATCAGTTTGTGTAGGAGAGAATCCTAATTTAATTTTTTCTTTTGATTAACATACTGTGCTTTTCTGTGTTTCATTTTCTCTTGACAGATTATGGTGATAAGCTGAACACTGAGCTGGGAGAAAAGTACAAGCTGGATAAGGAAAAGTTCCCTATTTTTTACTTGTTCCAGGATGGTGACTTTGACAATCCCTTATCTTACAGCGGCCAAATCAAAGCCAGGGCTATTCAGCGCTGGCTGAAGAGTAACGGCATCTATCTGGGGATGCCAGGCTGCCTGAAAGAGTACGACGTGCTGGCCAGCAAGTTTGTGAGCACCACTGAGAAATCAGAACGCCAGTCCCTCCTGAARAAGGGGCAAGAGAGTTTAGACAAAACAAAAGAAACCGAGAAGAAGTCAGCTGAGCAATACTTGAAAATTATGAGCAAGATATTGGAGCAGGGAGAAGAGTTTGCTGCTAATGAAGTCGTCCGAATCACAAAACTGATCGAGAAGAACAAAATGAGTGATGGAAAAAAGGAGGAGCTCCAGAAAAGCCTCAATATCCTTGCTTCTTTCCTGAAGAAGAATAATGAAAAAGATGAGCTCTAATATGTTGGAGAACTTTGTACAAGCTGTGAAACACTGTCAAGAGTCCTAACTAGTTCTCCTTATGCAAGTAAACTTCCCGCTGACTTCAAGAGAGCAGCAGATTTCCTTCTGGTATTCTCAGTTTAGAAGATCAAGAGGAAGACATTCCTTAAAAACACAGTATTCTAAATGTTGGAAAAATKACCTTAAAGCAAGACGCCAGTATTGTGTAATACTATTCAATAACAGTGTTAAAGCAGACCCAAAAAAAAGCACTAGATTGGCCTGAAGCACATTCCGGGTGGTTTTTACAGCTGTTCCCTGGCAAACAAATAACAAAATTGAGTTTCACATTCCATCTTACATGTTGTAAAAGGTACAGATTGGGTGCCCCTCGCATCCCCACCTTCCCCTGTTCTTAGTGTCCTTATGTTTTATGCTCTTTAATCTACCCCTCCTCCTACCTTTTGTTTTCCCAATAGGGCTCCTTCTCCGAGTCTTGTTCTCCTTACCAGTTGGTGACTAAGASACCCAGAGTTTCCTTTTTCTGCCTTCTCCTTCAGTGGTTCCTGTCTCTGTTTGGCTTGGGTATCGGCCAAACGCTGGCAGGCGTAGCCAAGACAGGTCCTCCACGTATCAGAACTTGCCCCTCATCTTCTGGCTGGAGCAGCTGTTTCAGCAAACRTTCTCCTGAAATCCTTTGTGGTACCCTGACAGAGCGAGTGATTTGAGCTCTGAGCAAGGGCAGAGTCTCCTTGAGGTGCTATTACACTTAGTCTCGCCAGTTTGTGCAAAAGCGTGTTTTTTCCAGAGGTAAATTTGGGTGAGTTTTCTTACGGCTGAAGAGCACATGCAATGCCTGCACGTTTTGCCCGTCTTTCCTGACCAAGCTTCATTTCCCGGGTTCAAAATAAGGGGGTTGGGACCAATAAGGACATCCGAAAGTCTCAAGCCATAGTTAACATGAACAAAATTATTTTCTCCAGCCTTGTCTTCAGAAGCAATTGGTGCTGTCAAAGTTTCATCAGCGTTTGGTAGTTYTTAAGTATTTGAAAATTAGGTCTTTTAACAGGAAGCAGAAGTATTTGTGCCCTTAGAAGCCCCGTCTGTGTTATTTTAATGGAGATACCTGGCCCAGGGATCAGGTCAGTCCTCAAAACTTGATACTGCATGTGCTGTTCACGCTGTGTGGAATTCAGATGGCTGCTGGAAGATGCTGTACTCCTGATGAGGGTTATGGAGAGTTGAGAAACACCTGAGTGTTTCACCTTAAGACTGCTCTAAGCTAAGCAAAACTGATTTCTGTGGGAGCTTTGCTGCCTTTTGAACCCTGGGGTGGGTACGAGGAGCAGATATTGCTGCAAGATAAAGTGTGTTAATAATGCTATAATAAAAAAGTGGTTCCAATTAACAGCTGCTTCTTAAACTGTTTTCTAGAGAAACTGCTGCTGCTTTCTGCGGCTAGAGGGTAAGGCAAAGGTTGATCAGCCAGATGATGCTACCTAGAAGCAAAAGGAATGCCCCGGCGATGAGGGGTTGACACGAAGAGGTGGGAGGGTGTCCCTCGGGCCCGGCGCCCTCTCCCCCTTAGGAGRGGAGGAGGCAGGACCCCAAGCGGGGCGGGCTTCGGGCGGGAGGACAATCTACGAGGCCTGTGTGAAGACGCTTCCCGCTCGCCTCCTGAGGAGAGCCGCCGCCGCCGCCGCCTCGCTCCGGCGCAGGGGGGCCTCTGAGGCGCTGAGGGCCGGGCGCCCCGCGCGCCCCCTCACAGGCGCCGCCAACCGCCGCCCGCGCGCTCCTTCAAGCGGCTCCCCGCCCCCGGCCGCTCGTGACGTCTCTAAGGGGCGGTGCCATGGAGGAGAAATGGGGAGACCTRTGCTAACTTACTGTGTGGGGGAAGCTAAGCAGGGTCGCTCTGGGTCGGCTCCTGGAGGGGTGGCCGCTGATGCAGTATCCCGGGGTGTTTGGTTCCCGGTGGGGATGTACGGCGGCGGAACCGCTGTTCCCCCGGGGCTCCGGGCCCCCTCAGCTCCTCTCCACAGCCGGGCGCTGCCCGCAGCCGGCCCCGACGGCGAGGGCCGGGCACGGGGCGGGCCGGGCGCGGGGTGGCCCCGGGGCGGAGCGCGGGCGGTGCCCGCAGCCCCGGGAGCGGTGCGGCGGCGGCAGCGGGTACCCATGGCCCTCCCGGCGGAGGCGGCCGGGCTGGACGGGGGCTGGCAGGAGGTGAGCGAGCCCCGCCGGCACCGGGACCCCCGGGGGCAGCGGCTGTCCCCTCTCCCGGGACCCCTCCGTGAGCGTCCCCTTCGCCCCCATCCCCTCCCCGGCCAGCCCTTCCCCAGCCCCGCGGCACCGGCAGCCCTGCCCGCTCCTCTCCGGGGGCTGCGGGCTGGGACCTGCCCCCCCCCGGCACCCCCCGGTCTGTGCCTGCCCGCAGAGCGGCTGGCGTGGCTGTGGGGCGCTCCCCGCCGTGCGTGGGGCCGGGTCGTGCTGAGCTCGCACCCCTCCTTCTCCCCAGGTCTACTCGGCTCTCCAGTGGATACAGTTCACCATGGCCATACTCAGGTACAAGGCACTGCTAAACCCGCGTCCCCGGGATGGAGTTACTCTCGCAACGATGATTTTCTCCGGAAAAAGAGAAATCGCTTATCCCAGCGAGGCAGATGTGCTCCTGTTCCAACCTGTGCTTTGTTTTCTCAGTGTTATAGGTTCCAGCTCAATTATTGCCTACGCCGTCTTTCAAAATGCAGTGCGGTCCCCCGAGGTAAGGTCTGCGCCTCCTTTTCCCTCCCGAAGTCGAGGTGTGGGTACCGTGCAGACGGGTCGTGGGTGTAGCAAAGACCCGTCTGGGTCAGGCACTCTGCTAGGAGCAACTGCATGTCTCTGGCTTACGTGGTTAAACCTTGTTTAACAGCAAAGGGCTTGCCAAGAGTTTGGCCTTTTGTCTGTGATATGAGTTAAAGGGACTAACCTTGGACTGCACCCACGCAGGGAGAACCAGGTTGCTTAGCCCCGCGCTTGCTGCCGCTCAGGGAAAGTCCTCCCGTCGTTCAGACACATCCTGGGAACAGGGATTTGTTGGCGTGTCTCTACCTGGAGGGCTGAGGAGCTGTGTACACAGCTGCTGAAGTGCAAATTGGAGATGCCCCTGGAGGAAATGTATTTACAGGTGTCTGTCTTCAGGTATTTCTGAGTAGTTTTTCCAGGCAGGTGCGCTACTAAAACTGATACAACCCAAAGATGCTGCGAAGTTCAGACAAAAGGAGACCAGGCTGAAAAGCAGTTTGTTGTGCTGGGCTCCGCAGTGGGGCTTTAGAAGATTCACCCTGGCCGCGTACAGGAGCCATGGACATTTCTAATGCTGAAGCAGTGGGTCTGGGGTGCAAACTTCCCTCGGGGTGGGACTGTCTGCACGTGCACTGCAGRTGTGACGTGAATGCAGTGCCTGGCACGTCCCGAGTGCATCACCCGTGCAGGGAACCCCGAGGGTCTGGGATATACCAGACGTGCTGAGCAGAGGGCTGGCACAGGCGCAGTAACCGTAGACCTCCATCCCAAGCCTGCCAGGCTTTTGCTGCCCACACGCAGTCCCTCTGTCTGTCCAGGACTCACCGGAGGCAGTGCACAGAGCTGATCTGTGTGAAGCTGGAGTTCGTTGTCCAGGATTTGCAGATGTCCGGCAGCCCATGGACCATGCAGATAACAGGTTACTGCTAAGAGCAGTAGGACAGTAGAGCTGGCAGCTATGTTGTAACAGAGCTGTATTTGTATTTCCCTCGTCTTCAAYGTTCTTTGTACATCGTGGGTTTGATCTGCAGCCCAGAGAACAGGACTTCCAGGGAATGCAGCGAGTTATCCCCAGAGAAGGAAGGTATGCAGTCAAGCTAACAACTGACACCTCGTTGGATGAAGCAGGGTGGGCAGGAGAACACGAGTCCAGGTTTGCAGGGCAAATTTTCACCTCTTACAACATACAGGGCAGTCTTGTTCCCAGGCAGGGAACAAGTCAGGTTCCCAGGCGTTCCCCTCCTGGAAACGCTCTGCCCAGCACCTCAAGAATGAGCTGCGGAGATCTCCGTGCATTCCCGGGGAGGAATGAAGGCTGGGACCTCACCTTAGTGCTGGGATGGAAAACCTGCCTGAGCTTGTGCTGCACAAGGTGCACATCAGAGGCCCCCTCTGTCACATCTCCTGCACCTGGGTCACATCTCCTGCACCTGGAGAGCTCCAGACATGGTTCTCTCCTGGGGTCTTCTACTCTGGGGTGATAGGGAGCTGGGTTTGGCAGGTGTCCCGGTGTGACTCAGCAGCCGCGGCTCGTGTACTTCCACGGCTAGAAGCCTGCATTACTCGGGAGCCCTTCTGCTATTAGTCATATGATGTGGCTGTGGCTTGGGAGCTGCACTCTAGCTGCTTGTGAGCTACACGTGGCTCCAGGTCACAGATGGACCCTTCCTGCTCGAGRGAGTCCAGATGTTTCTGCTCAGATTATTTCTGCAAATCCAGATAGGAGGGATGGATACCAGCTGGAGTGACTCGTCTGCATCAGGCTTTCAGGCTCTTGTTCTGCTGCCAGGGGAGATCTGTTGCTGGTGTTTCAAAAGAGGCAAAATCTTCAGTAACTTCCCCATCGCCTTGTCCCCATGTTTCTCATCTTAAGTGGAAACTTGTAAACAAAGGGGCTGGAAGAGATCCATATCAAAGCTTGCCACAAACAGCTTATTCCCTGAGTCATGAGGCTCCAGAGTAAAATATTTAAAAATAAACAGCTCTGGAGGCTGGGAGGAGAACAATGTTATAAACACTTCCCCTCCTGCCCCCAGCCTAGGAAATCAAATATTGCATTCTTGAAGCTTGTTTTCTGTCTCTATGGGGTCAATAAAACTCTTCAGCCTGAGCTAAATCATTCAGAAGAGATGATGGCAAGCAATGAACAGAGAATTTCCTCTGTCATGTCAACAGGTTCTGTGCAGGCAGATGTGCCTGGGCAATGGCCAGACAGTGCTAAATCATCATGTATGCTCCAGCCTGGCAGCTCATCTGAATCATTACGTCTTTACATTCCCTTCCTCTATTTTATAAATACCATTTGTTTGGTTTTTTTTCTTTTTCCTTTTGCAAGGAAGAGCCATGCTGCCTTTCACTTACCACTATGTCACCTACTTCTTTATTTAGGTCTGCGTCAAAATAGCTCCTCACCCAAACAGTGGTGCCTCGCTCCAAGGACACTTCTTGCTAGAGAAAGGGGTCACCTGTTCCATTGCAAAAAGTTGCTTCTTATTTCGGAGCTGCTTGGGTTTAACCTGCCGTGCTCGCAAACTGGACGATGTCCCCAGCCTGCCATGCCTATGATCGCCTGCCGGGGCTTCAATTCTGCACCAGCGAGGAAAAGCCTSGTTAAAAAAGGCATTCGTAAATGCAATGACGTACAAACTAGCTCCAGATATTYAGCTAGCAACAGCAGTTTGATTTACTGTGTTGCTGGGTTGGCGCGTACAAATAAGGAAGGGGAGGGACAAGGATGTTGGAGGAGACAAATCCTGCAGAAGGCAGAGGACCTGCCACGCTGCTGCATGGCAGCGGGGGCCCGGGAAGACACCAGGCAGATCCCCCTCAAACTATGGCACGAGGACAGGTCTGGTTCAGTCAGATCCACCTTACTGCTTATCAATCTGACTAAGCTCTTTCTCCTTGCTCACGGGAACAAGACAACTATCACACAACGCGATGGGTGGCAAACATTTACTTAAAGGACAATAYTGAGGCAAATCAAACCAAAAGCTCAGTTCCATGAAAAAAAATTTTAAAATCAAAGCCTCCTGAAATGTTTCCGTGCTGTGTTTAGCATTATAATTTCCTGTAGGGAAAAAAAACGCCATCATTTTCTCTCCAGGATGCTGAAAATTAGGTACCAAAGACTACAATTAAGAATCTAGATAATTAGGCTGCTTTTCCAGAGTGTCTGCTCTCCCACTAACAACAAAAATGTTGGCCAGAATTTTGCACAAATATTTTCCTACAGTGTTTACAGTCCTTTTGGCCAGTGCACGCAAACTGGAAATGGGCTGGAAACTGCCATTAGAGGAGACGCGACTCTGTTCCAGTGAGATGCAGCGTGCAGCAGAGAGACTAGTGGCTCTCATAGCGAAAATTAATCTGGCATGTAAAATAGATCCAGCCTTAGTCACCGACTGAAATGACACGAAACACATAGGAAAAATGTCTGTTTCGAGTTATTCCAGACCTGAAGAAAGGTTTGTGTTTACCAAAAGTTTGATTTCTCTTAACAGTTCATTTAACAAATAACATTGCTTCTCCCTGCCAATCTGTCCCATTCTGCAAAATTGTAACGTTCTGCACCTTTGAGATATTTTCTGTAAGAGTTGATGCTGCTCTTGGATCCTGGGAGGTTGCTAGTGACAGAAAGGGTGATTGGAGCGAGGTATCTGCATTGAAACAGCTCCTGAGAGCAAGAATCAGCATGGGGTTTGTGTGCAAGGATAGCTGCCCTACCCGAAGAGCTGGGGGACAAAAGCATATTTAGATGACGGGGTAAAACGGCTGCTGTAGGTGGTCGTGGGAGTGTTGTGACCATCGCTCASACCTGCTGACCAATTTCACTTTTCCCAGGTTCGTCCACTTTTCTACCTGAGCCTTTCCGACCTATTTCTGGGCATGTGCTGGCTCGCCGGGGCGCTTCTCTATAGCACACCAACCTCCAAGCAGGATCTCATCTGCTATAACCTGCAAGCGACAGGACAAGTGAGTAGCTTTGGCATCACTATTCATGCTGTTACTTTGCGCCCATTGCCTTAATTAGCCCTGCAGGTGATCAGAGCGTGGCTGTGGGGGACTGTTTCTAGAGAGGCTTTGGCAGAGACTCCTCGTGTGAACTTGACTTATCAGATCTCTTCGCCTTGTGTGTAAAACGGAGGTAACGATGCTTGGGTTTAAGTACATCTGGTTTGTGAGAGGCGGTGAGGAAGGCAAAGAGAGCATGGGATTTTGTGGTTACCGTGTTTGGGTTGCTTGTGTAAAGCGAGTAGATGGGTCTTAATCCATTTCCTCTTGGACCCGTGCCGACAATGATCTCTGTGCCTCTCGCACGGCAGCTTTTCTATTCCTCTTCATGCTTCCTCCATCCTGGGCAGGAACAGACATATTCTGTGATTCGCCTGAGCTCAGACTTACAACATTACTCACATAAACAGCCCTGCTCTTGCTGACCTGGCCCTATCCTCTCTCAAACGATCCCAAGGATGCTCAGGGGCTGCTCCGTCAGCACGAGCTCAGTCCCGTGCCCCAGCGATTCGGCTGCTTTCCAGCCGATTTTGTGTGCTGGAGTCTAATTGGAGTGGAGTGAGCGAAATACCGTTTTCCTGACAGTTTGCTTTTTTCTCACCGAGTTCCCATTTCAGCATTAGGCTTTGCAAATCACTGCCCTCGAAAAACTCTGCAGGGTACGGCCAAGCTTGGGCCAGAGCGGTGGTTCACAAGCAGTGATCTCTGGGCTTAATGGTTTCCTTTAAAGGACCCACAAAAACGTGGTTGAGGAGAGCAAGTGGCTGTCGGGAGCCTTGATGTGTGTTGTGTGGGCTCGGGCAGCTCCGTGGGAGCGTGGTGGTACCCGCAGATGGGAACTGAAATGTCCTCGCTGAGCAGCAGCCTCTGAAGCTGGAGAGGCTCTCCATGTACCTCGGAGAGGGCAGGGAAGTAGCTGCGTGGGCAGCATGGAAGTGTTCACGCTGCTGTGTGTCTGGGRACGGCTGCCTGCAGCCCAGGGTTGTTTCAACAGCTTTTCTTGTGGGTAAAACCGTAATACTCATGATGGCGAGAGCAGCTGTTTCCACTCCTGGCTTATCTCTGGTTTCTCTAGCTCCCCTGTGCTGCCGTGGAAGCACTGCAATATGTTCACGTCGAGAGAGGAAACAGTGGGATGTGGGTAACTTGGCCACTTGGGAATGATGCAGAACAGTATCAAGGATGTTTTTGACGTGATGGTAYAGGGGAAAATGAGAAGAGCTTGGGAGAGGCTTTTCAGAGCCGGAAGGTGGAAGGAGCGTGTGGGACTGAAGGCATTTCTGAGCTGTTTCCTTTGCAGCTTTGCCTGGAGAACATTTCTTAATGCTGGTGTGATCTTTTTATGGCCTGGAGAAGACAGGCTGCGCTGCTAGAGGAGAAGTAGGCTGGATAGAGACCTATCATAGAGACCTAACACGCCATCATTTCTCAGCGGAGACACTGGGAGCGTGCTCTGCTGCCGTGCATTTCTGGCTCTTTTCTGCCCTTGCTTTTCCAGCCTGTGGCCATGCTTCTCRGGGACACCAGCAAGGGATGGGGGCAAGGTGGGAGCTTTACTTCCACACTGGGAGAGGCAGCGTGGGTAGGCAGAGCTGGCCTTGGATGGGTCCTTACAGGGCTCGCCTTTTGCCTCAGCCCCACGGGGGACAGTCAGGGTGCTGTGGTGGGGTGTGCAGGGTGCCTGCCGCATCCCGACCTCGGCCATAGGGTCACTGGGCTCCTCTCCTGCATGCCACCAGCAGACCACCCCCCGGCAGGAGGACTGCCTGGGTGGCAGAGCCGGCTTGCATCTGGCAAGAGCTGTCGCTGCTGTTTGCTCTGGGAGAAATTAAAACAAACGGAGCACTTGCCATAGCAACCGTGCCCGCATGGTGCACGTGACACGGTGCAGGACACCTCCTTACTAAACACCCAGCGATGCCCTTGCACGGTGGGAACACCTCGTGCGTAAGTAGGAGCCAGTAACAGGTTTAACCAGCAGCTTCTGCAGARCATAAGTGATCTGTAACCAAAAGAAATGAGTAAATGTCTCCTGGCCCCATTCTGCCCGTGCTGAGCGGAGAAGTCTCGCAAGGGTTGCGTTCCTGGGTGTCTCATAAACACATGCGGCTTCTTTGCACACAAACACGTAGAAGATGTAAAATGCGCTGAACGACAAGGGTGAGGACAGGCTCGGGACTGCTCAGCAGTGGTGTCTGCAGATGGCAGCCCTTGGAGAGACTCAACCACAGTCCATGTGATGTGGTTGTCTCAAGGGATTGCCTTAGGAGCAGGACAATATTTTGCCTTATTCAGCCTGTTTACCATCACTTTATCACCAAGGGCTGATGTTGCAGCGGATGGAACTCCCCTAACATCCATACTGTGTCGTAAAGGAGGAGATTGCTTTGTTTCTTGGACTTTCCCTGTTTCAGCCCCAGACTCTCGGTTGATATTAAATGTAAATACTGCTCCCTTCTGCTGTCCCTTGACTTTGTTCTCTCCTCCTCCCTACCTTGCCTTTGCGTTACAATAATAAAGTCCAGAATAGAGATTGTGGTTATAATTGCACAATTCCCCCACATTCTTCCAGTTCAGTTCCAGTGGCCTAATAATGTCCTGGCAGGCTCCTCTCACGCTGGTGAGCACAATGGGGAGCCACAGAAGTGTTATAATGAGGGACTCTCACGTCTCCCAGCCCCTGTTTTATCTCCTCGTGGTGGGCGCTGCAGGACTGTCCGCAGCCCCGAAGCTGGGGCTCAGGAGAGTAGAACTCCCTTCGCTTTCTGCTGGCGACTTCACAAGTGGCTTTTGGTTCCCTCTTCCAAAAATGAAGACGGTGCTGACATTTTGTGAGCCTCTCTAAGGCATTCTGAAGTGCAAGAGAACGACCTTTGTGGGCTGTTTTGATGACCTTCACTGGAAGTAATTGAAGAAGGGCAACAAACCCTCATTAAACCTCGTTTAATGAGCTGGAAAGTCACTGTAATGTTCCTGCTGCAATGAGGCAGCCCCTTGGACTCAGCCTCTTGAGTCAGCCAAGAGCATTTGCAATCTCAGTGAAGGAGAGCGAGTTTATTTAGTGACTACTTTCCCGGACTTAGGTGATACCAGGGCGTCAAACCTGTGCTCCTTGCCTCTTTGGCAAAGGATAGCAAATCCACAGAAAAATTTACTTGTCCAGCCCTTCCTCTTTGCCTTTGCCACTGAAGCATGTGTTTCCTGTAACAAACACCGCACACGCATATATATAGTATGATTAGGCAGCACTGTTTATACTTGACTGCCTGGAGCAACCGTGGATTCAGAAACAAATGCAAGAAAGATTTGGGGTTTTTTTTACAGGAAATTTTAGATATTTGGTCTCACCTCAAGCTGGAATCAAGGGCTGTGAAACTCTCCATGGGAAACGGTGTTCTGTATCTTTTCCTTCCTCCTTTTTCCCATGGAGAAAAAAGGGCTCTTGGGATGTTAACTCAGGCTTAGTGCAGATATTCGCTGCCCCCACTTTCCTCTTTAAATATACTATTGTTTTCTGTTTCCGTGAATTTACTGTGTAGTGAGCTCATTATGTGAGAAGCAAATCTAAGTGCCACATCTGTATTGTGTTTCCTAACGGATGTAGCATAGAGAGGGTCAAAGTGCTTTTGAACCCTTTATTGCCAGGATTTGGGCCAAGAAATGAGCCAACTCACAAAGATTTGCATTTTTAAGTCAGTCTGCTGTCATTAGTTCTCCTGTCCCGGGTTTGGGGCCAAAGCGAAGCTGCCTTTGTGCAGTCYAAGGTGGGAACCCCTCCTCTAGCTGGCTCTTCCCAGTTGGTGTCCCATTCCAACCCAGTAGACATGAGCATGGGGGCTGTGCAGGGACCCTCGCCTCTGGCAGTCCACTACGCTGTTTAGCATCCTGCCTCTGGCCCGTGGGCTCTGGATTCATCAGCGACGAACTGAAAGCGCTACAGGAACTATTGTTATAGGACTGAAATACTGTTTGTATTTCTCAGATATTCTACRTGGCCTCTTTTCTATACACTGTCAACTACACCTGGCATCTCTACATGGACCTAAAGATGAAATACAATCAGAACCTTCACAGGATGCCCCCCCAGGTGAGTAGGACCGATGTGCAACAACTGTTGGGTGTCAAGGTCTAACTGTGGGGTTGTGGTGGGGTTTAGGAGGTGCACGCATAACAGTGTATCTCACCACAAGGACTTTGAAGGCCCTTTTGCCCCACGGCTGTATGAATTGACATATCTTGCCCACGGAGGTCAGCAAAGTTACAGCTAGGTCTGTTGTAGGATCTCAGTGAAAAATTAGGCTTGCAAGACCAAAGCAGGCAAAGGCCAACGACAGGGTACATCTTGGAGCAGAGAAAGCTCAGGACTGGGTGTTGGTGAAGTTCTTCTGCAGTTAGAAGAACAGCAGTTTGCACCAGCTGAGTGGTTTTTTGCTGTCACTGCCTTCTGCCAGCGCACGGCAGAGGGGACAAGAAAGCAGGAGGTGCTGGACAGCCTGGAACTGAGAACTGACAATTTCTGTCCTTCCCAGGTGTCGTAGAGCGTTCGAGAGCRTCAGTAAGTATTGTAAGAGTTTGAGATAAGAGGTGTGACGGAAGTGAGCCAGTGATAAAAGGACCAGTTGGCTCTGTGAACAGTGGCCAGTCCTCACTTCATCATCGCTGGCCTTTTTACAAAAGCCCTTTGGGGAAYGAGTGTAATCGCTGGGAACCAAGGAACAAGGACGTAGTACTCAGAAAAATACTCTCTGCGTTGCAGGCTAAACAAACACTTCACATACCGCATGACCAGAATCTCTCCTTGCAGTTGTTTCATTTCTCACACCTGGCTAAACCGGGAGGCACCACCATYGCTGAAACCTGATGTATTGCTGCAAGACGACAGATTCCTTATGCAGCTCTTCCCATTGAACCCATCAGCCCCATTTCCGTATATAGCCTTTTTTTTTTTTCCCAGACTTTTGCTGTGCACAGCAAACTTTGTATCCCAGATATTCCATCTGTCGGTTCGGGAGCAGCAGGCTGGGCAGATCGGTCTGTATTTCAAGGGCTCTAGTCCGTAGGATTTGGATCCACTTGTAGGACTGGTTTCCTTCTTGCTGGACTCCCATTCAAAACACACCACCTACCGTAATTGCCCCCCAGTACCGCTGTGCCCCCGTTGTGTTGTCRTCGCTGGTGTGTGGATGCCAGCTGCCAAAGCACATTTCCTGGTGAGCAGATACCAGGACACACCAAAATGCCTGCATTTCTTCACCAGAACATKAAGTTTCTGAGGAACAGGGCCAGGTTAAATGAATAAGCAGTACAAAAAACGAGTAAGTTACACCAGAGAGCTCATCAAGTGTCTGCCCCTTGTCCAGTTCCAAGTTCCCTTCTCAAATCCTCTAGTCTTGAAGGAGAATAAGGCAGTAAGTGGGTGGAAGCGTCGGTTGTTTCTGTTGCAAATCAGCACGGACTGAACTCGGYGGTGTTGATTCAGTGCAAAGTGGAAACAAACATTTGTGCCCGGTCTGGGGATTAATCAGCATTTGAAGAACCCTCAGCTGCTGAAGTGCTCCCTGGGAGCTGGTTTCTGTGAATCAGTGGTGGTATGGAAACGGTCATTTAATTAAGCTCTTTGGATTTTGCAGGTTGTAGATTATGCAAGTTGCATTGGCCGAATAGCAACGATCTCGTCTAGGTAAGATTTAATTTCTCTGGCAGAAYGATGTGGTTTTGGTAAACTGTAGTGTGCTGATCTCTGCTTCCTACTTATTTTGAAGCAAGTTTTACTAAAACCTGTAAAGCTTGTCAGTAACAGCAGAGTGACCTAACAAACTCAGAGTAAGAGGTTTTGGATGCAAGGGCCTTTCTCCAACCAAGTTAGTTGTAACTAAATTAACGATATGTAGTTTTTCAGAAAGTGCTCCCTTTACCAATATATTGCCTGCATGAATGAAAGTGCAGAAGTTAGTAAAGCTGGTAAAATACTCTTCCAGAGCAGTGTCAATGAAAACAATTTTCAAATCCTCTATAGTGACAGGAGAAAAACCAAGCAGTGTTTGGTTGGGGATGGGAGCAGTGCAGTGCAATAACTAATAACTGTGCCGTTGTCCTTTCTCCTCTTAGCCTGATCCCTTTCCTTCTCATGGTGCCTGTGTTTTGCCTGGGCAACAGCAGTAATTGCTACCAGAACTTCAGCCAGAAGCATGGGTAAGCCTCACGCGTCTCTCTGAAACAGCCCCACTGCTTACGAGACCAGGAGCTCAGGCTGTTCCCTTTCTCCCCACAGATGTCTCCTGATGCACACGGAAATAGCCGTGCCCACCAACGAGCCGCAAACCCTGAGTGGCTCTGTTTGCCGTGCGATGCATTTCTATGGCATCGGGGTCTTCCTCATTTCCTTTCTGATCAGCTTCATAGCCATTCTGGTAAGAAACATAGTCCTTGCACACTAGCTGTTGCACCCAGATGATCAGTGTGAGAAGATTTTCCCCTTTTCATCTTTCCATCTTTGCTTGGATGGTACCAGAGGCCAGGCAATGTCAGGGGAAGAACTGTGTGGTGCTKCTTCCCTTTTGGAAGGGATGGTAAGGGAGAGAAAATAGCACTGTGCCACCATATAAGTCCATCTGGAGTCCTGTGTTCTGTCAACCCATCCCAAAAAGGGTTCAGCAGGTAGAGAAGGCTCGGAGCATGGCAGCAGAGATCACCTGCTGCATGGGTCAACAAGAGCCCAACTCAATTCAGAGTCTTCAGTCCAGAAAAGGTCACGTACAAAGCAACTGCTCTTCCTCAGGGAGCACACTGTTACGTGAAAAGGTTTGATGGACTGAAGTGAGGTTTTGGCTAAAAAAACCATGGGGTATTCTGTCCTAGAAGAACGAGCCGGATCAGAGCGTGTGCACAAAGTACAACCAACCATATATGCTTGTTCTTTTTTAGGTTATACTCAGTCAAGCCCGAGGTTTGTACAAAAGGTTCGTAAACTCCACGGGATTCCTGGGGGATCAGCAGTGGGCCATGATTAAAATGGTGGAACAACGAGTGGTTTTTTACCCCGTCGCATTCTTCTGCTGCTGGGCCCCAGGTTAGCAGAGAGCTGAGTTACTCTCACAATATTCCCCCAGGACATAGTGCCTGGCAATGAAACTCAGAAGAGGTGGGCTTAAAGCAATACCCTCTTGTCCATCCCTTTTCACAGCTGTCCTCCTTGGAATACTGAAGCTGACTGTTTCAACAAACAGCAAAATCTACATGGCTCTTCTAATTCTACAGGTAAACGTCTTCCTCTGCAACCTCCTATGTTTTGCCTTCTCTGCTTGAACAGGCGTATTAGTGTCCGCCTGCTTCTGGTCTCTGCTGGRCAAAACGTGCTTCCAGCCCCAGAGATCACTGCTGTAGGAGCCTACGTCTGATTTATGCTTTTGGTTGGCCAAGATCTTTGTTAGTTGTTTTATGTTTTTCACAGGCTTGCAAARGTCTCAGTAACCAAAATCACAGCGCAATGGAAATTGTAGAAAATAGGACTAGAAGGGATCCCCAGAAATCAGTTAGTTTATTCCCTTTCTGTGAAAGTCTCCAAATGCAATTCCTCCGCAACACTTGTCCAGCTCCTTGCTGTGCCTGAGGCAGCGTTTAGAAAAGATTATTAAAGTAACCATGAGATTTGTGTATCCCACGGGGGTGTGATAAAATCATGCTGGAAGCGGGAGGCTTGGCATAACGTGCCGGGTTTGACAGCCTGGTAGGGAGCCGCAGAGTGCCGTGCAGTGCTGGCTGCCCAGAGAGCCCTGACCTCCCCTGTGGTCTCTCCCAGGCTCTGACAGCAGCTTCCCAGGGCCTTCTGAACTGCATCGTGTACGGCTGGACACAGCACGTCTTCCTCTCCCTCAAACGCAACGCCTGCCRGGACGTTGACACTCAGACTCCTCTCTTGCGCTCCCAGAAGAAGTTCTACGCCAGCACGCTCCCCGCCAGCCCGCCGGACGCCGAGGGGTCCACGTCCACCCTGCTCTGATGAGTCCCTGCGTCGAAGGAGAACAGGCAGCGTCCTAACGAGACCTCGTCGTGTTTTAGCARTGTCAGCCAGAGCCAGTATCGGGCTGTCTGCTGCGAACTGTCTTGCCAGCAGCAAAGTTAGCTGTAGCGCTGGAGGAGCCTGAGCAGAGCTGTCGGAGACAGACACTTCAGTGAAGGTAGTTATTTATTTTACAGGTTTGTATGGATTGTAAATGGATTCTTTAAACATGGTAAATCTTTAGTACAGACTTTCTCCGAATGGAAATATCTCTAGAAAAGCAGCAAATTATATGTAACAGCTCAGACATCTGGTACAGCTCCTTTGAGGGTAGGTGGTCAAAGGATGTCTTACTTCTCTAAGTATTTGCCATTACAAATTAACAGTAAAGCAAAGGTGAATATTTTTCAATCTCTGACTTTTAATTCACTATAAAAATAAGAACATGTACCGTACTAACAGCCAACTGCAAGGAATGAAAAATTACAAAGTAGCATAAAAAAATCAGTGCTCACTTCTGTGCTTCGACTTTTTGCACATTTCCCTTCTGTTCTTCATGCCAACTCCTGCTCAGCTACAATACTCAGAAAAATAAGCTGCTTCGACCCGGTGGAGCATCTCTCCTGAACCAGGTGAGCAGGACTTCGCATGAATCTGTCTATACTCTTCTAGATGCTCAAGTGAATTATTCACTAAGGTTCTATAAAACAGATCTTTATCTGCATTGAAGACAACTCTCTAACTTTTACACTCTTTATTTTCTAACAGCTTCACTTTTTGGGTCCAACCAAAAATTATTTACATAGTAGGTAATACAAGAAGAGGAAATACTCAAGTTTTGTGTCATTAACTTTCATACAGTTTACACAGTTASGTTGTGTAAATCACTTTGTGCGAAATCTCCTGGGACTAGCAGTCCAGCTTCAAGGGCATACCCACAGGGCCTGCAGTCCTTTCCAAACCTCAGCTGGTGGATTTCCCACCGCTTTCGTGGTTTTTTAAACATCATCTTCTTCTTCCATACTCTGCTCCTCATCTGCAGGAGTCTCACTTCTCTCTGTGGCTAAACTTGTACTGAAAAACGCAGCTATTGCCCGTCTGTATTTGGTTACAGCAGTGAGGAAAGCAATCAGAACGAGAGCAATGGGAACTGTGATCCCAATTACCATCCCAAACACTTTATTTTGGAGAACCTCCACCATGGACATCATGAGAGGCGGTGGGGGGCCGCTGTCCACGCTCCCTCCCAGGCCGTGGAACTGGCAGTCCGGCGGAGCCCAGCCAGCTTCGCAGTGGCAGTGTTCGAGGTTGTTGCAAACCCCTTTCCCCCTGCACAAAACCTTCCCGTTGCACTYCGTCCTGACCGTGGCATCTGTGCATGTCTTGTTAATACAGATCTTTTTTGGCCCACATCTGGTGCCATCAAGCCCTCCTCCGATATCAGGTGTATCGATGCCGGCCTGGTAGGCTGTGCCCCAGCACCAACCCTCAGGCCCTGGCATCTGAATGATGGTTTCAGACCCTTCCAGAACAGGTATCCTCTTCACATTGGCACACTGCAGCCTTCCACACAGAGCGTCGTGGGGTTTACATCCCACAAAAGCAACTTYGGTCCCATCACCGCCACAGTTGCCAAATCGATCCCCTTTTATGTTCTGCTTTTTGAAGCAACTTTCTGGAGCACCCCGAGCTTCCTTCCCAAAGACTTTCCGGCACAGGTTGTCATAGGTAGCGCATTTCCCCYGGTAGCAGTAGCCGTTGTCGCTGCATGGCGTCCCGTCGTGCACGTGCAAATCCTCCGGGCACCACTCGGAAGACCCATTGCAATATTCAGGCAAGTCGCACTCGTCCGCCTCCGACCTACACTTGTGTCCCGCAGCACGAAAGCGGCATTTCTGACAGCATTGCCCAATGGAGCAGACGGCCCCTGGCTTCAGCCTGCAGTTTTGGTGACAGCAGGGATTGCCTCGGCAGTCCTGCGGCCCCCCGCAGTCACACTGCTCTCCCTCATCGATCACCTTGTTGCCACAATGCTTAAAATAGAAGAGTCTGTGGGGCTCTGGGACGTTGCGCAAGCAGTCGCCGTCCCCTCTGCCGATGAGGTCTATGTAGCTCTGCCTGCTGCAGTTGCTGAAAGCCTTGGCGCCGTCGAGCGAGTCTCCCGTCATGTAGCACTTGGTGGCTTCTCCGCACACACACTCCTTTTTGTCGTGCTCCATCCCCAAGTTGTGACCCAGCTCATGAGTAAAAATAATTGAAAAGGTTATGAAATCTCTCCGTATGTGTGAGACAACACCTGACTGATAACCGGGGTGGCAGATGCTACCTACGTATGCCAAGCCAACGATTAGCCCGAAGTTCATGTAAGTAAATAAATATGCAATGTCATATTTCATCCTCTGAGAAAGATCCCTATTTCCCCAGTCGTTAAAATTTTTRAGAACTTCTTCTATATCTTGGCTGTACTTGATGAAGTTGCTGCGCGTCCAGATCTCCAGCCCGACCAGGCAGATGCGAATCTTCAGAGGATAGTAATATGTTTCAGATAAATTGATCGTATCTGTAACCAGAAGCATCACGGAGGTCTCATTGCTCCCTTGGGAGGAAAACAGATAGTGGTCCACCACGACAAATATCTCAACGTACATGGTGTGCTTCAGTCTCTGAGACAAGTCATGCTTTCCTAGGGCTGTTTTAGCTTCCATCCCATCCGCTTGGTTTTGGATCACSTCATCCGTCAATCCGCACACCAAGGGCTTGTTCTGGGTCTTCTCTCGCCGATAGAGAAGGTGCTGGAAGGTGAGGGACCCCGGCACAGGTTCGATGCCATAGCTCAGGTTCCCGATTTCCAGCTGCCCCCTCAGACCCGAGCAGGTGCTCAGCGTGACGAGGGAGCCGGGGCTGCCCTCCACGTAGCCCAGGTAGAAGCACTGCTTAGGGACATGGGGCTGCTCCACCACTCTTGTCCCCCTCAGGCTGTATGTGATGACCGGCAGGTTTTTYGCCAGAAGTCCTCTCTTCTGCGTGAGGTGGATGACGCGATTCTCCCCCTCCACCCTGAGGACGTAGGACACTTCTCCCCCCGCGGCTTTTCCCGCCCTGGGAGCCAGTTTCCTCGGCCGGACTATCTCATGGACAGCGTAGCCCGGCGGCGGACGATGGCTGCCCGCCCCGGGGAGGAGAGATGCCACCAACGCTGCCCAGACCCCCAGCCAGAGGAGCAGGGCTTTCCTGTGATGTGCCTGGAGCCATCTCRTCACCAACACCTTCAAAATGGCGGTAAGGCAGCTTGGGGAGSGCCCTGCCATCCCTCGCACGGACAYCTTGACCCTCTCTCCCTTGAGGCGCTCAGGCAGTGGCCGTGCCGGAGCTGTCCCCTCAGGGCTGGCACCGGTCCCGACGAAGGTGGGTGCCACCCTGCTGCCCCGAGGGGCGGCTGTTCCCCTTAGTGTCCCTTGAGAAGGTTCTGGAAGCGCTGCCGCCCCTCCCAGCCGCCATGCTACCAGCCGGCTGCGACACAAGGCCGGGGTGGAGCGAGGCCGTGGGAYGAGGGCCATGGGTGCTCCTGTGAGGTGACAGGGATGAAGAGCACCCGTCCCCGCTGTGCTTCCCTCACCGGGGCACCGTGGGGTGGCCGTCACGGCCGGGGAGCTGCGGTTCATCTTCAGAGCCACCCCCCTGCCACTCAGTGAGATTTGGGGAGCCATGCGTCCTCACCCCCCCCCCCTCCTCCCCAAGGGGATCCCTGCCCAAAGATTGCCTGTGGATCGTGAATTTGAGAATTAACCACAATAACACTTCTCCCAGCAAATTAATTTGACAAATGTCRGTGCCCCTTGGCCATTGCCTCGTCTCCTTTGCCAGTCTGTAAACCAGTGGGCTCTGGGCATTTTTCTTGATGGTGCATGGACCCTGCCGAGTGTCAGGCAGAGCTTGTTATACACAGAAAAACACATTTCATACAAACACGTGCCAGCCGCACGTGAGCACCGGCAGGCAGCAACCTCTGCAGCTCTGAATTTATCATTAACCAGGTCTACCTGGAGGGGAGCAATAGCCCATTCCAGTGGGGTAAATTCCCTCTTCTAGCATGAAGCACTCCYGCTCCCCAGGGTTCATCTGCTTCTTCAGGAAGTGCTGAAATATTTGTTTTGTTTTGTTTTGTTTTTGGTTTTTTTTGCACCCTCCCTGTTCTGCTTCAGTGCTCTCCTGCGCCCGCTGCTCCCAGCTCGCACTGACACCTCGAGCAGCCTGGCTTTTTTGTCAGCTCAGCCTGGCAGGGATCGGATGCTGCCGACAGTTTCTTTACCTGCTCAAAGCCTTCCTGCAAGCTCCCGTCCCAGTCATCCTGCCAGCTTCCTACTTTTCACAGAGGCTACTGACRTGAGTGGGAATGAATTTTTTTTCACCTCTTCTTTCCTTATTTCCTTTCAGATACACTCCACGTCTTTTTCTCCTGTATTCAAGCCTCAGAGCCCTTTCTTCCCTCCTCCTGTCTCCTGCTTAACATYGCCTGATGTTTTCAGCAGCTCGCGTTTGTTTGGGCTGCGGTGCGGCAGAGGAGGTGCTCGGGTATGGCCAGGATGGGCTCGAAGGTGGGCACTGTGCCTGGGACCCCCACTCCGGAGGAGGTGGCTATAGGGTGTTGGAGACAGAGTCCTATACATTGGTGRGGACAGTCTGAACCTCCTCCCCTGAGCCGTAGTGGAGGGTCTGTGACCCAGAAGTTTCTTTGCTCAGGGGGAAGAGCGGGTGTCCTTTGGTGACTGCATGTTTAATGGGGAGGGGGACTCGCTGCTGCAGACCCCCATGCTCTGGGCTGAGAGGCAACTGTTGCTCTTGCCTTGCAAAAGGCTCTCGGGATCCTCCTTGCTCAGCCTGTGTCTGTCAGTGTAAACCAGCAGGCAGGTTTTAAATTAAATTGAGCACCCCTGTCATTTTTGTCAATGGCTTTTTTTCTCTTACGGAGTGAGGTCAAGCAAAACAATTTCATTTTGCTATTCTACAGAATAAAAACTAGGTCCTCTAACTCTACACTTGCATCTAGATCGATTTKAAATGAGTCCACTGCAGCTGGAGTCTGAATGTGGTGACTGACTGAGTCCAGYTTTCCAGTGCTGCCAGGTGAAGTCCTACACAGGGGAGTTTTGACTCTCAGCTGGTTTGGAGCTGTCGTCTTCTGCCTGGTCCTTTGGACCCTTCTCAGGAGCCCGTTCTCTAGACCAAAACCATCCAACAAGTCTGTTCAATGCTTGGGTTACTCTGAGCTTTCTCACGTGCACAATGACAAGTGCTACGAGCGCCGGAACAGCAACAATTATTACGGTAATCCCGATGATGAACTTAAAAAGCCCCTTTTTAGTGACCGGTGCAGGCCCACTGTCGACGCTTCCTCCAAAGCCAATAAACTGGCAGTAGGGAGGTGCCCAGCCATCGTCACAGTGGCAGTTTCCTCTAGTGTTGCAGACGCCTCTTCCTCTGCACGTTCTGGTGGCGGAACAGCGGGATGTCAAGTACTTCTCCTCAGGGACACACGTCCGATTAATGCAGATCATCTTCTCACCGCACTGCACGCCATCCTTAATGACTCCAACGTCCAGAATGCCCACGCCCAAGTGGTAGTCTGTGCCCCAACACCAGGTATCGCCCACTGGGGTTTGAATGACGGTTGTGTGATCTTCCAGCTGAGGTAGACGTCTAACGTTCGTACACTGCATCCTCCCACACAGGACATTTTCTAGCTTACATTTCTGGAAGCTGATATCTGCCCCATCTCCCCAGCAATTGCCAAACCGATCCCCTTTCATGTTCACCTCCTGGAAACACGGTAGTGGAGCAGGCTTTGCTTCCTTGCCAAAGATACTCATACACTGTAATGTGAGAGATTGGCATTTGCCTGAATAACAGTACCCGTCCTCAGCGCACACAGTCCCATCTTGCTTGGCCATATCTGCTGGGCAACGCTCAGATGTCCCGTTGCAATACTCGGGCAGGTCACACGGACCRGCACTCTCCCTACACACTTCTCCTTCTGGAAGAGGTTTGCAATTCTTACAGCAGCCTCCAGAAGTGCAAATGGCTCCTTCTTTTTTTTGACAGGTATTGTCACAACACTGGTCCAATTTACACTGTGCTTCTGAGCCACAGTCGCACTCCTCCCCAGCCTCCAGGACACCATTCCCACAGCGCTGCAGTGCAAACGTCATTACCAATTTGGGGGCGTTATTAAGGCAGARTCCTTGCCCTGATGCTATAAAATCAGAATAGTGCTTTTTGCTGCAGTTGCTGAATYGATAGTTCACTGTGCCGTGTGCACTCATGATGCATTTAGAGGTGTTGCCACATCTGCAGTATCTGTCATCGTGCTCAATGCCAAGGACATGCCCTAACACACGAGCGACATGGACGGCAGTGTCCATGTAAGGCCGTTTTGCAAACGATACAACCGCAGAGGCACGTTTTCTATCACAGGCACTGGCAAAGTTGGATTTGCCGCCTGCGTGTGATGCTTTCACACCGCGATGAAAGTCCATCGAGGCAAATAGACACCCCACGTCATGCACGGCGTACGTAAGGCTTCGCTGCTTCCGCCAAAGATTAAAATTATGAAGGACCTCAGTTATGTTTTTGGTAACACTGATAGGGTTCTTCTCCACCCAAACCTCTAGTGCAGTTATCAAAACACGAAGGCGGAAAGAATAAAACAGTCCATCCACCAGATTGATTATTTCAATAACTTCCAGTGTCACATTAGTTATACTTCTGCCAAAGGCRTCAAACCCTTCCTTGTCCACCACGACAAGAAGCTCCAAATACCGCGTGTGCCCCCGGGGCTGGAACTCCCCTGTTGCTGTACCAGGACCTGGAAATTGTCCGCTTTCATTGGGCATTTTGTACATCACCGTTCCAGGAACCGCCTTCTCTCTCTGCAACAGAAGATGCTCAGCCATGGTGGAAGCTGCCAGGGGCTCGATGCTGTAGCTCGAGTTTCCAATCTGCAGCAGTCCTCTGAGCCCAGAGCAGGTAGTCAGAGTCACCGCGGAGTCCGGGATGCCTTCCACGTAGCCGTGGCAATAGCAATCCGCTGGCACGTGGGGCTGTTSGACCACGATTTCCCCTCGGGAGTCACGAGTGAATACGGGTAGGTTTTTTATTACAAAGTCTTTCTGCCTGAGGTGAATCGTGTAATTTATCCCCTGAATGCTGATGATATAGGACACTTCGTCCTGGCTGCCTTTCCCGGCCTTGGGGCCAAGTTTCCTTGGAATGACTATCTCGTAGGCTGAGTAGCCCCAAGAGGGCTGGGGGCTGCAGTCTGCGCAGGGCAGCAGGAGCCCCCGGAGCAGGAAGGAGAGGCCCAGTCCCAGGAGGAGAACCCCTCTGCCCATCGGGGTGCACCTTGGCTGGGTCCRGCTTGGAGCCACAGTCACTGCCTCCCAGGCTGGAGGAAAGAGAGGAAAACATGGACAATGAGACATCAGAAAAGCTGCCTTTAACTCAGCAGCAAAGATGCCTTCTTACCACCAGGACACCGTCCCTCGGGGTCTGTCCTCTTCTCCACACTCAGCCTGAAGCCAGGCTGAAGCCTCCTGCTCCCTTCGCCCAACGTGCCTTTTCTTAGCTCTTCCTCAGCTACCTGTCCACCAGGGAGGTAGGACATGCCGGGGGCCAGCCAGCCTGCCATCCAACTGCAACGGAGCAAGGAGCACCGGGAAAAGCCCTGGCACGGGGTGGGAAGCCAGGGGAGAGCTGCACTTGGGGCTGGAATGGAAGGGCCCGAGGGGCGACCGTTTCTCCGGCCCCGCTTTGAACACAAACATTCCACAGGGAGGATGGCACCGGTGCAGCCCCCCCGACACCGGCACAGGCAGGAGCAGCATCGCGTTAAATACGCCCTATCTCATCGCTAAGAGCCTGCTGCACCCTCCTTGGGCTGACCCCGTTTGCTGAGAGCATGATGAGCCAGTGCTGCTRCAGCAATTTGTTTAAAAGGGGATTAAGCGTTGATAAGTGGAAAGCAAGAGAAGATTACCAGGGAAACAACGATTTGGTTGCTAATGGGACCTTCAGCTGCAGCAGTGAGAGCCTTCGGTGTCTGTTGCCAGCTGTCCTTGCAGTCCTCACTCAGCTGAGCATGTCACTGACTGTTTTAACTATTTGAGGGGAGTTTTCTTGCTGGAAAGGGAGAGGCATTCTTTGGGCTACACATCCTTCTATGAGTAGGGGAGAGTCTTTTCTTGTCCCACTTCTATAGGCAGCCAAACCAGCTACAAGCGCTCTTAAATACTCCCAGGATGCTTGGAAATTGTTCTCTCACTCCCCTTCCCAATMCTAGGGATGCTCTGACAGTCACTCACCATCCAACACGCTATTAACTCCCCAAAGGTACCAAGCAGATGGATGTTAACTTGTACAAAGAAGGTGGCCTGGTGCACACGGGCACTCGCAGTTGTCCCACCACCTCTTTTTGCGCCACTTTCGTTCTGAAACGTCTATCTGGTTGCTGTCAACAAGCCAGTCAAAGCATGCTTGAGAATAATAAAAATATTCCCAGAGCCAGGAATTGTACAAGTGCCACACGTGACGGCACTAGTCTGGGTTCAGAAGGGCTGACTGCCCAAGAGGCGAGGAGAAGCACTCCAGTGCTCCCTGGCAAAGTCCRCTGCCAGCCTGAAGGAAAGCCAACCTGTTTCTCACCTACCCTGTCTCCCCAGCTGCCAGCCACAAGTCCCCGCAGGGCTCCCGCTTCAGCCCCTTCAGCAAAGCACAGCGGCCTGCGAGGAATCGTCACCCTGAAGGAGCTGGTTCYTAATTCCCGCCCCAAAGAACACGCGTGGCAGAATGGAGGAGCTGTTGTACCCGACAGGGGAGATGTTATTGAACGCAGAACTCATCCCTCCCTTCCCTGACTGCCCGAAGCCATCGCTACAAGAAAAATCCTATAGACCTTGGGGGGTTAACCTGTAGCGCTGGGCACGTAACTGCTGCCATCTAACGGAAAGCAGCGTTTTTAAGAGGCAATTTCRGGTTATGTTGCCAGGCAGAGCACACCATTTTCTAGGGCTTTATCCAGCCTGTCCCGTCAGTCATTCTTTCATCTCAAAGCCTCAGGGCACTCCTGCGAAACACAAAGCAAAGTGCTTATTTGGGAACCAAACAAAAGCAGCCAGTAACTTTTCAGTTTAGTAAAATCATTTATATACACCGATGCGTAATATTTACAATATAATACTGATCCAAAATAAACGAACATATTACAGATAACACTGAAAAGGAGAAATGAAAACATTTTAATACACAGAAGTTAAACATGGCATATGAGGACAGACTCAGATTTCCAAAAGAAAAACCTGAAGTAATGACAGCAAAACTTTGACATGTTGCTATTTCCAATCGAAAACTCTTTTGCCTAGTCAAGTTCTTCTAACTTTTTAACATATATATAGCTTAAAATAATCAAGTCACAGGAAAAGTCAGATATACATAAAATTTTGGAAAGGTCAAATGATTTCAGAGATTTTTCTCTTAAATAAAATTCTAAAAAAAACCTACAGAGCTTTCTCATATCCTTTTAGTGTTTGTACAAAGAATGTCGTCTTTGATCCCACAGGACCCTTCCATCTCAAGATATTTACAATATTCACAGTCTGCTATAAAGGATCAGTAGATTTATTACCAAGTAAAGCCTTACATAATCAAGACAAGGTATCTTGCATTTATGTCAACTGAAAAATAAAMAACACAGGAAGGCGAAAGTAAAATACTACTTTAAAGTATGTAAATGAATCCATCAAAGTGTATCCAATTTTGAAATCTAAACCATAACTTTAAAGAGTAAAATAATCAACTTTCTCATAGAAATAAAACCATTTGACCTTGAAACTTCAAATTGTGTTTTCTTAATCTGCCCCTCCCTACCTCCRTTTTAGATCAGGCCATTCTTATTTATCACAGACAATAAAATCTATAGTAAATCCATAAAAAGCAGTTCCTTATTCACAAAAGCCCTTAGAAATTTGACTTCCCCCCCAGACACCAAAAGATTYCACGGTCAGTCGCAGGTGTACCCACCTCACCATCAGCAACAGCTTGAAATTATTCTGCTGTGTAACTGAAGGGAGCACGAAGAGAGGAGGGACCCCCCARTGCAGTCAGACCCCATCTTCGCTGCTTATTCCTGAGCTGCCTCGGATGTCGGCGAGCAGCAGTTGCTCTCRCCCCCCCAGGGGCTCCCCACTACACCAAACGCCCACTGGTGCCGCAGAAAATGAACCCATTTCCCACAGACCGTTACACGACGGCACACAAGCCTTGCCACYGTCACCTCGAACACTAGAGCAACCTGCCAGAGGAAAAATTAGGTCCCGGCGTGCGTTACGCTCCCAAGTTGCGCACAAGGCGCTTGGATGGGATCAGGCTGCGGCGCGGCGGTAGTCTCTGCTGACTGCACTGTGTGTTGGCCATGAGAACGGCTACAATCTGATCCGTTTTTCTGCTAACAAGTTCTGGCTCCCAAGAAAGTGCCCGAGTATTTTCCTCCTCGGAGGGCAGAGTTGCAAAGTGCTTTTGTGGGGAATTTTTCGCACTCCCATTCCAATAAAGGTGATTTCCTTGTTTATTTCTCCACTTGCCATACTGAAAAGTTCCAATACAATGAGATTTCTCAGAAAAAAAACACGTATTTCAAGTTAAAAAGGAAATGATCTATTACATTTAGAGATTGTGTGGATGTTGACAAGACCTAGAATTTAGGGCAAGGACAGAAATGCATATAGGGCCTGCAAACTTGCTGATACGACCAAGAAATGACAAATACTCTTGTCTCTTGCTAATGCTCTACAGTTGTCATCGACAGATGTCAGTGCACAAATATTCCATGTAGTGTCAGAGGTACAATTCTGGCTTACACAGAGACTCCCCGTTTCCATCAGAGAAAGTGATGGTTAAGTAGGGACCGTGGTTCTCACTCTGTGATAAATCAGACATTGGAAAACTGTCAACAGGATTAAAAGAAAACCGACAAGGCG
This sequence comes from Oceanodroma leucorhoa, assembly GCA_030449065.1. Classification (NCBI taxonomy): domain Eukaryota; kingdom Metazoa; phylum Chordata; class Aves; order Procellariiformes; genus Oceanodroma; species Oceanodroma leucorhoa. The sequence goes on from JASVER010000097.1 coordinate 869,050, forward strand.
CTGACAAAGAATGGGAAATGAAGTATCTCCTTCATGTAGAAAAACTAAGTCACTGTTTATAAAATTTTATAGAAAGAGTCAGACACTGGTTTGCCACCCAAGCTAAAGGTTGCAAGGAAGTGTGGTATAGAAAAAAGACAAAAAAGAACAAGGCTGGACTGTCATAAGACTAAATTGGGAGATTCATGGCTCAGGTTTGTAAATGTAAACCCAAAATTAATGAGCTATGAAATATAACAATAATGTTCAAGAGTCATTACTAATAGCCCTGAATTGGCACTTCAGTCTGCAGAGCAAACTCATTCAACGTCTGCACAGGTTTAGTACCAAAATATCTCTATAAAAACCTTCGACCAGTCTCAAAAGAAAGAAAAGCGTCAGAAGGTAGAAAACTAGAAATATGTACAGATTCTTTTCATTYGTTTGTTTAATTAAGATTAAAAAAGCAGCTTTTGGAGCCAATGTTCCAGACTAGTGTAAGAATCTGCCCTGGGCAGCCTCGTGGTCCAGGCAGCGTAAGGACGTGTGTCAAGGAGCAGCCCTGCATCTGTTGCTCCCCCAGGAGGAGCTCAAAGGCATCAGAGAGACGAGGAGCTTGGACTCCAGAGGGTGACACAAGAGAAGGATCACCAGTGGATTCACACAGCAGCACTATGACCCCTGCCAGGATGATCTCTTTCAAACAAGAGGACAAGTTTGAAACCAAGTGTTGGATCTTCTAGAAAGGAAAGAATGTGTGTGGAACACACACAACTGCTGATCTGGGGCCAAAGCAAATGAACCCCACACTTACTGTTGTCCGTAGAAGATCCCACCATGAAAACAAAAATAACTTGTAGTAACTAGAACATTCTTCTATTCTGCTGTTGAACAATATGATAAAAAAAAAAAAAAAAAAAGAGTCATGCTGAATGGCCAATTCAGCCTTAAAAAAGGTCTGAGGAAGATGAGAAAGAAGAAAGAAAGAGGGCTAAGCCTTAAAGAAGGTCCGAGGAAGATGGGGAAGAAGGAAAAAAAAGAGGGCTACTGATCAGAACTGAAAAATACAGCAAGCACATGGACTCAGGTGCCCTTGGCAAGGCCAAGCACGGCGCTCGGATCGTCTAGCGAAACAGAAGGCTATTTAGTTGCCTCTACATAAAGACTCAGAATTTAGGCGCAAAGGGTAGCTATGAAGTTTGTGTTTCACAGCACTTGCTTCAAGTACTTACTGAGCAGGGTGTTGAGAAACTGTGGCTATCTCGTTCACATACCTAGTCATCGCAGCTGGCTGTATGCATAGCAGATGGAAGGCAGCTTCTGCAACTGGTTATTAAGGAAAAGAATGGTCTTTAACAATACAATTTGCCCCGTCTGGGGGACTCATGATTAACAGTACATAAGTGATCATATATACCTCAAGGAACTGAGTTTTAAAAAAATATTACAGTACCAATGATTTTTTTGTTATCTACAACTATACAGCATTTTCAAGCAGTATGGAAATTTAATGAAATAATTATGATTTATTAATTTACATAAAAATACTTTTTACAGTTAAAGAATAAATCTTAAATGGTAAAAAAAATAAGATTAAGAAGCTCCAGCTATTGAGAGTCATGGGAGTTTGTCTGCTCTTCGATAACTTGTTTTACTATTTCTGCCAGTTTTAGTCGATCCACTTTATCTGTGAATCCTCTGCCTGAAAAGAGAAGAACAGGTAGTCAGCTGGTGCTGGGCACAAGGAGGAAAGCAACCACGGCTGGAGTCATACACTGACTGAACACAAAGCAATGCTTCACACAGAACCGTAGGACAACATTTGCAAGGCACCCAAAATGACTCGTGATCTCTAGTTCCATTGAAAAAAAACTGAGCACTTAAAAACATAAATGAAAACCAAACAAACAAAAAACAGAATGAGGGAAGAGGCACGGCGAAGCCCTTGTGAACCTGGCTGACGCCCCTGGTCCCTTTATATTAATCAGCATCTGCTCCTGGGGACAGACACCACTGCCACCTTGTTTTGTTAAGGAGCCATCTGAACACTCCCCAGGCAGCTGGCCGAGTTTAATTCTGTTTCCTGCACAAACTGAGCAGAAAAGATGTTGTGCTGACACAGACGAGGGCAGCAGCCTCCAGCAGAAAGAGGGTAATAAACAGCTGGAAGGAAACCAGCTCAAAACAGCTAAAGCGGTTTCTAAAGTGATGATCCACCTGTGCTGTTATGTTCCTACGTGACTTAGAATCATAGAATCATAGAATCATTAAGGTTGGAAAAGACCTCTAAGATCATCGAGTCCAACCATCAACCCAGTACCCATGCCCACTAAACCATGTCCCGAAGCGCCACATCCACACGTTTTTTGAACACCTCCAGGGATGGTGACTCCACCACTTCCCTGGGCAGCCTGTTCCAATGCCTGACTACCCTTTCGGWGAAGAAATTTKTCCTAATATCCAATCTAAACCTCCYCTGGCGCAACTTGAGGCCATTTCCTCTCGTCCTATYRCTTGTTMCYTGGGAGAAGAGAYCAACACCCRCCTCTCTACAGCCTCCTTTCAGGTAGTTGTAGAGAGCGATAAGGTCTCCCCTCAGCCTCCTCTTCTCCAGGCTAAACAACCCCAGCTCCCTCAGACTTGGTGCCTTCGAAAACTCTACCCTGAACCTCAAACAGAAATTTTAAAGCAGAACTTTCAACCTCATTTCTAGAACATCTGTGCTGGCAGATGGGCTAAAACAGCGTCAAAACCTAAATCAGTCTGACTCAAATTCAAGAAATTTGTTTTTATTTCCATATAAGAAGGTCACTGCTTCCCCTCTTTCACCCGGCATCAGCACCATTCTCTGTGGAAGAGAGAGAGAGTTCCTCACCATTCCAGCTGAAGCTCTGAAGAGTGTCTCGCAGCAACTTACACTCTCGATTATACTTCCATGCCTCCTGCATCACTTCATTCAGCTTCTCATCTTCATTCTCTCCTATTTAGGAGAACAAAGATAAACAGGAGGTTTGTCCTTCTGCCTCGCAGCARCATTCAGAGCCTCAGCAAACAGGATGTGCAGTTATTCCTCCTCGCCTCACRCAAACTAGGAAACAGGTTTGAAAGCAGACACTCCTGCTTGAAAGTTATTTTAACAGCTCTGCGTGCCACTGTTGACACTAACATTAGGCAGGCACCAAAATTACAGTCCACAGACAATGCTCTCCTCTTGAGACTGACTAGGACAACAGGAGTTTTTTTTTATCCTTCCTCACCACTGACACAGACTTATCTTGAGGCACAGTAAAAAAGTTTTGCRTGTTTAGGAATGTAACTTTCTTAACAGTGGCAACCTTTACCAGCCTGTGGTAGAATGCACTGAGCAATCACATCTCTGAGYTTTTCCAGAGCCACGTTGGAATCGTTACTTCCATTCTCAGGGTCGTGGATGTAAACACCATCCTTTGGCTTCGTGCTGCAAAAGAACAAGGAGGAAACAATTACAATTTGAATGCAACTCAAGTCCGTTACTCGTTGCATAACCGCACCAGMATAATGCTCTCTTTCACTCGCTGGAAAGCTGGGACTGGGAGCTAGATTTAGCWTTAATTATAACGATGTCCTGCATTATGAGACCACTTTAAATATCAAGAAAAATAAATATTCCTTTAAGTTAATTAAACTAAGGGAAATCCTAAAACACATTATCCTATTTTTCAGATAGGTAACTCAAACAAAGAGAAATTACCTGACTTTGTCAGTAAATAAATGTCCGGATCAGAAAAAAACACTGGAATTCTTTCTCCCAGTTTGCCCTACCTTTATTCAACATGTGACCCATCTTCTCATAACAGATCTGTTCTGCTACCTGTGTAATATAACATCACTATCCAAACTCCCTCCTGCCCTCACTGGCATATCTTGGAAGCCACAGCATATTGTGCAAGTATTACTTGACTCCAACTACCCACTTCAGCACGAAGAGTGTGTCAACCAAATCAGAAATTCAGGAGGTTACAACTGAATGAACCTGTAACATGCTTAAAGTCGTTCTCCCGGCAYCACGGCTGCCTACATTTTGATCTTTCAAAAACAGCTTTAGAGAGTTACCCCAGTAATTTCCTTTTGCGCAGGATTGGGTTGTTGACGGAGTGAAGGGGTTTGAGACTGACTTTGAGGTCTTGGATTCTCATGTTCGCAAGCTGTTCTGCATGAGCCTGTTGTATCCCTGCAACCATTGCCTGGAATGAARAGAGTTGCACTTGATGTTTTAATTAGCTTCTTTGTGAATTAAAGAACAATATATGGACAATGTTAGCCACGGACAAATTAAAAAAAAAAAAAAGATGCACCAAAATCCTATTTATTTCAGAGATGCATAACAAAAATCAGGTTTGCATTATGCAAGACATGATTAGAACTACAGTYATTGACTGTGGGACAATATATCCCAACCTCACAGGGGCTGAACAGGACAAAGGATCACCTCTAGTTCTCATGTTCATAAGCTTAAGAGTGCTGACTGAACCCCTCTTTGAGCAGAATTTAAAGGAAGCAAGAAGGGCTATTCATTTGCTGCTAATTAAGGAGGTCATAGCTGTAGTCAGGTATAAAACATGGGGAAAAAAAAAAAAAAGACCTACAGAAGAGTCCTCAGGCATGTTTACTGCCATGCTCTGTTCTCTACTTGTTAGCACTTGGCTGCTCTTTACCGCCAATCTTGGAGCATCTTCTCCTAGCCCGAATTTCAAATGGAACCATTTCCATTTTCTTACAAAGATCTCAGGCCCTCATCAAGGCAGAAGGGGAGCTCTTTGTCTGCATAACACCATGCGAAAGAAAACACTCAAACCACCCAAGAGCTACCCAGCTCCTCTAWGCAGCATTCTTGATAAAAGAAAATGTTGGTTAGACCTTGTCCATCATCAGCTGGGCAGAGGGTAGGATGTTATCAAGTGCCTCGGTGGAGTTGAGCCAGGGATGGTCCAGCACACCTTCAATGGTCAGCCGCTCCTCAGGTTTGACCTTCAGCAGCCTGGGAGAAGAATCAATCAGTCCATAAAGAGGTCTTTGTTGATTTACAATGCGCTGCTCTGTCTGGGATCAGAGCACTTCGCAATTTCTAAGCATTAGAGAGGCCAAAAAAGAAACTCCTCCTAACTAAGCTGACTCAAAAGCAGTCTGACTTTCTACCAGCTTCACTGATCCTCGCTGCAGTGACATCTTAACGCTATCACAGCTCGTTCAGTTATATTCAGCAACTCAGTGTAAAAGMAAGGTGCTGAAGGCCATTTTAGTAATACTTGTGCACCGCTGAACTACATATTCACATCCTCCCAGATGGGAAATYACCTTCCAGATGAACTGGAAACGAACCAGACCGACACTCTCTGGAAATACACATCTAGAGCTCATCCACATAATAGCCTATACTCATCCCAAGGACCCTGGGCATGGTGAAGTAAGGCAAAGCTTCAAAGTTGGAAACCTGTTTGCTGAATTAACTGCTTTCACCATGCAACCTTAGCTTTTCTCCCCCTGCACAAGCCTCAAGTAATGGACACTTCRGCAGGCTACAGCACCTCAAAATAAGAACAACCTTTATTCTGCGATCTCTRAAAACTCCATGGAATTCAATTTTACTAGAATGAAACCCTGGAAAGAGATTTTGCAGATAAACTCATGTTCTCATGATAATCGCAACTGTTTAATAAAAAAAAACTTCACAGAGTGCTGACAAGTTATCCCAAGAGTCTAAATTAGAAACAGAATGACTTGATGAGTTTGTCACACTTTCTTAGACAATACCCTAAATCCGCTTCCTGGCTGCAAAGCAGAATTGTTTAATGTACCAAGAAAGTGGAAATAACTTTTACAAAATGTCAGCAGGACCACAGGCTAGCTCATAAATTTCACTTGCAAGGCCGTGCTGCCGAACAGGTCGTAAGTTCAGTTTTAATACAAGACCCAAGACACATGCATTCCTTTTCCRCAGGTTTTCAAAGTCCCAACCTATTATCAAGCACTCCAGCTCATAAAGCTCGAGGTCAGAAATCAGCTCGACATGCTCGAAAGGAAGCAGCTGCTTGAATGCARAATATGACCTCCAGAAGCAAGACTCCATATAAATAGCAGTCTACATAAATAAAACGTAAACGTATCCAGAATTCTATAAAGTCTAGAWGTATTCCTGCACCATAAACACAGATTCAGACTCACTGGCTGGAAAAGACAAGCAGGAAAGGGAGTCCTGATAACATTTAGTGAGARAATCAAGTGAAGTGAACTGAATCCAAGTAACAACATTCTGTGAGCTGAGTTTCATGGCCATTTTAAAAGACAATGAAACCTATTGACTGTGGAGCTTCTGAGTGAGAATAAAGACTTGACCTTGGTATAAGTGGAAGTTTCACTGCAACATAACCTGCAGTTTATTTGGTGAAAGGTTGTGAGCTCYCCTGCACTGCTATAACCAGGTCCCRGCACCCTTTCCAAACAGTGTTAAGTCCTTGGAGATTTTACAGTACATCAGAGGAGACAGTGACAGTTTAARATTGTTTAATGGATTGATTTTTTTCTATTTATGTTGCTTTTATCCTTCCAGTTCCTCTGCTGATACAAGCAAAGGCAGTAAGTCTCTCTCACATTTTAAAAAATAAGTGAGGTCAAGACCTAATCAGTGCCACATTCTTGCTTTCAAATAGGACCATGGGATCACAGTCTTTGAAACATTTGCAAGTGAGATGTGCATTGCATGAAAAACAGTTTCCATTAGCATTTAAAGTAAAATATCAATGCAAAACCTTATCTCTTAGTCTGACACCTTGTGACAGATCTTAACCTCCYTTTCCACGCCTCTCTCTTGACTCCTTTTAGACTGTATATTATGTGCACAGGGTTTTAAGGGACAGATCTAYCAGTTCCTATTACGCCACCTAAATGCCCCCTGATTTTAACAGGAGTTTAGACATTACCATAGGAGATRCGTGCCTACAGAGCACTTGCAGATGTGGCAACTGGTTGTCTATACCGTTCTGAAGCAAGGTAGTGTACCCACACCCCTTAAAGACTAAATGCACAACGTACTCTAGCACTTTAGGGACAGGAGACATCAAAAATCGAACACAACAGTTGGGGAGGAAAAAAAGAGAGGGAAAGAAAAATATTTACCAGACTTCATTCGTCCTGAATATGATAGAAARTTTTTCAGCTGTATGTGCTGCAGACAATTCCCCCCGCCTTTGGAAAAATGAGCCCTTTGTGATAATGCACTTTGAAGCGATCTTCCAATTTCTTAATATAAGCAAAGAGCAATACAACATTTTCCTCCACTGACTCACTTTCGCACAATGTCTTTCGCCATTTCTGAGATCTGGCTCCACTCTTCCTCTGGAAATTCAAAACTTCCTGTCATGATCTTTTTCCGCATGTCCTTTGGAATTGTCCGACTATGGTGTTTGGAGTAAAACGGAGGGTATCCACACAGCATCACGTAAATAATGACACCCAGGGACCACAAGTCACAGCTCTGAAAGCAAGGAAATGATCACTTTGGGGCGCAATTTGCAGCAAGCAGTGGTGTAGCTATGTTAAAAGTTCTATGTGATTCCCTGAGAAAACAGAAACACAGCTCAGCCTCCTCCTAAAGGTCCATCTGAGGACCTTCATGGATAAATATGGCAAATATGTAAGCACAASATAACTCCATGCTGCCAAGCTAAACTACTTCCAGTACCCAAAAGTAGCTTGTTTACAGAAAGCGCTCCTGTAACGCTGTGCAATGGTAAATTGTATGGAAACAGCCAGTGCATCAGAGGCGTRAGCAAGCTGTGCATTTATTACATCTCTCAGGATACTTGGAATCCTAGTCTCTCAATATCAGAACATAAAACAGAATACAGTCATTTTTTAGAATGTGAGACTAAAAAAAAGAAACACCATCAAACAAACGAGCTAGCAGAGATACTTAATCAGAGAGGTCTGTAATGAAAAACACACGTCCTGAAAGCCACGGAGATGAAGAAGCTTCAGAAAGCCAGGAGCGGTATTTCACTGCTCACGCTGCGCTCCCTCCTGTCCCCCCACCCCAGCCTGCAGCTCCCTCCCCTGCCCTTGCACTAGTGTTCGTGCTGACGTGATACAGAAGAACTTCATCAGGAGGTGGATCCAGCCAAAAACCAGCTCAGTAAAGCAGCTGAAATCCCGATCTATTCCCCAYCTGGATCTCTGTGCGTTCACGCAATATAGACACTACTCGGGAAGAAGGGAAGAGTACCCTAACAGCCTAGACTTCAATTCAAGCTTCTGTTGGATCATATCCTTAAAGATACAGCTCTGTTATCACCTGGTTATGGCATGGGGCAGGCTGGGGCTGGTAGGACCTGCTCTGACCCGGGCAACTCATTCCCAGTATTTCTTTTGTGCCAACATTAGCATTTGTGTAGCTAATCATTTATTTTTACTGGCTTGGTTTCCAGCCCTATCAGTCCTCCAGGGGACTCCCAAAGGTTTATGCCAGCGCAAGGATGGACAGGAACACACAGCCAAGTGYAAGCAGAAGCCTGAACTCCAGCCAGGCTCAGGTGACCGTGGAAAGACACGCAAGGGCAGATTTGGGGAACTGGGGAGGTTCTGCCATCGGTTACACAGACCGAAGTCTGCACAGTTCCCAGCTGAAGCAACCTCAGCACCACCCTGCCTGCCCCAGGCTGTATATTCCACCGCCTACTCTGGGACAGCACCAGTGTTCATGAAGCTGCACAGATGAACTCAGCAAACACAGAATCCCTGACTCCCAATAACTGTTTTTTGACCGGATCAACACCAACCCAGGAAGGGGCCCTCAAAGGTGAGGCTGTTTCCTTCTGGAGGGAATACACCTAGATCAGCTCATACTGAGCATTAAATCCTACCCTTGGCTTTTGACTTCTACAAAACACGTGGATGCTGACAACAAAAGGAACTTCAAGGAGTTACCCCACATATGTATGTTTTTCAGCAAGTTGTTTAAGCCAATCTCAGATGGCTCGAGAAGTCTAAATTTCTAATTAGGTACCTAAATTCTCATCATTTTTCCATTGACCGGAGATAATTTCTAATTAAATCAATGGGACTTTAGGCATGTAAGTAGGAAAGAGGTGTCTAAATTCTTCGTGGATATGGTTCTCAGATTCTATTTCTCAAGAGTCAACCCCCTCCAGCCATGACGTACACACTTATATTTGATCGAATACACACACAGCTTAATAAAAATACTCAGGGAATCAAAGATGTGTTTATTCCYCCAATTTAAATCTGTGGGATAGACCTGCCAATCATGAGGGTGCATCACAGGCATCTCCACTCCGGCTCTGAATTGCTGTGGAAGGACAGTGTACCTGGGAGTTCATCACAGTCTATTYTGGGGAAGTAAGCACATGCCAGATGCTGCTTTTGCAGTGAGTCACACTTGGCAGGGTRAGGATGAGGCCGCTTCTTTCAGCGGCCTCTCCAGTTAGTGCCACCATGGCTGAAAGCAGCACAGAGTGACCCATCAATTCTTTCTATGAAATATGAAAACAAAATCACTGTATCACACTGTAAATCCCAAAAGATCATGGCAGCTGAACCTTGTCAGTACGTGAGTTAACTCCAGTTGGTATCTGTTTTCAAGGTTCTTCCATTCTGTACAAGAATATGGCCCATATTTTGMTTCAGGTGCCATGGCCAGGGCTCTTTGGTTCATTAAAAGGACAAAACAGCTGTCAAACTGCTACCAACATGAACAGAGAGCAACCACTTCTAGGTATTTCTGGAACTGCATCTACCCTTTTACAACGAAAGAGAGGGAAGTCCCCTGGAGAGGGCTGTTACTGGAGAGTAAATCTGCTTCAATCCACAGAAGTGGAGTTCTTGAGCCTTGTGAGACTTCCAAAATTTATAAAAAAAACAACTTTCCCTGTGACTGGGGTTCACACGAGAGAGGGCAGAAGAAACTCTGTATTGAAAAGACTATTGGCACCTGTCTGAGAACTCTTTTTATAAGTGTCTGGCTTCAACCATCATGCTGTCTCTCCAGGATGGAGAACAGATAACSATAACCCTGAAGAAGGCAGATTCATGATTAGGAAGCCCATGYGGACTAATTCAGTGAAAGTTATCTCTGCCCATCTTTGCTTTAGCTCTCTACAGGAGGCTACTAAAACATAACACTATATACCAAACTACCCCCTCTAGCATGTGGTGGATTAAAGAACCATCCTTGAAACTGGAATCAGTGTAGATACTTAGCACTGCAATCAGAAACCAGCTAACYTTAATCAAAATTGACACTCTGAAAGAAAACACTTAAGGGTTCAAATACTGCTAAGCCGGCAGGAGACAGTGATGATAATATGGAGGAAAATGTTTTGGAATGACCAAAAAGGAATACCACCTTTCAGGACACTTTCTGTCGACACTCTACAAGACTCTAGCAGCAGTTGTTATTGCTACAGACAACACAATCCACTATTGATCATTCTGCAGAAGATCCCCGATACAGACAAGGTACCACCACAGCTGCCTGAACAAGAKAGCCTAAATAGTGCTTTGCACCTCCAGAAACTCCGGCTGACAGCAGAAAAGAGGTTTCCTTTGAACCAGCCTCTTGTGGAGGTGAAAGAACTTCCCATGAGGTCACGCTCCAGCAGAATCATTCTACTCTCTCCAATATCTTGTTAATATTTAGTGCTCCTTTAAGAGTGTGTGTAAATTTTTCCTTTAATTAGAGGATCATTAATTACACTTAAACCAAGTGTGCATTTCATAGAATCGTTTAGGTTAGAAAAGACCTTTAAGATCATCAAGTCCAACCGTTAACCCAGCACTGCCAAGTCATTAATCGCTCTATCAGAAAGAACACAGAGCCAGCAGCGCCTTTCAGCGTGTCACTTCTAAACCGAGACAGACAGCTAACTGCACAGATCATTATCTTCTAATTTGCCAGTTCAACTGAATGAAACCTGGTCTGAACCTAATACATTTAAAGGGAGAAATACCACTGTATACCTGGTCACTCCTTTGAGAAAAGCCAAAGGAACCACACTTCTGAGAAATACAGCGCCAAAGGTACTACTTCCTTACAGCTGAAAATACGCATGTACACAAAACAACAAGCAACATGACATTTTCCTAGTGTTTCCTGTAGATCCCTCTTTTTACTCAGTGAAATATTTGGGTAGTTAGATGTATTCCTGTCACAGAGATCAGAACAACTTTATTGCTCCYGGTCATAAGTGTGTAATTTCAGGGCAATAAAGTTTATTGCCTTAGGTGATAAACTCTGTTTATATACTACTTCTACGGCAGATACATTGAGRGGGTGAGGAAGACACTGTGCTTTAACGATATTGACTTGTGGACTGTTTCATAGCTTACCTTGTTATAAGTGTAAGGTGTTGGAGAGGTGGGGATAATACCAGATTTTTCTTTCTGATGTCGTCTTTGTGCCTCCAATACCTGTTGCCATGAGAGGAAAAAGAAAAAAAATAATGCAAAATACATCTCATCTACAGGCACCACAAACAGCAGTGCCTATGTCAAAGATGCCTGATGCTTTTCCATTCGGCAGACTTATTCCAGCTACTGAAGACTCTGGCAAACTCAAACTGTTCTTCCTAAGAAAGCCTGGAACTTTCTACCTGGGGAAAATTTCAGCTAAAACATTTTGCTGCTTTGGATGAAAACTCCAGTTTTGCCTGAATTAAAGCAATCGCTCACACCTCTTTTGTTCAAAACCTCTAACACCTCCATGCTTTGGAACTAGAAGTGTGGTTGGAGGGTAGCCCTAGCTCCAGAGATGTCCCTTTTTGCCTCTCCCATGAACAAATCACATCAAATTTGTCCCTTGCTGATCAAATCTGTGTTTCTGGGTTTGTACAAAAATCTCAGTTTAAATACGCTCAGGAAAAGCTTTCTACGGGTTTGGTAGTTCACTTGTTTCATAAACCCTGTCTGTAGTGCGCATGGCCCTTCGCCAGCAGGCTCCAGCTGAGGAGGCATTTTCGGGGCACTCGACTTTGGCTGCGTGGTCTGATCTCTGCAATTGCTCTTCCTAGTCATYGAAGGCTGACGACATGCCCAGTACTGCAATTTAATACCTATCTCCACTTTTCTTTTAATTTTCTTCAGGACTCCAACACAAAGCACAAAAGAGAGTGCGGAAAGCAGCACTACAAAAACCAGCCTGTCTGTAATTATAGATTATGTCTTAATGCATACTGACAAGGGGGCCAAGCCAAGGTGAACRGGTAACCCTCTGGCACTGCCCTCCTTTTGAGCAATTGCCTTTACAGAACCTTGTTGTTTCAGCATAGTCCTTTTTAATGTAATCTTAAATGAGCCTGAGCTGGAAGAAGGATTGCAGGGACTTTTTCAAACCAACTGCTTTAGYGCAGTTAAAGGCCAATTGTCAAAATCCTGGAGTAGCCTCACCGGTGGGAGTCGGGCCTGGGAGAGTCAGGAGGCATCAGCARTAAGTCAGTGCTAAGAACACAGCCTGGGAAATTTGCCTCACAGCCTCCTGCTGTAATCAATAGATCACCGTGGCACTCCACCTTGAAAGGTGGCTACTATACAATTACTTGAGATTCCTGCACCCAGAAGCCCTTAATAGAACAGCAAAGGCTGTTAAAATGACGTGGTTATGGAGGCAATAAAGATCATGATTCCCCTTTACCCTAGAACTGTAATCATTTGTTACCTGAGGTGCTACGTAATATGGAGTGAACTGTGGTGTCATCAAGTCACCTTGGTCTACTTTGGCAAATCCAAAGTCACACAATTTAACAGGTGCATCCTAAAACAAGGAGAAGAGGCTTCATTACAAAATCTCATTGTATCAGTACATATTTCTCGCCTTGTACTCATCTTACCTTTGCCACACGTACTCCTCTCTTGTATTTATACCTTTACCATTCCACAAAGCAGCTAAAAGATCATAAACTGATCTTTGAAACAATCATTTTTGTTTTCSTGGGTGCTCTGGGTCAAAAGCAGTCCCCCTCTCAGATTTGGAAAGCACTAAATACACTGTAGGGGGGTCACTGCAGATGCAGGGTGGTTATGAGCAGGAGAAGGAAGAAACAGGCACGTGCTTGGATACGTCAAAGCACCTATAATGCACGTTAGAACATCCTAATGATACCYAGGGAGGAAATGTGGTAGAGCCGATCTTCTCCTCAGCAAAGCAGGATTCTATGTGGAGGTGGAGAACCTGACCCATATTTAACAGCAGCAGCATGGACAGCCTGCTGTACTCCAAGCGGATCAGAGTATGGAAAAGCACGAAGCCAAAAAAGGTCATTCATTTTTGTCACCAAAAYATTGCATTAATGTCATTTCACAACTATTCTGAAAATCACCATTGAGCCATTTTACAGAGTTCAGCAGTAAACAAAGAATACCAAGTCTTCATCTTACCAGAGAGTTATCCTTGAAGAGAAGATTCTCAGGCTTGAGGTCTCTATGTGCAATATTTAGTGAGTGGCAATGCTGCAAAGCCAAAGCTATCTGAAAAAGGGCACAATAAATCAACCACAATTACAGAACTCCTCCTTCAGCCTGGAGAATTATCTTTTAGCTTTAAAAAGGACATTCCCAACATAGCTTAGACCCCAAACATTTTCACTCCACTTGGGTACAACTCCGAGTTACGACAAGCCTGGCCATACTGCGCTCTAGTGCAGTAAAGCCAGGATCGGGAAATGAAACCCACCAAGCTATTCGGTTTCCATTCCACTCAAAGCAGACAGAAAATAAAAGCTAAGTTGTTCCGGGCTTCCCAACCATCTTAGTTTGACTAACTCAGGGCATTATTAGCCCCCCAGAAGTGAAACAKATCATGACAGTGTCCTTTTATATGCTGTGCTAGGCCCACAAGGTCACTACACTTGCTTGCACGCTTTCCAGCAATTCCATTCTGTTTAACAGTCAACAGCCAGTTCCTCCTTCAATATTTCAATGAATATTTTATTGCACTTGTTACTGACTTAAGAGTCAACATTCAGGCAGTTTTGTTCTTTAATTYTTGACAGTACTGCCTGCAATTTACTCGTTTCATGGGATATTACGCAGAAATGCATTACTTGAGTCTTTCAAAGACAGCTTCTTACACTGCTGTGGTTTAGAAACCTGTAACCCAGTCATGAAAGCTCTACAGACTGTACATCTGAACGTGCAATTCATTTAAAGAAAACCAAAGCATAAATACTTAAACAGCATTACTGAAACAAAAGTAAGGCAAAGCCACGCGACCCTTATTTGACAGTATTCCTGTTGGCTTCTGCAGGATCTCACCCAAACACAGTACCCTGGGTGAAGTGCTGAGTCCTTAGCAGACTGCAAATTACTGTGACAAAAGAACTCAGTGTTAACTGAGCTCAGAAACAAATACAAACACATTCCCAGAGAAAATGAGGTAGCTTTGTGACAAGTTTTTAACTATTACTGGGTACAAGGAAGTAAGACCCGTAGTTCAAGACAAYGATGAAGAACCACTAGATGAAAGAATAAGACTTTAACATTGCTTTCAAACTTCATTTGTATAAACAGTAAAGCAAAGAGTTACTTGGGACATGAATAACCCAAGCATACACACAGYCAGAATTCAATTCAAAGTCTTGTCTTCTGATACGGTTTTAAAAGATTTTCCCAACATGTTAATCCTGGAGACTGCCTTGGCATTGTCAAAATTAAACGGCCCAAAGGACACGAAAACAAACTGTCAAGAATAATTCTGTACTTCCACCTAATTTCTTTGTTGGATGAAACCAAAAAGGTAACACCACAATTAGCATTTCATTAGAAACAAGTCAAAGCACAAGACAGAAAAGCAAGATGAAATGATTTGGCCCTCTTTTTTGCCTCAATACCAAACATTATCTCCCCAGCTTAGGGGAAGCAAGTGATCAGGATATGGATATATTCATAAACAGTCATGTCATTTTACGACAAATGCTGTAATATCTTGTCTCAAGTTTTCTTTCCTTTATTCACTGCAGTGATCACTGGTGGGGGAGCAGGACATTTACTGATTAGTACCTCCAGCATAGCCTCTCACCTACAGTTCACATATCTTTTGTTTGAAATGCCAATATAACCTCTGCAAGAAGCAAACGATGGCAACTCCAGCCCTCGGCTTCATGCCGTGGTGCCAATTCCCATGCAGAAGAGCTCAGCCATTTTGACAGCGAGATCCTTCTGCCTTGTGGTTCCTTACAGCAACCTGCTGGTCCTCTGCTGCGGCTCCCTAGAAAGGCTATCACAACATACAGCCATACCATCTTTCCTGCAACCCTCCCATTAATCCAAGCTTTCTGACTGGGCACCACAAGTCATCCGACAGCTTGGAAGTGAAAGGGAACAAGCTGACCYCAGAACCGAGAGGAACTGACACTGGGGATCCCTGCGCTGAATCTCAAGGAGGCCCTTCTGCTTCGCCATCCTGCCTGCTCTAGCAGGATATAAGCTAGTCACACCAGATGCCGCGTTAAGCAACACAGAGCCTGATGGACACCAAAACCTCTAGTAATAAATACCGTGGAGGCTATAAAACACAACATTCAAGAGTGAGTTGCGTAGAGAAATGGAGAGGGAAAAATGACATCAGAACAAACTGCACAGAAAACATGCCCTACAGTGGTACATTCCTCTTGCTATCTTCCACGACAGGCAGGACTTCCATAAAACCAAATACAGAGCCCAGCTTGAAAACCACTGGCCCAGGACACATGTACGTTGCTGTCTGCTACCCCGCCCAAGAGGTGGAAGAAACATCAAGTCTGTGTCATGGCCAAGAGCGATTCTCAAACTGGAGCTCAGGAGCCACGTGGGGTCTGGTAAGAACCTGTGGACTGTTGGAGGTAACACTTTTAGAACAACRGCGAGAGATACAGCAGGAGGATTGTGCAAGAAAAGAGCTCTCTTTGGTGTTCTGTAGACCAGGCTAGGAAAACCATTGCTAAGGACAGCAGAGACACCAGGGTCCCAACCCAGAAGAACTAGCCCACACCTTCAAATTCTTTGTTTCTATTAAAACTTTGGCATTGTCAGGTTATAACAAAGCAGGCAATGATCATCGGATCAGAACTGAGGATTATTTTAGCTTCCTTTTTTCCCACCCCCCCCACCCCAAGAAATTGCTAAATACTTTAGCCATTATCATTCATGGATTTGCTTATACATGGGTGTTAACTTGCCTGCTTTGTTACTTGGCTTGCTTGCTTCTCAGTAAAGTGCCGGTGCTGGCTGATTCTGTGAAATAGCTCTCCCCCTTCCATCATCTCCATTACAATTAGGAGCCGAGCCCTGTTCAAAAGCATTTCATTTTGTTATATTAAAAATAATCAAAAAAATAACAGAATTGCTAAGCTAATAATGCATACTTCATATCTACTGACGCAGGCCRAAAGTGAGACACATACTCGCTTCTCCTACAGTTGTTAGAGCTATTTTGGTTCCGTAATTTTGCCTTTAAGCATATAAGCTGCAGGATTTTCTGGCTCCCAGCACAATCTGACTCACTGATTGTCAGCCAGGAATCTACAGTTTGCTCTTCACGTTGGGCTCCCACATCCAGCTGGAACAACCACCACGGACATGTCTACATGGATGTATTCAGACAGATACCTGCAAGCTCCACCCACGCTTCCCACCAGCAAGCCAGTTTGGACCTGGAAGCCATTTAGACACATCGACGTATAACTCTGCCCTCAAAGAACAATACAGCAGGTAGAGTCTTGCATTAAACAGGCTCAGCAGCTTCCAGGCTGGAGCTGGCTTAGAGCACAGCGTACTCCTCTCTGCACCCATCCTTGCAGACATGCCGATCTGCCTAGGCGCTGAAGATGTTCACGGTAACTCAGAAGCAGAAGATGGAGGAATTATCTTTAATGCTTTTGAGTCTGCATACTCTACTGTACCTCATTATTTTAATTTGTAGTTTTATTGCCRTAATTATGAAGGACAATGAATAGGAAGTGTGGAGATCAGGACTGCGAGATCCTCAAGAAACTAACTTCCAGTTCTTCTCGCCACACAGCAAAATCAGATACATCAGAGAYTAAGACAGGTCTCAGGTCTTTAATTCTCCCACCTCTGATTTTTTTTTCCCTCAACTAATATCCAACTAGAAGACAATGTTTTTATCCCAAGTGATATTAATGTATGAAAAATAATAAGTCTGCTTCAGGTTTTGCTGTGTTCATTTTAAGCAGGACCTAGTATTTTTAGAAACCATTCTCTCTTCCTTTTTTTTTTTTTTTTTTAAATGAAGACTGGCACTCTGAATTTCCCAGTGGCTCACAGGCATCACCATCATGTAAAAGGATCTCACTTAGGATTCTAGGTAGCAACAAAAGTCGCAGCTCTAATCCTGCTTTAACAGTGCTTYGAAAGCAGGAGGCTCAAAGGTTACAATTCAATTCAAGCTACTAAAGCAATATCAAAGCAGGACAGAAGCTAGAAGCTAATATACTCTCTCAGACAATGCAGGTATCACAGACCGAGTCAATGAAAAACCTAAGAAATGAAGATGTATTCAAAACCAGCAGTGAAGGATGCAAATTCATTTAAATACGCAAAGGTCTGGGCATTGACAGGGGAAAAAGCAAGCATTGCTTAGTCTGAAGTATAAATATCATATCTGGAATACCCTGTAAATACTCATTTTGGTCACACTGTGATTAAAAAAAAAAAAAAAGGCAAACTCCACTATACCTTGGCCTAAACATGGAAAGCAAGCTGTGGGAATGAATCACCCTATGTAATCTTACCTTGGGCTGGATTCATGTGGGAACTGCACACTGTTAGCATAAACTTCAATAATTTGAACAATATTTGGATGTGTTGCACACATCATGTGCAGACGTACCTTGAAGAGAAGGGAAGAAACGTTACTGTACACGGTGACACGTACTTGACCAGTTCTGCTCCTCCCTCTGCCCCCAAGACCATGGCACACACGAGCCCGTGCGCTGCCAGCTGTGCTCAGCACCAGTCACACCCGATTTAAAATTATTAAAAAAATAAGAAGTGCCTACAAGCGTTTATGAGTGACCAACAGCATTACACTACTCGGACCAAGTAGGACARAAAGATTGCCAAACTATTTGTTACATGGAATCAAACCCAGCAGAGTTCCAGAAAAAGYCCAATCTTTGATTTCTCTGGGTTTTTTAAATAAATTTAAAGCTAGAACTAGCTTTAAAGTAGCAACAGAGATACGACTGAAACCAAAAATTAATGAATAAAACTTGAAATTCCATAATCCGGCTCCTTTCATGGCCTCAAGGTCTAGCACTCACAACACATGAAACCTCATCTCCTGTTCTGACTTTCTGAAACAGGAACCTAAGAAATTTTCCCCAGTTTGAAGCTACTTGGACTGCTAAATCAAGTCAAGGCTTGATGCTCTTTGTAAACAGATTATTTTTCCCTGGGAACTTTAAATGAGAATTTGCTCAGTAACCAGAAATGGAAGTTGCCTAAACCTTGAGGACAAGTAACACTTCRCCCATCATTTTCAACAGACTGAGAGTTTGGTACCTCGGCACGCTCTTGCCAGCCACGGTAAGTCACAAGGAGTATCAGTGAGCTTATTTAGTTTCTCGTACACGGATAAACCCATACCATGTAGAGTGCAACTTGAAGCATTCTTGGCAATTCTTAGAGCAGTGACATCCAAGAGTGAGATGTATGGAAACAAAATCAGTTCTAAACTATTCATGTTACATTACACAGGACATGGGGAGAACACTAGCTTTAAAACGCAGCTCTAAATTACACTTGTACATACACAGCTAACACCTAGAGCAAACTCGGAGTTAGAAAGACCCTGTTTCACCCACCACCTCATCCTACAGGAACTGAGCACAGCAAGGCTAGAGGATCAAACCCAAGGAATCTTGCATAGCAAGATCTGCAGAACACGTGGGTTTGGGGTTTTTTTAACTACTGCAACAATTCACCAAAAGGGCAAGACTTTGTGATGTGTCAGAAGGCAGACAGTATAAACAGGAACTATACCTCATTTCTAGCTTTTGGACGATCAAGAAGAATTTTCAGTGCAAAGCGTTCTTGAGAGGATTTTTTCACGCAGACTCTGGTATTACAGCAATAAAATTATTCAGTCAGCAAGAATGTTAAAGAGACACTTCAAGCAATTGATCTGTAGTTATGAGTTTGCTCTCCACATGGGAATTAACAGGAATGCCCGCAATCTGGAATATATAGGGCACCTGTCACCACATCCCAGCTTGAAAGCCTCAGTTTTCAGCCTTCCACAACAATCTAATATGTTACGCAGAAACACCCAACACAAAGTTATATTTTCAGCAATGCAGAAAAAGTACTTCAGAGCAATGGGTAACTGCAGACAAGCAGAATGCACTYTAGACATTCAGCCTGAAGAGATACTTTTGGTGAAAAAACCCAAACCACACAGTGGCAGCCTGAGTATCTCCAATGGAGGGTGTAGTCTGCAATAAATAAAGTGTTTCTGAATGGAAATCCTTGTTTTAGCAAGGCCACCAACTGTGCCACGCACGTTTTTTCCCTCTTTCTCCCATTTAACGTTAACAATTGAACTGCRTCAGAGGAAAGGGCCCACATATTAACAGGCAGCTAAAAGAATAAAAAACAAAGGGATATTTTAATAAAGATCAGAGGCAACACAGCAACAGAAGATGAATGAGGAGCAAGCAATTGCCTGGACAGGAAGATAAATGGTGGCAAAAGACAATCGCCCTGTCAAGCGCCCAGAACAGAGAGGCGCAGACATTTGTTCTCCAGCGCTTGTGCAAATTCCCGCTCCCAAAAGGGAGAGTTCTTGTTGAAATGTTGAAACRTTTTGCTTTACAGAAAGCATCCAGTTCCTGCCGGGGTTAGAAATTCACGATAGGCAAGGCTGGTATGAGATGCAGAGGTCGTGGCACTATCTGCTTTGGCCTCACATGATGATGTGAGAAAATAGCTGGTAAAAATAGCTAACGGGCGCAGAGTGCGGATGCCCCAAGTGATGATACCGTAGACGGGAGCAGCAACCTTTGTACCGCACTGACACTAGTATCAAAAGGACAAAGGTATTTGAGCAGAGTTTTCTGCTGCCACCGTTTCACAACCGACTCCTGTTCCTGCTTTGCTTCAGGAATACGGCAGTGAGACGGGACAAGGCAGAGAGGCGAGGAGAGTTTTTACTTCAAACRTATCCCCTAAAATCAATACCTCGCTCGCACATCAGCTACCACCCGCGTGGAGTACAGAGGCATTTATTTGTTTATAACGAGAGTCTTCCACGTATCACATCACAATTAAAATACATACTCACTTCTCCACAGCTAATGAAACAGGCTGAGATTACACACAAATCCGCAGGTGTATTGTCTTACCTAACAGGACCACTGATCCCAGCTCCCAGCTTCTGAGTCCAGTTAATGTTGTACTCCTCTAAAATGGAGGTTTCCTATTCAAGAAGGAACAGGGGGAGGGGAAAGAGAGGGGAAAAAAAAAAAAAAAATTACTACATCCCTTCCAAAGAAAACCAGCTCAGCAGACCTGATTTGCAAGATACCTGAGCAGAGAAAGAGCCTGCTTTCGAGTTTTGCTTCACCTAGGAAAATTAAACATAAATACAAGTGCTTACATARTAATATATCTCAGTTTAAAATTATTTCTGTGCAGCTGAGAGTGCTCACCCCGGCACTCTGAAACAGGATTACTGAGAACAGTAAATGGGATTTTGCACTTTTCATACAGAAAGCGTATCAAGGGCACTTCCCCCCCCCCTCCTTAAATCCAGCTTTCTACCTATAAACGATCAATCGCAACTGAATACAAAGGCCCAGTTACAGCAYTATTATGTACTTTTTGGTCATACGGTACAGTGGAAACTGATTTTGCTGCTTTCTTGGGGTTTTCAAACCTTTGGAATCATTACCCTGTAAATTAAACCCTGCACGACTAGTTTTAGCTTGTCTGACAATGAACCAGACTCAGGTTTATAACCCTTTTGTCCAAATCCATACAAACAGGGCTTGGTTTTGTTATGACCCAGCTTGGGTGCCATCATGCTTCAACACCTCAGGAGGCGGGATGCAAACGTCGCTTCAGCGCGCAGCATTTCGCTGCACGCCGCTGCCGTGCGCGGTTACACAGACGGTGATCTGACCGCAGAGCGGGGCCCGGCAGTGGAAACGCTGCGTGCAAACACGAGTCAAAGTAATACACGCCACAAAATTCTGCCTTTGTTCTTTTATCGCTACCTATGTTCAGGATCATCTTTCAAAAAGCCACGCTTTCTGATAAACTGCAAGAAAAGGAGGTGGTAACAAAAGCTAGCACCGGAGAGGCTTAAGCAAGCAGGTAAAATACTTCCCAAATACACCGAAAACAAATGGAAGAGTCCACCGCTTGCAAAGCGCCTTTATTCTGATCAGATTTTCCCCTGCTGTTAATTTCAATTCAAAACACACAGCACTTCAGGAATCATTCATGCTACAAACCACGAGAAAACTGAGAACGCTCCTGCGCTCAACCAAGGTGCTGAACACGGCAGTCCCTAACCTGGACCCTTGGCCCCTGCTGCGATCGTCGTGGATTAACGCTATTGCCGGGCTGGAGCCAGACCTCAAGCCACACGGATTGAAAACAAAGCAAGAGAGGAAAGCTGRTATTTAAGGCAAGATTTGAAGGGATTAGAGAGTGCAAAAGACAGGTGTGAAAGGAAARATTGCCCCCAAACACAGTCTGGAGKGGGTATTACATAAATCATAAGTGACTAGCATGAAAGGCGTAAAGGAAAAAGTTAAAGTTAWCTGGAGGTTTTATGAAGGRGTTTAAAAGGGGAAGACAAGCATAGTGGATCACACGTGGTTTGTTGTTTCCAAGCAGAAGCGCAAAGAAACTTTCTTATCAATTCAACAAACATAAATTTCACTTGTGAGAAGCATATTAGGGAAAAGCTAATTTAATTTTCCTGMTATTCAGATACAGAGAACTGAAGGCATCATAGGTGGAATGAAAACACAATTTTAGAAGAGCGTTAATGAGCAGAGAAAGGGTTTCTCTGAACTGGGGAGTACCTCCTCAGCACAAGCTTTCAACATCACGCTTAGTGTCCAAGTTTTGAAGAAAGTGGAACACYGAACTGGAGAAGCAAATGCCAAAATACTCTGGGAGCAACATCGTGATTAAGTGGTAACAATTCTTCGTTATTTTTTACAAAGCTTTGAAGTCTGCTGCTCCTGTTCCAAAACCAAAGGAGGACCTGCCTGCCCCAAAACTTACCGAACCCTCTCAACTGCACAAGGTTGGTCTAAAAAGAGAAACTGTCTCCACAGACAAGCCCAGTCTTGACTAAACAGTTTCTGCTGCCTCGTGCCACTTGTGCGATGGCACAGAGACTACCTGCTTCGTTCCAGCTGAGTAAGTGGAACAGAAGCTGATTAGGAAAGGGAAAGYCTGTGATCTATGAATCAAATGAAGYGAGAATAAGATCTGATAGTTCTCARCTCCTGAAGGACAAGTTCAACAACTACAAATAAGTCCATTTTTAATAAAAATTAATTTCCTCTTCCATAGTCTGCATATTTGCCATTGTTTTAAATAAAAAAGCCAATATTTTTGTTTTCTGCATTTTTATTTGGATTCCAATCTTCATTCAAAAGCAGCTTTRCAACTTAAAAGTAAAAATGAATAATCTAGTGATCAAGAAACACTATTCACCATTTCCTAATGGTATGAAATACAGTATGTGGGAACTTTGGTGTCCATCAACGTACAGAATTGCTTACATCTCCTAGTTCAGAAACAGGAGCTCCAAATCTAGCACCAAGACTATGYAGCTGCAAATCAACACCAGTTCATAACATTGAAACAGCACGAAATATTTAAAATGTACAGATATAAAACTGCCCTCTGGAAATATCAAAATCTGTTTCAGCCGGTAAGCCTAAATGCCTCGCCTCTTCATTTCGATTAACGTGCTGCRGACGCAGGCAGCAGAGGGTACGGGATCCTGTACTTAGCTCCACACCTGGAGAATGAAATGCCTTACAGTAGCCCCGCTGCACAGCACTGAACTTGTAGACGGGCTGACGGGTCAGCTGGAACTAATCTGTTGCGGCCGGGAACAGAGGAGGCAGAAGAGAGCCGGAGAGAGCGCTTTCAAAAAAAAAAAAATCTGCAGTGGTGCGATTTCTTACAGTAAACCTTTTTGCTCCTACTGTTAAAGGAACTTYAAACTTCTGATCACTCCTTACATTAATTTCCAGTGGGCAAAGGGAATTAACTAATTCGGAATGTACTCAATTACAAAAAAGTTTYACACAACCTTTAAGAGTTGAGTTCTCTTCACTAGCACAACTCCCTTTCAGCAAGCTCAGGGTACCTAAAACAACGGTTCGAGCACCCTCCCGTGCAGAGTCAGCAGCCTGGGACRCCAACGGCCTGGGAAGGCAGGACGCGCGGATCCCTCCTACCTCCACCTCCAGGAGCTGCTTTCAGACAGGGTTAGGCACGCATCGGGACTGCTCGGGGGAAGGCTCAGGCGCTTCTCAGTTTCCACTGAATACCAATGGGAAAAGGCTTGAAATAAGGTACTTTAAGAATAACACATACTCGCTACAGTCAATTAAAAGTAYACAAACTGCTGCTTGGGCAAACTCCACGTATTCAACAAGTGAAATGCCAACAACCAGTGTAATTCCACCTCCACTGCTCCAACACGCAGCCTTTCAACTTTGGCTAGCTTGCCTTAAACAGCGATCGCTATCTTGAATCACAGACCTTAACCCTGCAGACGCAGGTGAAAACCAATCAAACTCGAACAATAACCAAGTATTTGCGAAGCAAAGCAATCAGCATAAAAGTACCAAATTACGGTTTAGATTCAAACAATGCCTATAACCCAAAAGATTTGCCCAGAATCTGTCCTCGGTSAGAACCCCTCCAAACCGAGGAGGGCAGGAGGCAGACACAGGACCGTCCCTACACTTACACAACCGCTTCAGCTTTTTTGTTTTGTTTTTAAACCCCCGAGAGCGCTGATGTAAATCTTTACCTTCACATGAAATACCACCGAAATACTTGAGAAACCTTCTTTTTGAAAGCCTTCTGGACAGCTATTTCACCTGCACTGTGCCAAGACTGATAATAACGCAGGAAGAGACAGTATACAATTTTGGTACTTGATCCTGTAATTTAATTACAATCTGGGTTGTCTGAACACAGTAGATTTCCTTCTACTTTGGGCTTTTTTAGTTCAAAAGGCAAGACCCGCGTATTTTAAATCAATCCAGATTTCAAGACCACAAGACACTGTTGCTACTTCTCTTGCATCGATTTTTACCCCCAGTGAGCTTTGTAAAGACAAATCCCACCGTGGCAGCTAGCAGGGCTGAGGAACGGTGGCAAACGCCAACATACAGGATCTTTTAACCTACATCCTTACGGAATTCATTCATCTTATTAAAAGAAGCATTTATGAAAGCACCCAGAATCTGCGACAGTGAATGCTTCGCACAAGGTAAAGAGCCTGAGGAGAGTCTTTAAAACATTGTTTTATTGTCACTTTATCTCAAAAGGGTTTCCCCAGCTTCTTCGGGAAATCCACTCAGCCAGGTCACAGGAGGATTCACCGGGAAGCGCTAAGCTCACACRCTGATTCTCGCTGTAAAAAAAGCAAGCCCGAATCTGCTCAGCTCCTCTACCACCACTCCAAACACAAACAGCCCACACGCCAGATTTGTTTTCATGACAGCATCCGAACAGGAACTCGGAGACGGATTGAGGCGACAGCATTGCCTCCGCAGCCGGGAACTGCTGTGAGGCAGAGACCCCGCTCTCGGCGCCCCGAGTAGCCCCGCTTCTGCTCCCCGCAGACTCAGGGTCTCAACACCGGCCGGATCCCGTGGAATCCGTCTGCCTGCAGCTCCTACATCCCTGCCCGGTGCCTGGCGCTCCACACCGGGGCACGGCGGGTGACGAGCCCGAGGGCAACCGGGCCCCGGTGGAGGGGCAGCGAGAGGCAGAGAAGGGGGGAGCGGGACCCGCCGGGCTCCAGGGCCCTGCCCGGGCTGCCCACCTCCCCTCGCAGGGCCGGGGACGAGCGGGGGCCGGTGGCGGGGAGCCCCCGAGCTGCCTCCTGCCTACCTTGATCATCTTGTCCATCTCGTGATCCTCCGACATCCTCCCGCGGGGCTACGGGCGGCTGGG
This sequence comes from Oceanodroma leucorhoa, assembly GCA_030449065.1. NCBI lineage: Eukaryota > Metazoa > Chordata > Aves > Procellariiformes > Oceanodroma > Oceanodroma leucorhoa. The sequence goes on from JASVER010000097.1 coordinate 894,241, forward strand.
GAAGGGGGGCGGGGGGGGGGAGCGGGAGCCGCCGGCCCGTCCCCAGCGAAGGCCGGCGGGGCTGCGGGGGCCGAGGGCCGGCGAGGCAGAGGCGGCGATGGGGGGGGGGGGCCGGGGGCGGCGGCGGCGGGGCCGGCCCGGGGGCGCTGGGCCGCGCTAGGCAACGGGCAGCCCCGGAGGAGCCTTTGTGCCACCGCCGCACCGCCTCATCCCCGGCCGGGCCGCGGGGGGGAGGGCAGGGACCCCGCGCGGAGGCGGGGGAGCGCCGCGGGGAGGGCGCGGGCGGGCCCACAGCCGCCGCTCAGCCCGGGAGACGCCGCCACCGAGGCGCCGCCGCCGCCGCCGCCCGCGCCGCCCGGGAGCCAGGCATTGCCGGCACCCTGAACCGGGCACACCCGCCGGGCGGCGCGCCCCACCGCGGAGCTCCCGCCCCCGCCGCRCCCCGCACGGGAGATCGGCCCGCGCCCCCCGCCTCCTCCCCGCTCCCACCGGGGAATTTTAGGAGCCTCCGCCACGGCGGTGGCGCGGTTTGCAGGCGGCTACCGCTACCCCTAAGAGCGCGACGTCACCATCAAGGCCCCCGCGGGGCCTTCGAGTCGCCAGGTGCCTTCTAATGACGTAGTGACGGGAGGAGGCCAATGACCCTCAGAGGGGCGGGGCCGGACCGTAGCGCTTCGCCCCGCCCCCCCGGGAGAGCAGCGAAAGGGGGCGGGGCGAAGCGAAGCCTCGCGAGATGTCGGGGCGCGAGCGGCCGCCCGCCGCCCTGAGGGGAAATGGCGGCCGCCTCTCGCCGGTGAGGGGACGGGCAGGGCCGCGGCGGGAAGAAGCCCCTCAGCCGCCGCCTGGTGCCCTCCGCTCGTGAAGGGGAACGGCTGCCCCTCGTAGCACACCCGCCCTTCGGCCCAGGCCTTGCTCTAATGACCACACGGTGAAGGTGTCTCCCACCGCCGCTCACTGAGGCACCCTTGTCCGCCGCCCCGGTACCTTGTTCTGGGGCCGTCAGCTCTTCTCCTTGCTTTGCTGGGGACAGTTACCAGACGTAGGGCTTCCTGCAACGTTAAGGCAATACGAGGAAAGGAGGCAGTGCAGAAAGTCAGCGAAAACCTGAAAAACTGCTTGAGGCAGCGGGTCATTGATGTGTGGAAGAAAATACAAACTTGTGTGTGCGCTGGAGCTCCCGCTTAGCTCGCTGACGCAAACCGCTCCAGCAAAGACAGGGTTAACTTTACTAAGACAAGAATATTTATTGTGAGTAGATACAATGAGAGCAGCCCAGAACACCCTTTCACCTCACAGATTGAAAGTTGCTCTCCCGCTCGGTTACACAACTGAGTCTTCGTTCACTTTGCTTACAGGAGGGGGACCTGTTRGATGTCTAGGACGAGGAGTATAGAGCTAGCTGTGTAAGCCAACAAAGAATTATTATAAAACCTACTGCAGACTAGACAGGCATTACATATTTCTTGGAAAAAAGCACATTCATCAGATACAGATGCAACGAGTACACCCATGTAATGCATTAGTACTCAATTGACTGTATTTGGTATTTTAAAAAAGATAAAGCCAAGTAGCAKTTTTTAACAAAAGCTCCTTCAGGCACCTTCTAAAGAAACATTTCTTAACGCAGAGCTACRTATTTTCCACCTAAGTGTTGTGTCTGTTAAGAAGAGGTTTCCTTGCTTTGTATCTCATGAAGCTGCATAGGTGTTCCCAAACGCATGGAGAGGCTGCTGTCCTTTAGGAGTTTTTCTGTGGAATTTTGATTGTCACCTAGGAAAAAAAAAGAACAGTCACAAGTTATTTTCCCGGAGGCAGTGTTCAGTTAYATTCACTGGAAGGCCGAGAGGCAGCAGCATCCTGCAGGAGAGACTCGGAACCAGAGGACGGTGTATCCCAGTCAGGGGGCAGTGACTGGGATCACCTTGGTCTGGAGACCTATCTGGAAGGCTCGAAGAGAGGGGGAAGCTCGCAGGCTGGGTCACAGCATCTCTCCAGAGATGCCACTGCTCTTTGGGAGGCGGGAGTGGGCACACTTGTTTATTCTCASCTGGAGCTCCTGTACCAAATCAGCCCCCTGCCAGTCCCAAGCTGGAGGCCCTCAATCGTTACGCGCTTCGGTGTATCGCAACTCCGGGGCCACGGGCTAACCACCTCTGCCCAAGAGCTCCGTCACCCTTTGGACATTGCAGCTGCAAGTAGAGTGTGATAGCCCTTCTGCCTGATCCTACAGGAAATTACTCAAGCCTGCGGTGACGGGATTGCCCAACACCAGCAACCGTGATCTCRCACGTGGACCCAAGGGCGTATCCACTCAGGAGAGCGGCATTAAGTACTGGTGGTCGCTGCTCAGATTCCCCCTCTTGAGTGATGAGTGCTCAGTGTTCACCTGCCAGCGCGCACCTGCAGAAGCTTCCACCCAACRGGCATGCACCCCAGCACATGCTCTTTCTGTTCTCCACAAAATAAACTCGCGGAGAAGCCCATACATTTGCATTCTTTACAGTGAGAAACAGCTGACCGGTGCCAAGTGGTGCAGGCAATTGGTAATCTATTAGGTCACATAYGCTTGTTTTCCTCAGCAGTATAAAGCAAGCCTAGCTTTCTGTTTAAAATACAGTTCCGTGGAGTTGTGTCTGTGGTTACTTCAGAAGCGCAGCTCCAAATTTGTTTCAAGCATTAGAAAGAAGAATTGCAACTCTCAGGCCAGCCTATACCAACAGGCACAAATACAATGTGGAGCTACGGCAGAGGGTTGGGAAGTCCTTGGATACAGGGATACTCACATTTTTCACCTCTACGTATGCCTCCAGACCATATTCTCCCAGCTCTCGCCCRTTCCCAGAAGCTTTGTAGCCGCCAAATGGGGCCTGTGCACCAAACACGTCGTAGCAGTTTATCCTGAAAAGGAAACCAAGAGTTAATTACCTGCAGTTTCAGAACTGCTTAATAATGGAAGAGCCCTTTGGCAGCAAATGGACATCTCAGCTGTTTACAACAGAGGGACAGCTGAATTTCTAGGCACGATTTCCGTATTTCTCAGTTCTCTCAGCCAACAGAATTAATCAATACTGGAACCTTATCCTCATCAACCAGGAAACAGAACATCACAAAATCAATTCACGTCTCTCATTATCACAGGACCAAGCGTCCAGGTTGCCACCCACGCCTCCAGAGGACAGATACCAAAAGCACCTACTTGTTCACTCAGTRCCGTTAAAAAGATAGTGAGATACTGGATCTCCAAAATTTCTTGTGCTAAAACAGTAAACTGGTGTTGACTTTGGCATAGCCTTCAGCACGGCCTCAGCACACAGAGGAACATCCACTGCAGCAGCCAAGACCGCCCAGACGTGCTCAGAGATCTAATCACTACTGGCACTCGGAGCCCTGCAGCCGCTGCTGTCATTGCCAGCTGCAGTACTGGGTTTTCTTTTCCCCCATCCCAGTCGTTAATTCACAGTGGGAGCGTGGAAGCTTAACATACCTAAATTTTACCAACAGCGTTACAACCCAAGGTCTGACATTACATTCAGTGAAGTACACGTAAAATTGGATCCAACATAGAGACAGGCTATCAAAGAGCAAGCACACAAAGAAGCTTCCAGCAGTTTAGGGAGAAGGAAGTGTCAAGGCTCACCAAACTGTTCCAGCTCGCAGGCCCTGTGACACATAGTTTGCTTTGTCAAGATCCTTTGTAAAGACCGCTGCTGCTAGGCCGTACTTGGAGTCATTTGCTCTCTCAATGACTTCCTCAATTGTTTTGAATTTCAGAATCTGCATGACCGGCCCAAATATCTGCAAAATCCAAACAGAGCGTGTGAAAATCTGTGTAAATTGATTACGGGGGGGACTATGGTTGATGCTGGAGTTATGTATGTATGCTATCAGTCACACAGGACATCAAATCCAAAGTATCACTTCCTGTATTATGAAGTTCCAGGATGTAATCTGGAGGGAAGTTTAATGTGGTAACTTTCTAAGAAGCATYGAGTTTGGCAGTCCATGAATGTCCAGTTCTTGTAGACCCATGGTTTTTTGCATCAGACGGGGCAAAATGACAAAGAAGTGAGAAGCTGACAGACAGAAAGGCGCTGCYGGTCTCACCTCCTCTCTGGCAATCGTCATGTTGTCCTGCACATCGCCAAAGACAGTTGGCTGGATGAAATAACCTCTGTCCGCAGCGGGGTTGCCACCACACAGCAGTTTGGCTCCTTCACGCTTCCCAGTACTGATGTAACCGAGGATCTTCTTAAACTGYTCCTCATCTACCTAAGAGCCACAAGGAGAGACAGATCAGCTTCACCTTCACTGGGGGTAAAAAAAGATGCGACTACAACCTGCTGCGCAGGCGGCTGTGCTCTAGCAATTCCTCATTTCAGCGGACTGCCAAGCCAGCTTCAAAGGGAGATGATAATTTTTAAATGCCAGCATCAAGTGGAGGTTTTCGAATAATCAGAGCTGTTAATTAACTTCTCCCTCCTGCACAAGCAAGGAGGTAATGGGCACAGTTCAAAGGAGATTAAGCAAGAGACCAAAGGATACCTTTCGTTCTAATCTACTGATGCACAATGACTCAAGATTGGGACTATTTAATGAGGTAACAGTTCAGGACATTTCCTGCTCTTACCTGAGGCCCCTGTTCAGTTTTAAAGTCAAACGGGTTTCCAACCACCCTGGACTTGGCCTTCTCAACACTCCTCTCCACAAACTCATGGTATATATCTTCCTGGACGTATGTTCGGGATCCAGCACAGCAGCACTGCCCTTGGTTGAAGAAGAGGGCAAAATGGGCCTGATCCACAGCCCAGTCCACTAAGATTGGGGAGAGGAGAGAAAACAAATAAGCAAACAAACCCAACCAGAGTCAGCAAGTGACTTCTTTTGAACAACTATCATGCGGACTGCTGGAGTATCAGTCATACAAAGTCCTTTCACCTGACAGGCATTTTCCATGCTTTTGTAGGGCAGAAGTTATGTACAGACTTAATTAGTACGAAGGTCTATTAAAGCACTCCATACTAGAGAAAAAAATCTAATCTGAGGCAGATTACGRTTCTCATTTGAAATTATCAGGTATTAAGGACAAGTTATTTTAGATCTAGAAGAATTTCCTTCCCTACTGCTATATAAAAGCACGTATGTTGGCTCATCAAGACCAAAAATGAGTCTAGATGCAAGAGATGAGGGAACCAGAACTTCACAAGACTAGAAAAGAGTGGTATGCACTAAGAGACAGACAGAAAGAAAATGAAAACAAAAATGGGACTGAGAAGACTGAAGGGAGATACTGAAACAATTCTCCTTTGTTGATAACTGAACTTGGCAGCGCTGGGAAAGAAGTGAGAGTGAAGAAGTGCTGACACACAAAAACGGCAGCTCCGGCAGGAGGCACGGAGACTTCCCTGGGTGAGAACAGCCAGGTGGTGTCAGAGCTGGAGACTCACACAACACAGGAGAGGTTTCCTGTCCCCTCCAGCTCTGCTTGCAGAAAGCCAATGTAAAAGGTACACATCAAATCTTACGCTAGCAGGTGCTTACTGTCTGCATCAGACATGATTATATTTGGACTCTTTCCTCCAAGCTCCAGTGTCACCCTCTTTAGGTTACTCTCTGCTGCAGCCTTCTGGATCAGATGTCCAACCTGCATCATGACAAGAACAGGTATTAGGAATTAACTCCTACATACAGCAACACCTGGCAGGGCGGCCGGTTTTAGATGTCAGTCAGCAGTTTAGTAATAATCCCTTCATTGTCAGGGCTTTAAGGGAACAACTGAAGTCTGCCCAGGATTCCACCTCTAGTAAGAAGCGGCTGAAAGGAAACAATAGGAAGTATGCTAAAGAAGGCACCTGAAAAGGGTCTTATGTAAAGTAAAAATTAATGTCACACCCTGAATTCAGCTGTATTTTTAAAAAAGAAGTTTAGAAGGCAAGGCACCTCCAGTATTTTATACAGAAAAGGTATTACAGCAATGAGATATTCTCTACACCCCAAGGGCTTAAAGGTTAAGGAACTCCCTTACCTCCGTGGAGCCGGTGAAGGCCACTTTATCTACATCCATGTGGGAGGAGATGGCAGCCCCGGCAGTGGGCCCATAGCCGGGGATGATGTTCACCACGCCTGGTGGGAATCCAGCCTGCCGGTTCACAGCAGCAGAGAGCAACGTTATTCCTTTTACAAATCGGGGATTTCACCTACCCTCATCTGTTAGTAACRCTTCAGTAGGCCTCCCACGAAGAACAGAGCCTTTTTGCTTTAATTTCCCAGGTCTTTAGTTTTAACGTTCAGTTCTCAAGAACCAGGACAGCTCCTCTCTCCACCCCGCATCCTAAGCGCAGTTTGGAGCTATATATGTTAGCTTTGTAATCACCCCGAAGTTTGTTATTTAACTGAACCTCAAAGAATCCTGCCCTAATCAAGATTTATGTCCTCTGCATATGCATTTATAAGGACAAGGGGGTTTTTTTGCTAAATCAAATGCTAAGATACCCAAGACAATCCAGCCTTTCTTCGGATCAGACGGCCCTTCTCTGTTCCTGTCACATGCCCTCCGCAGTTCCGGATGGAAACCCAGGCTGTCCGCTCACCTCTTTGATCAGATTAGCCACGTAGAGAGCGCTCAGGGGGGTTTGCTCTGCCACTTTCATCACAACCACGTTCCCAGTAGCCAGGGCAGGCCCCAGTTTCCATGCTTGCATCAACAGCGGGAAGTTCCACTGAAAAACAGGGAGGTATTTATTGGTCTGAACTTGAAAGCTTCCGATTAATCCGTAAGTAACCAGTGAGCTTCATTCAAATCAGCTACAGCACCTATGGAAGCAGTCTTTGATCCTTCCCTAGCTGCTCTTCAATGTTTGGATCCTTTTCAAGCACTGCCTTCTGCTTGTCCAGGAAAACTGYACTCTGAAGAGTGACGTCTCTCAATACCACTGCAAAAATCCAACTTCTTTTGGAATTAATCTTTASTGTCAGTTTAGCCATTAAACACTCTTTTGAAGTATTTTGAAAGAAAGCCTGTTTGTAATGACAGAGCAGTGTACACAGACCGGTGACGGGTTTACATTCAGTTCTTGCTCAATGTAAATACGAAAAATATGCAAATACAGTATGCAGCAATCAGAATCTGGCTACTCCTACGAAGAGTATTGCTACCAGTTACAGAAATAAGATCACGTACATAAAGCTGAATTTTGCACGCTAGTTCTCTATTTCCTCATCACACAGAATTTTGTTTTTAATGCTAGGTAGTAGCTTAAACTTAGTTGTGGTTCTGAGCCAGATAACTCCTATAAAGGGGTTTAAATTCTCCTTTTTTTTTTTTTCAGCAGATACAAAGTAAATCTTACTCAGAGCCCATGAAATCAACCACTAGTTCTGTACTGCCAGAGCAAAGTAACAGCCCTSCCAGCTGGTGCAAGCATAACTTCCTTTACCACGGGAGGAAGCAGGGGTTGGCAACAGATAATAACTTGCATTTTAAGACAACTCTTCGTGCTAACACTGAATTCTTGAAATGCTGTAGGAACTACTGATATGTTTTACTTACCGGGATTATCTGTCCACAAACTCCCACCGGCTCATGCCGTGTATAACAGAAGAAGTCTCCGTCTAGTGGGATGGTTTTGCCATGGAATTTATCTGACCAACCTGCRAAGTATCTAGCAACAATAAAGTTTTGGTCACTGAATGTAAAATAACAAGTCTCCTGTCACCAGAAAATAAGAGACACTTCCTCYAGCTATCTGCTTTCCTCCTTTCTTCAGTCACGTCATAAAACACATACCAATACAAATATTTCCCAAACAGGTGATTTTAAGAACGGACAGTAAATACAAACATTTGTCTCTCCACGTTTGCCAGCGCTCTGCATAACATACATTCCGTCATTCCTGTGCTGTAACACAGATCACCTCCATTAGTGAGTCCTGGATATAGCAGCAGAGAAACATCTATGTAACAAAAATCCTTTGGAAAGTCACAGGAATTACAGCCTCATTCTTAACAAAAAAATAAAAATAGAGGAAAACAGGGTGTCTGACACCCCGCTATGGGCCGGATGAAACCAACAGGTCAGATCAGCCCGACACCCACAACACTCGAATCGGAGGCATCTGGTCTCTGCACGAGCAGAGGTTCAACTACCACGCGCCAGCTGAGCACGAGCGTGGAGCATGAAGAGTTCCTGCGCTGCCACTGCAGCCTCCACGCCTACCTGAGACATTTGACGACCATGTCCAAATCCACCAGGTAGGAGATGGAGTACGGTTTGCCATTATCCAGAGTTTCCAGCGCCTACAAAAGACAATGAGATTGCCTGAAGAGCGAGGTGGGGAAAGTCACGCATCTGGATTTAGATTTGATTCTCAGTTTGCGATTTGGATCTGTTCTGCATGTTGGCCTTTTTGCTTYCAACTTCCCAAAACTACTTCCCCATCCTTTGTAGCTCTCTCTCATAGGTTTAAAGTCCCCATCACATCCGACGGGCACAAACCACCCATTTCTGCCTCCCTCTCCCTGAAGTTAGAGATTGCAGCAGAGAGCTCAACCACAGAGCGCGATACGCACCGCTAGRTAAGCCCGGTCCCTCTCGATCAGGTCAGCAAGACGATTCAGCAGCTTCCCCCGATGAGAAGCATCCATCCTCCTCCAAGGCGAGCCCAGCTGGAAAGCTGCCTTGGCTGCCTTAACGGCCTTGTCCACATCTGCCTGCAGAGGAGTCCAGGCAAGAGGGTGAGAAAGGAGTAACCACCCGGCTCCCAGCCTCCCTCTCAAAATACCGCTGGAGCCCTCCCTGSTCTCCAGGAGAAAACAGCCTCCAGCCAGACGGCACAAGTGGCTGYTAGCCCCGGCCTTTTTGGAGGTGAGATCTTGCAGCCTTGACAGCTGCCTCACTGCAAGACGCTCGTCGGTCCCAGGGCAGGGGAGCGCACGGGCTGCGGCCCCTGGGCCACTTGCCCCACGGGCACCAACCCGGGCAGCGCTGCACAGCAGCACGGCCGCAGCTTTCCAACCCAGTCTGCATCCGCGGGGAAGAGGGAGCAGAAGTGGCGGTGGAACAGATGGGTGCAACAGCTGCGCAGCCACCGCCTCCGCCTGCGCTTACACCCTCTGTTATTTCAGCTACGCGGAGTGCAAATATTGTCAAGTTATTTCCACAATGTCATCTGCTGGGTTAATATTTGTATCCTAGAACAAGGCATGGAAAAAGCTCTAGAAGTGTGCTTTTGATGCTCTTTCAGGATTTGGTTTTGCCAGCACAGTCTAAAGGAGTTTTTTCCTTGATCAAGTATCTCTAATCCATCATTTTGTCTGGTCAGGGCATTAACTTGTTTCTAGTTAGTTGTCTGTTCTGGCTTGCTGTAATGGTCTCGCCAGGACAAGCCAGTCTACCAYGGACAAGCAAACAACAAAGGGTTTCCCTCACTCACCCCTCCCTTGGGGAATACAGACAAGTTTCCAGACTGTAGGAAGAACCCAAAATTGTTGGGAAACACCACCTCAGCTCTGCCACAGACTCCTAGGAGGCACTTGCATAAAGCATGGGATGATTACATGACTATTCCCCACCATCGCTCGCTTTTTCTTTTTTTAATTTCCTAGGGCTGGGAACGGTCTCCCACTGCATGTGTACAGCAGAAAGGGGCTGTTCAAGTGAATCTTGACCTTCCGTCTCCTCTGCTACCACGACTCTGGGTCACACCGCCAGCACAGCACCCACGGGACCGCAGAGGTGTCTGCCTTCATCCCTGCCTGCCGCAGCAACCTCCACTCACGACTGCTCCCCAACCTCCCAACTCAGGCGCACCACATCTATTCCTCTTTGCCCTCTCCAGTCCCRGCTTGCCGCTAGTAAGAGGCAAAGCCAGAGGGTTTTTGTTGAAAGCAGCAGTCAAGGAAGAACACAAGCAGCACTCGACGTGGTATCTGTGTAGGTCAGACACTTACTGCTGCAAACACAGCACTTGGCAGAGCTGCCTAGGCGAGAGATGAGTTAGTGTCGTCTTCTGCAATCCCTGCATACCTGCTCACGTGGAAAACAAAGCGATCTCGTCAAGAGAACGCTTACCTTATCGCCCTCAGCAACYTGGCAGATAACTTCTCCTGTTGCTGGATTGATAGAAGGGAAGGTTTTCTTACTGACTGCATCATGCCACTCATTATTTATGAAAATCTGCAATGAAAAAAGCAAAGCGGTGTTAAGCCTTAGAGCCAGACCGAGGTGAAATTGGTAAGAGCTTTAGATGTTTGATGGCACCTTAGCAGGCTGTTTAATTAAAAGGGACTCAGCTTGTGCGGGCTCCAAAACTGCACCAATATGAAGGAGATATTTTAGCCTAAAAGTACACAGCAGAAGACAACAGCCTCAAGCTAATAAAAAGAATTCACATCTCAGCAAACAGCACGTGAATTGGAAGCGGGTCCTGTCTCAGTAGCTCCCTGCAAGACCTGGAAGCCTGGCTGGAGCTGCGCAGGGACACCAGGAGCCTCAGGAGACCGAACAGTGCGGAAACGCTTCAGGCACGGACGACACAGTTGATTTCATGCACCGCACTAGGGCTTCTGGCAACATTTCCCCAATTAGCTGATTTTAGGCTCCCCGTGCACCATTCTGAAACCRAACGACGCCAAGCAGCTTTTCACCAACTCCTCCTTTCTCAGTAAGGGCAAATTTGTTTTTTCAGGTCCATGGCAAGAGAGTGTCAGTGCAAGGATCATGGTGCTTGCCAAGAACTTTCCAATCCCTCAGCCAACCCCCCCATGGCCCCGTCACAGCCACTGGGAAGGACTTGGCTCAGTGGTTTGGGAGAGGAATGCCAGCCCTCCACCAGCACCGTGCACAGATCGGACGATGTTTTCTCAGGGCTGCTGAGCAAAGAGCACAGGGTTTAATCTAGGCAAGCAACCAGTATCAAGCCYGCGTCTTCCCCTCCCTTCGCATGCCCTCTGGCATAGTTTTCTCCTTAACATTGTTTGCACGGTGGCAGCAGTTAGTTGAAACAACCGCAGGAATCGGGATAAATCGCGATCGCAGCACGACACACACGCCTTGTGCCTCACCCCAGCTGCTGCACCCAAAGTTGCTTTTTCTTCCAGCAGGATTGCCTGCAACGCGAGGCTTGGGGCCCAAATGGCCGCTGCTGCCCTGCTCAGCGTCAAATCGCGGTGTCCCCGCACCGGGCTCGCACCCCACCGGCCCCAGCAGCACGCACAACGCTTCCGGGCCGCGGCCGAGCCGGGGAGCCCCCGGCCCCCCCGGCCCCAGCCCAGCTCCCTCCCGGGGAGCCCCCGGCCCCAGCCCAGCTCCCTCCCGGGGAGCCCCCGGCCCCCCCGGCCCAGCCCAGCTCCCTCCCGGGGAAGCCACCGCTGCCGCCAGCCGGGGCTGCCCGCGGGCAGCGGCCGGGTCGCGCCCACCCATCGCGGGGACGCGGCCGGCTCCGGCCCCCGGCGCGGCCCTACCTTGTTGCAGGCGATGTCGGGGCGCGGGTTGGGCGCCGGGATGGGGGAAGCGGCGGCCGAGAACGGCGCACCGAGCCGGGCCGGGCCGCGGCAGAGCCGGGAAGCGCACACCGCCGCCCGCAACATGCTGCGCTGCGCTGCGCCGGGCACCGGGCACGGCCGCCGCTCCTCCGGGGGGCCCCGCCCCGCTCCCGCCCTGCTCCGCCCGGCTCGGCTCGGTCCGGCGCGGCTCGGCTCGGCGCGCGTGGGCCCGGTGAGGCTCGGTCCGGCGCGGCCGGGCTCAGGTGGGCCCGGTTAGGCTCAGTCCGGCGGGGCCGGGCTCAGGTGGGTCCGGCTAGGCTCGGTCCGGCGCGGCCGGGCTCAGGTGGGCCCGGTTAGGCTCAGTCCGGCGCAGCTCGGCACACGTGGGCCCGGTTAGGCTCGGTCCAGCGCGGCCGGGCTCGGTTCTGTCCACATCAGCACAGCCCGAGTCGAACCAGTTTGGCACGGCTCAGTTCAGTTCTGTCCACTGGTTCAGATCGAATTGGCTCGGTTCAGCTCGCTCCGGGCTGTGCATTTTGGCTCAGCTCGGCTCAGTCAGGTCCCRTTTGGATCAGTTGGCGTGGCTCAGCTGGGCATAGCTCAGTTCAGCGCCATTCAGGTCGGTTCAGCCCAGCTCAGTTCAAATCACATTGGCACGTCTTGGTTTGGTGCACCAGGGATGCCTCATCGGTGCCCAGCACTGGCACTGACTGTCCCTGTCCCTCTCCATGCCCAGGGAACTTTGCGCAGGCAACAAGAAGGAGAAAGGCAGAGGAAAACCAGAAACATCTCTGTTGCGCTGGTTGGTTTTGCGGGGAAGGTGGTGTGATGAGGTAAACGGTTGGGGACCCCTTGTTACCTGGACATGCCACCATTAACATGCGCACAGGAATCAAAAAAAAAAAAAAGAAACTCCTGTGTATGGGGGAAGTGGAGCAAAGTCAGCAAAGTACTCTCACAACAGGGCAATGCAAATGAGAGGCTTTGTCAAATTGCTCCCCGCAATGGCTAAAGGCCTTTTCTGCTTGCTTGCTTAAGATGCCTTGTGCAACTTCAGCGTGCCTAAGTGCAGATCCACATGCAGGGAACAGAGGTGTTCTCGAGTTATCAACGCCATCGCTAAGGAAGCCACAGACCAAAAATATAAAGAGTTTTTAACCTCCAAAATAAACCCGTGGTAATTACCCTGTATCTGACAGCACCTCTTTGGCTTCTCTAGTGAGGGGTGTGTGAAGGGTGACTGGGGGTGGATGGCTCTAGTTTATTAAAGGGGCCAGAAAAATTGTAGCATATGTCAATTCAAAAATAGCTTAACCCACTGTCCTGGAAGACCCAGGTTGCTGAAAGTCTTGGTGGTAGCACGGTGGTAGTTCCTGCATCTGCAGGTCTCCAGGCGTTTCACTCAGGAGGGGAATATCGGCCCCGTTTTGCAGGGAGGAACCGTGAAGCCCAGAGAGGCAAAAAAACCCCCAAGGTTATCCAGCAGGACTCAGATTAGGCTGCGTGTTTCCTAGATCAGCTGAAAAGAAATCCTCTTGCGCTGGATCTCAGCTTCTCCTGTCCTTGGCCGCCCATATCCCCTGAATGGTGACTGATTCCCCTTTGTGCCCCGGACAGCGGGTCCTGGGCAGCACTTTAGGAGGTGGCACTCATGAGGACAGCTTGTTCCAACATGTTCTCCCTCCTATTGCAGACCTGCAGGCCTTAAACCACTTTTGGGAGGTGCCAGAAAGACCTGCTTTACCCACAGAGACGTGCCTGTGTGCACTGTGCGTCTCCCAGAGGGACCGGGTCAGGCTGCGGATCCACAGGACAAATCTCAAAGCTGAGCCCCAGCCAGGCCTTGCTCAGAGCTAAGCTCCCGTATGCTTTCCCATGTGTGTCTTCTGCTGGTATCTAGATGGACAGCCCATGAAGTTGAGCATTAGCCCTGTGTTAATGCTTTTGCTCCTCTTGAGCGGGACTCTTCCCTGGGGCTTAGCAGACAAACCCAGCAGCCCTAAAACCACATGCAATGGAGGAAACACCTTCAGGGCAGACCCAGCTCAGCMGCAAACTCTCAGCCCTGCAATAACTGGCTGGGATTGAGCCTGCCTGAAAGATGAGATGGTGGGAGGCGCAAAGGGCAGGTGCCTGCTAGGAAATCATTCCAACTGTCTGGGCTGGGCAGAAACAGGCTCCGATACAGGCTCCCTCCCCCTTCCACAGCAGAGCCAAGTGCCTGGGGTTGAGTTAGAATTACACCCTGGAGCCTGGGAGAAACAAAGCTCAGGTTACCAGGCTTCCCTACAGCCCTGTGGTCCTGGTAGGACCACAGCAGCCAGCGCGGCCGCCCCAGGGCTCCTCCGCAGCACCCCTTGTGCCCCTGAGAGCAGGGATGCGGTGGGGACCCTGGGCAGATGGATGTGGCCTTGTGAAAGTGGGCTGTGAGGCTGCGCCCATGCTGGAGAAGCTGGAGAAGAATTCAAAGTAGTGTGCCCATCACTTTAATATTGAATTAATATTAGACTACACATAAAAAGCCCAGGAATTCCCACGATTGTTCCCACAGTTCTCTCCTTGTTGCTGATCTCTGTGAAGCACTGAAAGTCCCTATTGATCCAGTCTGCATCCTCCCTGATCCCCAAAGACACCCAGAGAGATGTAGTGCAGTCATGGGACCATGGAGTCCTCCCAGTTCCACCCAGCTCCAGGGSCCAGGCACTGCCTCAGCTCCGGAGTCTCCCCTGAAGCCAGGAGTCCTCAAGGACCTGATTCAGTTCCCCCCACCACTGACTGGAGTCCTTCTAGAGTCTCCAGGTAGCTGGAGGTGTTGTGCTGAAGGCGGAGAGACACACTGCTCCATTGTCTTTATTCCCAAAACCAAGTCTTGCACCCCACCTGGTCGTTCCTGACCAACTCTCCCCCCTGCAAGGCTGGTATTGATTGCCTGCAGCCTCACGATCCAGGGATGGATTCGCCCCGTACCTACTGAGCCTGTCAATAAAGGCACTGAGCCCAGATATGAATTAATTCCCACTGAAATTCAGAAGCTCCCAGGCTGCTGTTAGCATAACCTCTCCCATGCCGGAGTGGCTGGTTTCGTCTCAAGTCCGAGGCTCCCCAGCGCTGCGGCTAGTGGCTCAGCTCTGGTTTGGAGAGCGTTGTCCTGTGAACCACCTTCAGCCAGACATGGAGCCCAGGTCCGAGTGAAGCACCAGGCCGGGGTCTGCCCTGCTGAGATGCTCTGCTCTAGAGACCTGTGTGAGAGTGAGATCAAAGCCCACGCAGGGCAAGTAAGGGGCTGCAGGACCAGGGACGCACGGCAGCGAATGCCCCAGCCCCCTTCCAAATGCCCTGGGGAACGCAGTGCTCGGGAAATATCCTCACCTGGTATCCCACAACAGACAGGACAAATCACCCCTTGTGCTCACGGGCCCCAGACTGCAACGCAACGTGGAGGAAGCCCCAGAAGGGAGGTGTCCCTGTGTTGCTTTATTTGGGCCAGAGAAGGGTCAAATGTTAGGTGCATGTGTCTGCTCACCCRGCTATCCTGATCCACGGCCCGTAGAGTCATCACCAGAGCCCCTGCTTTGGTCCTGGCACTCTCTGCCTGATGGAAGAGGATGAGACACGTTATATCCTCCTACATCCCCCTACCCCGGTGCTGGCCCCCTCCRATAGCCAGTCCTGGCTCCCTCCCAGGCACGACGCTGGGCGTGCAGCTGCGTGCCCGGTGCTTTGGCCAGACGCACTTAACGCTCGCTCTGAGAGAGAAACTCGAGCTTCGCTCTGCAACCCCGGAGAGGATCTCCCCGGAGAACTGCGGGGACAGGCAGCCTTTGGGACCAGCGTGCAAAGCCTGCTGGCTCCCCGTGCGGGATGTGCAGGATCAGCTGAGACGCTCCCCTGTTGAGCCGAGAGCGCCTCAGCCGAGGGYGTTTTGCTGCCAAGCTGGCCAGGACGAACCTCCACCCCTGCAGTGCCAGCGGGCGCGAGGCAGGCTTGCCCCTTCCCTTGGCCCTTGCCCAGCTTATGAGCGCTGTGACAGTCCCAGGCCAGGCCTATTTGGCTGTTTAAAACTCCAYTGCATTAATCTTTCTGCCGCGGGCWGTAAGACTCCTCCCCTGGCTTTCACAACATGCTTCCACAGCAAAGGTTGACAGTGTGGGGACGATGCCAAGGGAAAAAACAGTGGGATGGACAGGGAGATGGCAGGGATGAGGGGGCTCTCTGGTCCCCCAGACAAGGAGCAGTGTCTCTACCACAAGCCCAAGGCAGAGAGAACGTGGCAGTCCTGATGTTTGGAGACTTGCCGACTCTCTCCCAGCTCTGAAGATGAGCATTTGGAAGAAGGGCGAGGAGATCTGCTAATTTCAGCACTTCCAAATTCCCCAGAGCTGCTGCTTCCCCTCCTTTTCCACCTTCTCAGGGGATCAGCTGCTAAGCATCCTGAAATGCTGGGGTTTGCTCGTTTCTGCCAGAGCACAAGGAAATGCTTCTGAAGGGCTGAACAACAGATTGGATTTATTTTTTTTGGCAGCTAAAAGGTGGTTAAGTAACTCACTAGAATTTGATAATGTCACTAGAATATGTTGAGAATATAATCTCGGTAGCAACCCAAAGATAGAGATGTTTGCTTTCATGACACACTCTGTGAATGATTACTTACGACACCACTCCCAGCAAATCTGTTTGCAACACCAGCCAGCCCAGAGCCACGGGCACACTGAGCCACACCGTGGCCACCAGCAGCACTGGGAAGTGGAAGCACAGAGAAACCAGTTTGCAGAGCCCGGGCAGGGGACCCAGGGGTCCTCATACCTGCGTATGGACCTGACCTGCCTTGCACTGGCAGAAGGAAGAGACGCGTAATTAAAACTCTACAGTTCGAGACCTGATGCTACTCCCATCTCTGCCACTGACCCACCACATGACCATGGGCAAGTCACTTTGGTAGCTGGTTTCTGCTTCCTCACCACCAATGTCCCTCGATTTTGAGGGTTCAGGGCTGCAGCAGCACCCGCTCTGTGCAGGAGAGCCCAGGGCGGTGACAGAGCCAAACTCCCAGTGGCATTCCAGAGCCGGCACTGGCAATCACACTCGGCTTATCACTGGGTAGGTGACTGCTGATGGGGACGTCTGCGGGGACAGCCCCTGCCAGGGAGAGCAGGCTAAGAGAACACAAAGGAAGAAATGAAGCTGTGGAGCTTGCAAGCAGCTCCCTGCCCTACCTGAGGGACCTCCCAAAGAAGCACTGGGAGGGACTCTTACGAAGAGAATTAACTCAGCCTTTCCCACACAGAGGCAGCAGCGAGGCTCCAGAGYCCTGCCAGGGGAAGGGAATGAGCAAGCGCTGGACTGGCAGGTGTTGAAACGCCCAAACCCAGCCAAGCTCTGGGGACTCCATCARCATTGATGGCAGGACCTTGGTGGAGCAGCACCAGCGATTACAGCTGGGCTGGGGTTAATCTGCTCATCCTGGAAGGGAGTGCCGGCTTCTGAAATTGCTATTTCCCARAATATGAGCTCTGTTACCCGAATGTAGCCAGCAATGGGAAGCCAGCCCYCTTTCTCCAAGCCATTGGACTCTACAAGTGCCAGGAAAGCCAGGGTGCTCAGGGGCATGCCACGATCCCCCACCCTGGTGCAGGTGCGGCAAAGCAAAGCTGCTTTAGAGAGGAATATGTCTCACCTTCAGCTCCAGAAGAGGACGTGGAGTCCCTCTGGGCTGGGAAATCAGAACACTCCACTGGACACTCATGATCTTTTCCAGCTTGCAGCAAAAACCCWGGGCCATCCCCAACAGGCTGGTGGGGGCAGTGGCCAAGGGGACTTTGGGCTCAGGAGCTGCCCCAGGACGTGGCCAGGTACCGTAGCTCCTGCTGAGGATCGGCCCTCGCCTGGCCCAGGTGCTGTAACCTCGTGCGAGAGGCTTTGTGGTGGGGAGGCTGTCAAATACACGGAATCCTTCTTTTACGGCGAACTCCCAAGCCAGCTCGGCCACGAACTCTGCATCCTCCGGGCTGCTTTCGCCTGGSGCTGGCCTCCCTGGGGACAAGAGAAGAATAGGACATCTTTGACTGAAAGAGCCYGTGTTATGTAGTCACATCCCAAACAGCACCACGTGCCCTTGTCTGGGCCAGCCCAGCAGGACTCGAGGAGACTCCTCTCTAAGGAATACRAAAATAACGTCTTGTTTTTCTCTGATAAAGACTCCTGAGGTATGCGTATACACAGCACTGAGAGTTCACACCACCTGCCTGCTTTCGAGTCTCTCTTCGAAGGTGGTGCTTAGTTTGAAGGTCTGAGAGCTCCACCTGTAGGGCACGGCTCTGAGCTCTGAACYCCGGCCTCTGCTCAGTTCTCCCGTGGAAGAAAATGATCACGCAGCAACCTCTGATCAGCACAAACAGCAAACGGGAACAGACCAGACCTTGCATCCAGCAAAAAGCAGCCGCTGGGGAAATGCCCTGTTTGTGCTCCACTTCTGCCCTTTTTTCTGGTTGCAGGACAGAACCCGACTACGCAACACAGCCTGCCTGAGAGGTTACAGCAGCCTCACACCCTCCAGAGCCTGTGCTGGAGCAGGGAGGGAGCTCTGTGCTTTACAGGACGCTCTATTTGCGTCCCTCTTGCCCACAATAACTCGCTGCACRATTACTCCCAGGTCACTCATCTCCAGAGTGAAACAAGATCTCTCATTTTGATCCCTTATTTCCCACAGGAGCTCTGTGCTGAAAGCACGAGACTGYCAGACACGCCACGCTTTGCTGTAGCACCTGGAATTTCGGGAGCTCTCGAGATTCACAGCCAGAAGTGCCCAAACCCTGCAGCACATGCTGCCGGTCTGACCTCCCCGGTTCAGCGTGAAAGCTCTCCCCACAGCGGTGCCCGTGTGTCTGTGCTCTGGCTGGAGACCTGCGCAGAACAGGGCCGGTRTGGTTGGGTTTCTCACCTGCCAGAGAGCGTCTGTAGAGTCCCTGCAGCATTGCAGCCAGTCGGAAAAAGGCAAAGGCCATGTAGAAATTCCAGTTCTCTGGGCGCTCCACTCCCATGTGGCCACAGTACATCTGGGAATATTCCTCTGCTGTGGGGAYTCCCAGGTGCCCCAAATCACACTTCCTCAAGCCTGGAAGACGTGAAGAGGCAAAAGTGAAGCAGCAGACAGTGAGGAGCTCAGAGCTTTCYAGGGATGCCGTGAGGCTTGTGGCAGAGCCGTGCAGCTGCGGAGCAGCGGAGACACCTGCACCCATCCAAAACCTGCACCGCTGCCATGCTGTCTCCRTACATAACAGTGGGGGTTTGGCACCAACCCACGTAGGTGAAATGCATACGGGGCAGTTTTCTTCATTGGGGTGAGACTGTGAAAGCAGTGACTGRTGGATCTTCCTCCTAAACAATGGAGTGATTTTCCTCCCTGTTTACCCCCATACTGTTCTTTTTAACAAGCGTGTAACTTTGTGGACAAAYCCCTTCCGGGCTGGCCCGGTTCACAGCTTTCCCACCCAAAAGAGTTCCCCAGCTTTAMAGCTGAAGTGAGAGGGAAAATAATCCAAACTAATTTTTAAACACAGTTTTGCAAGCTGTGAAGCAGGGTCCTCCTCTCTGGGGCCATCCCTGACACGACGGCTGGCAAAGGTCCATGTGCACGGACRGGGTGACAGTACCAACCAGGCTAGGGAGCGGCGGCAGAGAATCTGCCAAACGGGTGGCAGATATGAGACAAACCGGGGATGGGGCAACCATGGCACAGTGATGACTGCACGTGCAGAAAGATGTTTCCACCCTGGAGGGATGCAGGGTTCTTCAGGGAGGGGAGAAAGGGCAGAGCAGGGAATATGGTACGAGACCCACAGCCCTTTCCAACTGCGATGAGCCCAACGGTCAGCTGAGCTCTCTGGGCAGGAGCTAATCTGTTTCTGAACTCTGGTTCCTCTCTCTGTGTGTCAAACGTGACTTTGCCCCTCTCTGTACCTCTCAGTGCATTAAAGTGAGGTGGCAGGAAGTAGGCCATACAGTTATTCGCCAAATCAGAGATGGGATCTCCTAGAGTTGAAAGCTTCCAGCCAAGGACAGCAAGGACTTCTGGCCTGTCTGGATGAAAGACCAGGTTGTCCATCCTGTATCAGAGGGAAAAAGAGATCAGAAAAGTCTCAAGAGGGGGAGAAAAATCCCAGTGCTCTGCAGCAGTAGATGCTTTCCAGTGCTCTTCACTCCCTTCAAAAATTGCTGAGTCCTTTGGGAGGCTGCACAAGTGGAAGACTAATTTCTGCAAGCGTAGGTCAGGGAGGATGGAGATTACTCAATAGTGAACTCCCTGGCTCACGATGAACTGAACTGTGCTTTGAAGAATGAAACCAAGTTATTCAGGGCCTCAGATCATTAACATGTTACAGGACTGGCTAGCCAAAAAGCGAAGCAGGCAAGTCACTGTCCAGGGGGATCTTCTGGTCATTTCAAAGGCACACAGTAACTCCAGGCCCTGCACTGTCCTGTGCTGTAGATTATGCACAGAACAGCCTTCAACAATTTGAGCCCCAGGAGAGGGCAGCAGCCTASGGAGGAGGAAACAGAGAGAGCAGCCATCCCGCCAGGGTGCAGAGAGCTCACCAGCTGCAGTCACACAGGAACTGTGTGCGCTAAACCTTGCGGCAAGGAGCCTTGGCCCAGAATTGGCCCAGAATTGGATGTGAGGCTGCAGCCTCCCGTCCCCGGCAGCCAGGCTCTGACAACGCAGAAATAGCTCTCGGCATCCCTCACCTCTGTCCCCAGCCACYATGCTCCTGCATGACCTCACCTCTAACACTGGCAGGTTTTGCCATACATCCTGCAGCATCTCACCAGCCACCCAAACTCTTTAAGCACCAAATTATCACTAGCAACATGCACCGGGACTGATTTCTGAGTATTGCGGAAAGAGTTGATGATCCTCCAGCGTTAGATCAGTGTATGCAGTGGTCGTGTGAAGAAACTCTGTAACACCAACGAGGCAGCAAGATTGGAATCGGACATCGGGAGTCCAGGCTTTCAGTTCCTGCCCCCAGTTTCCCTGCTCWCGAATGGGCACTGCTTTTAAACTGCCACAGATCAGTAGGCAGATACACACTGGGGAAAATACGAGAGCTCTGGGTGCAAGACAACACCAGCCAGGGCTCTTGGACTGCTTCTCATGACGGATGCGAAGGGTTTGTGGCCCTCTGGGTCTCATTACCTGGGGGATGCTGATCACGACCCAGAGCACAGCTTTCGGATTGCTCTGAAGCTGCTGCGCCAGCCCAACTCAGCAACTCTTTGGAGTCTGCATATTGCTTTACACTCTCTCTCCCTCTCTGCGGCCCGGGATGTGCTCCAGGGCAGTGCTGTCAGCCAAGCAGTACCTGAAATCACCATGCACGACTGTCGTCTTCTGAGATTCGGGAAAATGCAGAGGCAGCCACTCGATGAGTCTCTCCATGGCTGGGATAACATGAGTTTCCATAGCTCGATACTGCTTTGTCCAGGTCTCAACTTGCCACTGAATGTAATTTCCTGTAAAAAGGGAACGAAGGCTCTCAGGGGAAGGGACAGGCACAAATAGGCTTCAAAAGAGATGCATAAAAGGTGCATGCAGAAAAAGTCAAACAGCCAAGCAGATCTCAGTCCAGCACCCTGAGATAAGCTCCAAGAGTTTAATTGTGATTTCCAGGAGTTTCATACATTCTCAACTGGGCACTGGATTTGATATTCTGGTGGAAATAATCAGATCCTGGACAAGAACGTAACTTCTCCACCAACTCCGAGAAGCTGAGATAGCCCTGCAGAGAGACTGGAGGAGCTGAGGAAGTTTGGTCAGAGATGGCAGCAAACAAGTGACTCCYGCACCCACAGCGCAGCTCTTGCTCATGGCAGGAAGCTCTGGTGACTACTAACAGGAAACATAGACCTGGAGGATCTAAAGCAGCTCTCCACACCCTCCCACCACGCCTGGGGATTCAGGCACCCTGCTGCTCATCTTCGCTTTCCCAGCTGCCCCCAAGTTTGGCCCAAGTCCTGTACCTGAGCCTACCCCTTGAAGTGCTGATACACAGGAGAAGAAAGCAGTGACAGAGGATACAGAGCCTTCACTCACCGTGCTCCCTGAGGTCCTCCAGTTTGGTTGCTCTGAGGTCTACGCTGTGGATCTTGGAGAGGACTTGACTCATGGCAGCATAAACAGCCCTCCGCTCGCCGGGCTGCAGCGCAGGGAGGGAGACGTCGCTGTAGACGCGGCCAGCACAGTGCTCCATCAGGTAGAAAGGTGTGCCAAGGGTGCTGGGGAAGCAAGGTGGAACCGGCGAGCCTGAGGTTAATCCTGCTACCTACCACCCCTCAAATCTCACCTTGACCATGCCCCCAAGGCCTCACCTGCGTGGCAAGGAGAAGAGCAGCCTCAACAGCACTTGAGCACTCACGCCCAGCCAAGGCCTGGGCTCAAGCCCAACTCAGGCAGCTGTGCCATGATCAGCCCCGTTCCCCCCAGCCCCGGGAAGCTGAGCTTGGGGCCGGGCTGCAGCACCGACCATCTCCCCCCCCTCCCCTGCAGCGAGCTCGGGAGCTGGGCTGTCAGACTGCAGGCAAACATCGCAAACGGTGGACACGCATTTAACTGCAGTGCGGAGGCTTTATTACTGCAGCCGGCAAAGATCTGAGCGTGGCGGTGCTGATTGCAGGCTAGACAGGGTGTCCTGGTCGCAGATTTGCTGCTATCGCGGCTGTAGAACTTGGAGCAAGTCTGAGGACTGGTGGTTAGAAAAATCACCTCATTGGAAACCTGAGACTATCGAATCAGCAGGAAGCCCTACAACGTTGTTTTATAGCCGCTTTTCAAAGGAAGACAGCATTTTGATTAATTGCTAAAATAAGGACACACCTAAAACAAGCCAAATAAAAGTGTTACTGTCCTTTGAACTTCCAGAGGCCCCTCTAGCCTGAGACTGGGCAAACACTAATTAGACCAGCGCGCTTTGTGAGGTCTGGCTCCTTCTCTCCTCTCCTCGTCTTTGAGGGAATCCGGCTGAAGTTATCAAGCACAGAGTGAAAGCTGAGGGACAAGATTACCTTCTGTCCTCGCAGAGAGCAAGTACAGTGGGAACAGGAACGCCAGCCTCAGAGAGTGCCTTCAGTACCCTGCCAGGGCGAGTCAGAGAGCCATGTCAGCACAGAAAGGCATTAGGGAATCGATACTAGACCTGCATTGTTGCTAGGCAGGCACACAATGTAAAAAAGATCCCTGTGCTCAGTTTTAAACACCCTAAAATAGCATGGCTGGGAGTAGGGGAAAGAAGCACCCCAAAATCTTTGTATGGCCCAGAGCCCCGAGACCAACACGCTCTGAAAAACCAAGGGGAGATCACAACTGCTCCCCCACAAGCGTCCTGCTGCTCTGCTGCTGCGACAGAGATCTCTGGCACAGCRAACGGGTTTGCAGCGTGACCCCTCCAGCGCGGGGCTAGCCCTTCACCGGGCTCCTGGCCGCTCAGCTGCAGTGTTGTGCTGCAACCCCTCTCCCACCCAAGGTGCCAGAGGCGACAGTGAGATCCTGCRTCTCCGACGCGTGCTGGGAGAGCTGCGGCGCGCTCCGTGGGTCGGCAGTGCAGGRGTGGGGAGGGTGCTTTCCACAGGGACAGGGTCCCAGCTGCAGGGCAGTAGCACAGCCTTGTCTCTCAATCCAGGACTGCTGACTCTAGCTGTAGTAATCAGGCAGATCCCAGACTGGGATACGGCGCAAAATGCAGGGGAGGACAATGTGGGAGCCAGGCGTGTGAACTGTGTGTGTGATGGGGAACAGACAAGCCAAGGCTGGAATAGAGCACTGACCCCAGGACGGGGTTGTTTGGGATCTCCTACAAGAGTCTTCCCTGGTCGGCTGGCCTGAGGAACACAGCTCCTTCTCACCTGTATTCCCGTCTGACAGCAGGGCCTGCGGGRTGCAGGCTGTCAGAGGGCTCCTCCTTCAGCACCAGCAAGCGATCTCCAAACTTGACGCAATAGGTCCGGGCAGACTGTCCGTGGCCAAACTGCCGTAACACTAGYGGGCCTGAAGAGTTGAGAGCAGAGGGTCAGCAGACAGAAGCATSAGCTGGGATTATTTCTCACCACTTCTCCAGGTTTTACTTCCCCTTCCTGCGCCCGCGTCTGCGATCTCACTTGCAGCARTTCAGGAACCTACACTTTGCTCCTGTGTCCCAAATCCCTGGGGAAGATTTGGGGCAATTGCTCATAGATGGCTCACAGGCCAGGAATATTCCTGGCAACTTGTGCCCTGCCAAATGAGGAAGTCCTAAAATGTTGTTTCCCATTCCTGGGAAACAGAGACGGATCACTGAAGTGTGAACGGCTCAACATTTGCTGGGAGATTAGGAGCCTTTCATTAATATTATTTTTCAATCCATCTGTCGTATGATGGGAAGAGCCAATRGCTCCAGCATATGTGAGTTGTCAGGCTGAAGAGCAAAAAGCGCTGTGATACCTGTTGCCTGGTCACTGAAAACATTTTCAAGGTACTTTTGCAGGTGATCTTTTGAGATTTCCGTGCTTGGTCTCACTGAACGAGTATATGGAACAAACCCTTGCAAAGGAAAACCCAGACAGGTTTCCAGCTCTTTGAGTGCTACTTCTGGATCATCGACCTGAAAGCAGAAGGGAGGGAGAAACACTGGGTGATAGAAGATAAAATTGCCTGGGAAAGAGCGAGCTCTGCACACTTGTGATGCATTTATCTGTGAGTCCGACAGCACCGATCCACTAARACACGCAGGAATTCACTGGTCAGTCCCTGCCAGCACAGAGTGCCGTTACCAATACTCGCTGAGCCTCCCACCTTGGTCTCTGCCCCAGAGACGTACCTGTTACCCTGGCACAGGCACTGTGAGCTTGGGCTGGGCTAAGAGCTGYGATTCCCTGGGTGCAGTCCAGGGGAGCAGAGTTCACTCTTCCCACCAGTCCTTCCCCATCACCACAGCAAAACCCCTGTGCTCACTATCTCCAAAGCCTGGAGGTTAACCAGTCAGTCCCCAGCTGACAGATCCATGAAGCCTCAGAGCTTCTAGAAATGTATTAAATACGTCTTATTTTCTCRCATCAGATGGATGTGGTTGTCTCAACCATAGGGTTAGGGCTCTTTCTCTAATAGGAAACTGAGGTCCATAAAGGAGAAGCGACTTCTCCGAGGTTACGCTGGCTGTAGGGTTTAGAGCTGTGAATGAAACAGGCCGGTGCAGACTTTGGCAGTAATCCTCCCCTTTAACCCCGCCACATCCTGTAGGAATAAGGACAGGCTGAAACAATGGGCTTGGCAACASGAGTCTGCCACTGCGATTGAAAATCCTGAGCCATTCAGGTCAAACACAGCTTCTGGAYTTAGAAACCATACCCAAAGCCTGCCCTGGCTGCATTGCTTTGTACCTTCACCGTTTTAATGCCAAGCTGGGCTGCTGCTTTTAGGTTCTGGCTGCTGTTGTCGAGGAAGATGGATTCCTGGGGCTGAACACCCAAGCGCTCCAAGCACAGCTTGTAGATACGAGGATCTGGCTTGCGCATTCCTTCCCGATAAGATTCAACCATCTACGGTAACAACAAATGGATTATGCGTGAGCCTACTGTGACCACAAACRTCTGTGTAGTGTTGGAAACGGAGGATGGGAGGGTGGGAAAGAGACCGACAGTCTAAGTAACGTGTGAAATAAAGGACACGGGGAACGGCGGGCTGACAGAGCCGGATAGGACGTGATTCAGGTGACTGCGTGGGTGCCAATTGCTCGGCTGTGGCTCTGTCRGCTCAAATAAGCTAAACAGGTTCAGCCAGTCCTTGGATGGAAGATATCCAACGAGATGTTACGATGTGGGAGACTCAGCTGGATGTCCCAGACCGTGCTGAACCAATTGTCCAGGAAAGCCTTGGATTRCACCACTTTCCAAATCATCTGGAAAAGCGGTGTCCTGACCATTGCACCTATCAACCACGCCAAAGCAATCTTCACAGCAGCAGAGATGTTGACCATAAACGTCTGCCCAAATTTGGATCAAAAAAATCTTGAGTCAGTCTCTGAATACTCACATTGCCCTCAAAACGGTAGAAAAYTCAAGTAATATTTCACCCCTGCACTGACAGACACTCTAGGAATAGAAATGAATCTAKTAGATAGACATAAAAGCCAATCCTAATGGAAATCCACATTCAATTAATTTTTTTTTTTCACTAATTACTGTGCAGTGCTGTTGCCTGCTGTTACAGAAGAGCCGCACCGCATGAGTGATGACACCGGATAGGCCACGGTTATTAAAATGCTTTGAAACAGTCTGGGATGAAAGGTACCACCGAGCATCACAACAGAGCATCACTCCACTAAGGGAACTCCATAGGCACTGGTGTCACTAACATAATGCACAGAAAGCCAAGTCAATGATGACATAATGTTGACAATATGACTTTAAACAGCCCCAGGTTTTAAATGKATCAATATGACTCTTCTTTGCATATTATGTTGTCTCAATCAAGGCTATAAAACAAACAAGTAATGAATAAACTCCTGAAATTCGAAGATGTGAGTTGGGGCACACAAAAAAGCAAATTTGCTGTCATGCTGAGGCGAGCCCTCATAGCTGCCTGTTAAAGTGAAGCCGCTCGAACCAGCCCCGAGGTTCATGGCTGATCTGCTTCATCTCKGCAAAAGCGAGGCGTGCTGGGAGAGGGCTCTCCGCCCGCTTGTCAGCTCAGGAGATCGGCATGTTGGAGCAGCGGGATTTTTCTAATATGGGGGATGCTTTGCAACTCTTTGGGCTGAAACAAGCTTTACAAGAGTAAGGACTAAATATAAGCAAGCAGGGGCACTGGGTAATAACATTTATTTCTTGTATAGTGTTCCAGCTTCTGCATCCTTTATTGACATCGCTAGCTATGCCTGTTACACATATACCTGTGGTTGCATGAGCATTTTGCAATGAATTTTCAAACGCAGAAGTACCTGCCACTCACTCAGACCCTCTTCAAGGCCGAGTCACTACAATGAATTACGCCAGGAAACATTTCCACAGACTGTTACATTTATGTCTACTAATACGTCCTGCTGGTTGCCGTTCATTTGGTACCTGCATGTAAAKAATTTCAGTTGCAGCTTTCTATAGACTTAGCTACAGAAATGCATTTTGGAATCGATCCAGGCTTACCACGTCAAAGTGCTTTCGGTCTAGGGGCAGAAAGCTCTCTCCATTCAGCAGACAGAAGTTGTKGCTTAGAAGAGCTGTCTTAAGACCTTCCGCACGGATACACTGTACTGCTTCTGCCATTATGGGGAGCTGTTTTATCATCTCATTTCTGATTAAGTCCAAGAGAAAAGAGTCCACTGGAACACAGACATTTGCCTAAGAAACCAGAGAAACCCCCAAGAATGATAATTAGCCATAAATGGTTTTTAAGCAGGGAGGAAAAKAAGAGTGGTCGGGTAGGTAGGTTGCCCGATCACCTTATCTTGCTGGCCTACTTCCTTTGGCAGCMGAAGGCAGTCTGAGTGAATCTCCCAGCTAAATTGCTTAGACCAAATAAACAAGCGTTCTCAGAAGCAGCAGCAGAGATAAAGGGCTGATTTTGGGAGAGAGAAATGTCCTAGGACCGTGCCTGCCATGGAATCAATGCAGGTTAGAGATAAATACTGCTTTACCATTCAGCAGGCGGGAAAGGAATCTGCAGTTTAGACTGAGCTGTTTCAAAAAGACTTTATTTAAAAGAGGATTCTTGCACTGTGTTCCTGGAGCTGCGGTGGAAGGGCTCCTACTGATCTTAAGAACCCTSCCTGGAGACCATGGCCTCCATCCATTGGGCGTGCCCATGTACCAACTAGCAGCAAAAGCCTTTTAGCTGATCTGTGACTCTCTGACTCCTCATCTCAGCTGWTCCTAGAGGTGTCTTGAAATAAAGTTATGAAATATACAGGAAAAGGCTGGTGGAAGTGAAGGCAAATTCAGCTGACCATCCTGCCTGGGTACCAGAATGATGATGGCAGTGAAAAGTCTGCCCTGATCAGACAGCAATGCTTCCTAGATGGTAAATCCAGACCCTTCCATCAAAGGATTTCTTTTAAAAGCTCCTCGTCCCTCACTGAACCACCACACTGCAGGATCCCATTTCCCTGCAGTCAGGAAGCACAAAGAGAGGAGGGGGAAGTTGGCTTACAATCTCAAAGCACTGCTGTCCCAATTCCTGCAAAAACTCCACAGTCGTCAGCTCTCCTCTTCTGTACTTCAGAGAGGGACTGTTTTCCCCTCCAGAGAGTATAGCTTGCTGGATGGTGCCGGCTGGAATACAGTTCCGGGCCTCCCAGTCTACATAAAGAAAAGTAAGAAAGCCAGGAGAGAGCATGTATGGCATCCTCAGAACTGGGAAATTAGCTTGAAATCCCTCTGAAGTCTGATACATCGACCAGCACCGCGGAGAACCGATGTGCTGGACTGGGGTAATTTACCTAGACATGGAGAGAGGAAGATTTGGCATTCCCCCAACCGAAGCACCTCACCTCTATTTTTGGTGTGGTACCCTTGGGGTGAAAACACGGAGTTCTTAAAGTGTCCTGAAGGACTGCACCAACGTTGGGTGGTATCAGCCGGTGTCATTAAAGGACCGTTTCATTACCAGGTGGGTTCARGCCCTGATCTGGAGCTGCCAACGCGGTTGCCGGCTGCTGTCAGTTCTAGTACTTCTGATGGCACAACAGGGTGCCATCGTCGTCATCGCAAGTTCTTGAATATCTTACCAGAACCAGAGGCAGCTGACAGCGACACCTGAAATTTATTTTCCCTCCATGCGTAGAAACAACGGGAGCAAATGAAATGAGAATACGCACCCGCGGCTGTCTTGTAAGGGGATGGGAGGAGCACTCCGCTCGCATCAAAGATCACGGCTTTATAATGGCACCATCCAGATCGCCTCCGCCGAATTAACCCCTGCGGGTGCTGCCGGATCCTGGCACGGAGCAGGTAAGGGGCGCGGGCAATGCTCCTCAGGTACATGCTGCGGAAAATTCGCAACCGGCCCGTGGGGACCGAGGAGAGAGGCTAGGACGCAAAGTGTAGAATTACAAGGGTAAATATTTATTCATGCGCATGAAGCGTCCCAGCCAAATTGGGGCACCTGAATGCGGTTTTACACAGGGTCCTTATACCCTTCGAATGTTCAGGTACAACATAATTTGAGTGATCGCTAACACCCACACTACTGATTACCGATCATAGCAAAACTTGGCAAAGCGACTATATTTTTGCAACATTCTTGTTGCTTATCTATYGATCCAGATGWCCCTGGAGTCAGTCTTGCTATAGTTRCTTTTCTRTGATCCAGAYGAYGCTGAGAGRGTTTCRCAGACGTGTTAAGAGGGGCTATAGGATGCTGGCGCTACCTTGATAACCCAGCGGTGTCCTTTATCCTCCACAGCTCTAAGCCACGAAGCAAAGTCCTTATTTCCAGGGCCGGGCTGGCCTTTAGTTTCTTTTACTTAAGCATGAACCATACAAACGCCTGACACGGCCCCGAGCTGCAAGATACGAGCGTGGTGGGTGTGAGGGGAAAGGAAGAAAGAGGGGGGTATTTTTTGGGGGGGGTGGTGGGTGTGCTTCGACCTAAGGGGATGGTCCCGCCAGCGTGGCTGCGTTGCCATGGTAACGGGGCCTGTGGCTCTGCTGCAGGCCTGCCCAGGCAGGATTGTCACACCCCTTCTTCCACCCCAGTGTCCCATCCCTCCTCTCAGCCCTAAAGTCACCGCTGGGGGGGCCGGGGCACGGAGAGGGGGGCCTGGAAGGGACGAAGGCCCGGAAGACCCCCTAGGCCTAGTCCAGGCCAGGCCTTGCCAGGAAGAGGGCAGGCTTCACCGTGCCATTTAACCCCAGCCCCCCAAGTCTCGCGAGAACACACCTGGAAGTCTCGCGAGGAGCAGCCGGGCCCCGCTCGCAGCCCCCTCGCACCTTCCTCCGCTGCCGCGTCGGCGTCGCCGCCGCCTCTACGTCATCACGCCGCGGGGTCAGAGGGGAAAGGTGCGGGAGGCGGAAGCGGCGGCCTCCTTCATCTCCGTTGGCCTCCTCGGAGCGCGGCGGCGGCGGCGGCCCGCGGTGCCCGGGCCCATGAGCGTGTCCTTGGTGGTGATCCGGCTGGAGCTGGCCGAGCACTCGCCGCGGCCCGCGGGCTTCGCTTACAGCGCGGCTGGTGAGTCGCTCCGGTTCACTCCCGCCCGGGGGAACCGGGCCCGGGTGCGGGTCARCCCTCCCCGCCGCCCCCAGGTGCCCGCGGAGGAGCTGGGCATCGCCGTCCCGGTGCTGCCGGTACCGCGGCTCCGCTCCTACCACCCCGTCCCGACGCCTCTTTTTTTTTTTTTTCTTTTTTTCCCCCTGCGCAGCTCCGGAGATGGCTGCGGAGAGCACCGGGGCGGCCCCGCCCGCTGTGCCGAACTGTTTGGAGGGGAAAGGCCCCGGGGAGCGGGCGGCCATCCTCCACCAGCACCTCGGCCGCCGGGAGATGACCGACGTGATCATTGAGACCATCCAACCGCGGCCAGGTACCGGCTTTCSGGGGGGAAGGAAATGCCTTTTTCCCGGCTCCGTGGTTGTCGCCCACCCCGCTGGTGCCGCGGCCCTTTGTTGCGGGGGGGGGAGCGCAGCCCTTCCCCCGCGGGGACGGCGGAGGTGCCGCTGGGTTTGCGGGTCTTCAGTCGGTCGCGCAGTTTGGAAAACAAGTGGAGAAGTTACGGAACGTGTGTTGGGGTCCGGGTAGGAGAGCTGGTTGCTGCTGGCAAGCATTTCCCRCTCCGTAAGGGGTTAATTTAGTTTGGGCTGTGCCGCGGGCTGGTTGGTGTTTCGCCTGTGGCCCGTTCAGCTCYGCAGACATTACGTTCCCTGATAGAGGGGAAGTTTAAAGACAGAAATTCCCAAGTCGCGTCGGATGGCCGAGCCGCCATCAGAGCGGCGCGGGAGCAGCTCGCTGCGGCGGGGCTCCCCCCGCTCAGCAAACCGTCCTGGTTGCTTTGWCTCGATACCGGCGCCTGTCGGGATTTCACCGGGCACGGTACAAACCTCGCCTGGCTTGATCYGCAGCACTGGCTCCTGCCAGGGGCTCGCACCGGCTGTCTGGCAGCTCCGGAGTTTCCCCTGGAACAGCAAAGCTGAGAGGTGTCTCGTTCTGCTGCTTTCCAGGGTTGTAATTTGATTTCTCGGGGTGCTGCTGTGTACACGCAGGCTGTGCTTAGGGAGCAGCAGACATTTCGGCTGCGCCACTAGTAATGTGGAACCTTTTGATTTGTAAAAGATGAAACAAAAGCTGGCATGGAAGGAAGAAAATCTTCAGAGGCTGCATCTGCCGAGGACAAAAATAAACATGACGATCAAAGTAAAGAGCGTGAGGCTGCTCCAGACTCGCCTTCAAAACAGCTCCCGGACCAGATTTCCTTCTTCAGCGGGAATCCCTCAGTTGAAATCGTTCACGGCATTATGCATCTGTACAAAACAAAGTAAGAATGCTTGACTAATTGTAGCTCTAGTGGGAACAGCGCTGCTGAATAATGCTGCCGCCCGGAAGGGTGAGTCCGTCGCCCCGGGGCTGTCGCTCCTGAGCTGGGACAAACAGGAAGGGTGACCTGCACCCCGGGGGGCAGACGGGAGTTTGAGGCTGGCCTGGGTCCCCCAGCTGTGGGTGACGCCGCTCCCGATGGAGAGGGCTTGTCCCAGGGGCCGTAATAGCATCAGACAAACGCAGGTTCCTGAAAAAATGACGTTTGAAAGCAGCTTCTTACGGGATCCCACAATTAAATTGTGATCTCCGGGGTCTCGAGGAGCTGTCTGAGGCAGGATGTTTCATCCCGTATTTCAGGGATTGCAATTCCACGCCGTTCCCCTGTAACTGCCTGAGAACTTCCATTTCGGGTCTTCCTGAAAGCTACCAGGAGACACAAAATGGGTATTTGAAGTGCTAACAAACATCGCTCGGTTGTTGCAGGAATAGTTCTGAGCATCTGTGGCTTGCCAACTTCAACCGTTGTTATAGAAAAACAGATGTCAAATTATTCCTGAAAAAAACATTGTTTATTGGAGCTGCCCAGTTTAATCCTTTGCTAAAGAGTAATAGTTTCACGTGGGTACGTTGGACGCTTACCACAGCCCCGTGCTTCTCTTTCTTAATATCTACAAATGTCTGAAAGAGCATTAAGATTGACCACAAAGCTATTGTAGTAACTGCGGCTGTTGGAAGTGTGACGTATCCCGCTCTGCCTTTGTCCCCTCTGAAATGACGCGAAGYTGTGTCCCTGTTGTCTCATCAGCAAGATGACCTCTTTGAAAGAAGACGTAAGGCGCAGCGCCATGCTTTGCATCCTCACGGTCCCTGCCACGATGACCAGTCACGACCTGATGAAGTTTGTGGCTTCCTTCTACGAAGTAATCGAGCACATGAAAATCATCCGAGATTCCACTCCAAACCAGTACATGGTGCTGATAAAGTTTAGCTCGCAGGTAAGAGCTGGAAGTCCCTTTGCTGTAGAAGGGACTGGGCTGTCACATACAGCTGCTGTTCAGGAGCGCTGTCTGGCTTCGCTGGCCGGCTGTAGCCGAGATTGGACTTTACCCTCGGAGAAACAGTCCTGCCCTATTGCCCAGAGCTTTCCTGGGGCTGCTGACTAGGATTAGTCCCACACCTTGACCTGGMGGCGAGTGTCTGCCATGTTCTAGCTAGCCTATTTCTTGTTGGCAGGATAGTTAAAAAAAAAAAAATAGTAATGATACACAGTTCTCTGCTATCTCAGAGCATATTCACAAAGAGAGCGATGCATTGTACTATGCTGAACAGAAAGGACCCAGCTCGTGGGGCTTCGTTTGCATTTTAGGAAAGACTTGTTCTGCTTTTCTGAGGAGCTGGGTGGTCTCAGAAGCTGCCAGTACGGTGTGAAAAGGCCAGTCTCCCCCAAAACTGAGAGTCTAAGGGATGAATTGATAACCAGATAACACAGTTTGCTGCTCACAGGTCTTCTTGAACTATGTCGCTTTAAGCATTCCCCCCGCCAATTCCTGTGTGGACCCTCTCACTTGTACCTTCTTTTCTCCCAACTGCAAATGGGGAGAAATTTTGGGGTTGGGGGAGAGGTTTCCCCCAGCCGTGAATACTGCGTGAGGTATTTCCCATGCCTGTTGTGCAGGTGCCGTATTTGTGTGCCCTTTGTGCTATTTGCAGTMGTGGCAAAGATGCATTTTGTGTATCGCTGTATCAAATTTCACGGGCAAAATACCTAGTGCTAAACAGCCTTGCAGCAAATCCATCGACTTGTACTCAATTCACCCTGAAATTCCTGTTTCTTGGGAAATTCCCTGAAGCCCTGTTCCCCAGTGACCCCTAAAGGCAGCAAAAGCAAATCTCATGGGCCTTTACGCTTCTGGCTGGAGTGACCAGGAATACGGGCATGTGRCATTCAGCTTATTTGCCTCAATCTGGTGTGATCGTTTGTGGGAGGAAAGGTTTAGGGAGGTTACTGAGTGAAAGCGGATGATGTGTTTGACAGGTTTTGTTTTGGTTCTGCCTCTTTGCGAGTGGTTCAGAGCAYGCCTGAATTGTGACCGGTGAAATGGATCCTTTCCCACAGTTAAATTGTTGTTCCTTTCCCYGACACAAGTATCAGTGTCCTGCAGTGTGGCCCTCTTCAATTTTTCCAGAGACCAAATTTGCTTTGCAAACGCACCGAAAATGCTGACAAAGGGCAAAACAGTTGCTGAAGGGAAATCCGTTATTCCTGCTGAATGCTCGAATATCAGAGTAGCTGTCACTGCTGTGAACTTCACTTCTTGTCTTCCAGCGGTAACGCTAAACCCGCTGCCAAGATGCAATGCCTGCTGGCAGGAGGTGACCGTCTGCAATGTCTCCTCAGGTTTTACAGGGCTTGGTGGAGGGGAGAAGAGAGGATACAGCAGATTTCTCCTCCTCTTCCTCGGCTGTGCCAGCTGCGAGTTTTCTCTTTTTAACTGGCTCCCTTTGTTTTGTGCATAGGCTGATGCAGATAGCTTTTATATGGCATGCAACGGCCGGCAGTTCAACTCGATAGAGGAGGATGTTTGCCAGCTGGTTTACGTGGAAAGGGCTGAAGTCTTCAAATCAGAAGATGTAAGTTTGTTTTGTCTTGTTTTCCCTGCGCTTCAAAGAATTTTAACAATTAGTTGGACTGGGCGGAACGCTGCCAGAACTGCTTAATTATATCAACCCAAACCCCATTTCCCATTCCAGTGCTGTTTCTGCTTGGGAGAGTTTGTTTGGTGACTTCATGGGCTTCGTGCCTCGCCACTGCAGCGTCTCTGACCTAAACCTGCTGTGGGTAGTAGATCTAGCGAATCCGGAGAACAGACGGGGGCTGGTGGCAGAGGCAGCAGCTGCGCTGAGCCCGTGCTGTGAAGAGGATTCTGGCTGTGGTCTACTGAATGTTGTGGATCGCTTTCTTTTTCAATACATTTCTAACTGCTGGGTAGGCTCACAGAATTACTTTGTAGTGTTTTTGTACCCTAGCGCCAGCAGTAATGAGGGAGAAATTTGACTTTTTCTTATGTGGGCGCTTAATCTACGGTGACTGGAAGGTGCTGAGCAATTTGGCTCTGCTTGTTCTTTTGAAGGGGGCCAGCCTGCCTGTGATGGACCTGACAGAGCTCCCGAAGTGCACAGTGTGCCTGGAGAGGATGGACGAGTCCGTGAACGGGATCCTTACCACGCTGTGTAACCACAGCTTTCACAGCCAGTGTCTGCAGCGGTGGGAGGACACCACGTAAGAGACTTTTCTTTATTTCCRCATCTAAAACTCTGTCTGAGTGGGGTGGTTACGTGCTGACAAGACTGGTTCTGCTCATCAGAGTGTGGGGGCAGGAATTACTGCAAGTTCTAATGCTCTTTTTTCCCGTTAAAGGAATCCCAGAGGGAAATCTCTCCGCCAAAAGTAATTGAACAATGTTTCCCGTGGGCCTCACTGCTAAGGCAGGAAGGGAGTTGTAGAGTAATGCTGATTATTTTAAAATACTGTAGGATAAAAATACTAGGGTAAACAGCACGGSATGCACACGCAGCCCTGTTTCACTCGGTCTTGTGTGTCTGTTCAGTCATTCGTTCCCTCGGCGTAGCTGAGGCTGCGCTGTAGGCAGACCTGCACATCTGCCTGGGGCTTAGGGGTCCTTTTGGGAGCGCTGCAGGACAGCGGTCTTGCCCGTCTCACTTAAATGCTGGGAGAGGATGAAGAAGAGCTGGGAAGAGCAGGTGGGGACAGGACGGGAGAGTGAGACAGAAGGGAGGCGGGGAAGGAAGGGACGATGACAGGATCACTCGGTAAATGGGGCAGGGGAGGCAGCTGCTCTAGACAGGCTGTGTTATTCAGGGTGGGCACGGGCTGAGYGATGGGAGCCGTGGCACTGGGCAGGGCTGGGGGTCGGACCTGCGCCCGTCCTTAAAGCAGCTCTTCTCACTACTGCTAACCCTTTCCTGGTCTTGCTCTTGCCACCCTTCACATCCCTGTAGATGGGGATTTCCGTGTGTCTGAGCTCCGGACTGCAGAGCCGCGGACTGGCACCCAGGTGCTGCTGTCGGTTGTGCATATTTTGCATTCTTCTGGACACCGTTTGCTGTCTCACAGCACATCAGGCAGCCATAGATGCTACAGCGGAAGGCTGCCGATCTTCACTGTGTTTTCTTCTCTGTCACGGGTACCACTGATTGCCCAATTCTCTGATGGAGTGTGAGGAAAATTTTAGCCCTCTGTGTATCATTTGTAAGGCAAAGTAAGAGAACCTCGRTAAGATTAATCAGATTTGTAGCTATTCAAGTTCATGGGCTGCTTTGCTCCATAAATYAAAACCAGTTTAAATTTGAAGCGGTGGAGCTTTGCCAGTGTAGCAGCAAGATCCAAAACAGCGCTTAAATATCTAATATACAATTTAAGCAGAACTTATGCTCCCAGTCTAGAAGAACGATAAAAGAAAATCCCTGTCCACTTTGCTTAGGTGCCACAGAGGCTCTAAGTGCCTGAATTTGTATAGAAAGCTAACTGCAATCCAACTGTCTCCTCCCTTGAATATTTCTGTAGCTTATTCAGCAGCTAATGAAAAATGCATAAACAGTCCTGGCAACAGGATGCACAGCCTCAGTTACCCCACTCCACTGCTCCCRAAAGGGTTGTCAAGCCCTGGAACAGGCTGCCCAGGGAAGTGGTGGAGTCACCAACACTGGAGACACTCAAAAAACGTGTGGATGTGGYACTTCAGGACRTGGTTTAGTGGGCATGGGTGCTGGGTTGACGGTTGGACTCGATGATCTTAAAGGTTTTTTCCAACCTTAATGATTCTATGATTCTAGCTGAGCTTCTAGTGCTTAGGGTCTGGACAAAGGTTCCTTCTGGTCTTGGGTCTTCTGTCATTCTGGCAGCGCAGTGGTATAGTTTCAAAAGAAATGATAGTGGGGTGCCTGCTACCGATTCATTTCRGGTACAGTTACGGGGTAGCCTTCCTGGAAGGGCTGAGACTGAATCCGTTGGGTTGGGGTGAGATTGAAGCATCTCCTCATCTCCTTAGGGTCGTTATAAGTGCTAAGCTGTGTTTGCAAAGTGTAGGTACCTCCCTCTGTTACTCGGCYGTCCTCAGCAATGTGTAGTTCCAGCGTCCTTCCACAACAGTGTGTAGCTGCTGCACAAAACCCTGCAGGTGATGGAGAACTGAAGATGTCAGTTGGCAGCAGTCCGGAGGAGSAACGCTTAGAGATGTGTAACACATCTATACAAGTGCTTCTTGCAGTGTTTATGGCTGAGGCAGGGAAGTGTTTCTTGAGCTCGGTCGTGGCTTTTGTGCTTCCTGGCAGAGGCTGAGGTTGCTGGCAGCCCCACTTTTGGTTGCAGATGTTCTCTACACCTGGACTGCAGCAAAACCAGATCGAGCTGAGACTGTGAAATGGCTTCGGATGAACTGTTCTTTGTTCTTCTGTCACTTACTGGCTTTAAAAACAGCAGCCTTGTGTGGAAGGGGGGCAAACTTGAGTGGGGTAAATGTGCGCTGAGATGCGCGCACATAAGGAGCGTCCCACCGCATAAGGCATTTACTTTGAGCTCTCTGGCTCTCTCTTTAATTACTGTAATATTAAGATGGAGCTCCTTGTGTCTAATCATCATGCTTATTGCCCTCTAGGTGTCCTGTCTGCAGATACTGCCAAACGCCTGAGCCAGTGGAAGAGAACAAGTGTTTTGAGTGTGGAGTTCAAGAAGTAAGTAGGTGGGTGGATGGTGAGTGAGATCTAGACTAGATCTGACTGCACAGCTGCTCTAGTTGCTTTTGGGGTTAATTCTGTGGCTGCTTTTGGGCTGATTTGACCAGTCAGTGGTGTATCTGCTTTCCTTTCGAGTTGGAATCAGTACTGGGAAGGGATCTTACCTCCCAGGTTTCCTGTTCTGACAAATGTTTCTAGTTCTTAGAAAGAAGTCTTGGCGCATAAGCCGCTCAGAGCATGCGTGGTAAGATGAGCGTGGTAGGAGGCAGCTAAACTAACACTGAACTTGGTGGTCCCTTCTAGTCTGTGCTCTTCAGAGCTTGCTTTTGTGGTCCTGCTGAGGTGCCTCGTTCGTTAGTCAAGGCCGTTCTTGCATCCATGCTTGCGATAATCCATCAATGTACCCAGCACCTGCAGGCTTGTAATTGGCTTGAATGAGCAGGTACCTCCTTCTCTTTAGCTTTCCAGCTGAGCGAGGCTTCAAAGAAGGAAGGAGAAAACCAAACGCTGTCCACTTTCTAAGGAGGTGACTGGGTATACACAGCGTCAGCAGGCCGTCGGTGTCAGATCACGCTTTCTCAAAGCGCCGATGCCGCTGCTTGGCAGTGTTGTATGTACCGAGCTTTCTCATTCTGTTGACAGAACCTTTGGATCTGCTTAATATGTGGGCACATAGGCTGCGGCCGGTACGTGAGTCGACACGCTTACAAACACTTTGAGGAGACCCAGCACACCTACGCAATGCAGTTGACCAACCACAGAGTCTGGGACTACGCTGGAGGTAAGCGCTCTGGCTTCCCCTCTTCTAGGATGACCTTGTTTGTAAAATGGCTTTCGGGACCCCTTAATCAGGGTACTTGTGATAGAGTTTGCTTGGAGATTAAGGGGTTTGCATCTGTACTAATACCTTGTCTTTTGGGAACATCCATCTCCTCTCTAATAGCGATTTTYGTGGGTCTGTAGCAGATGGAGGAGGGAGAACATGATTCTGTAATGAACCAGGGCAGTCCTCTAGTCTCTGTGGAATGTGTTTGTTACTCCCTTTCCATCAGTTTGCCCTGAGGTATGGGAACGGGCTGTTGTAATAAATATCCTGTAAGGTGTCTGTGCGAAGTCTGCTAATAACAAATACATCTGTTGTTGGCTTTCTGCCTTGCTAATWCGCTGCTGCAGCAGTCTGCATGGTTAATTGTGCTGCATAAAGTATTTCCACTGGTGTCAACCTGGGTGTTCTTAAGCTAAAACTCCCTGTGGTTGAATTGTCTCTCTTCAGATAACTACGTCCATCGACTGGTTGCAAGTAAAACTGATGGGAAGATAGTTCAGTATGAGTGCGAGGGAGATATGTGTCAGGAAGAGAAAATTGATGCCTTACAATTAGAGGTAAATATTTTCGCTTGTTGGACTCTGCATTGTGCTGCTGTGTGGAAGTGTTTCAAATCCAGATATGACTACAGGAAAATTACATCAGCTTATGCAGCAGACCTGCTCCCTGCGTGTAGGCAATCATCTTCAGGCAGAAGCAGGATGTTTTTACTGCCTTTTTTTTTTTTTTTTTTTTTTTAAAACCTCTTCTTGGCTCTGCAGAGCCGATGCAGCTGAGCGTACGCTGGCTGCAGTTTCGTCCTGTGTTCGCTGGTAGACTGAAGATTAGCTGGTTACGCTGCTACAAACACTCAGGTCCTTGGAGAGAGAAATGGGTCCCAGTGCCCAGGCTCACGCACCAGACCCTTCCTAGCGGATCTGTGACTTGGTTTAAGAGCCAGGGTGTGTATGGAACTGTCAATTCGAGTAGTTTACAAGCTAAACGGAGCAAGTATGTAGGAATCCATAGCTGCGTGCTTACCTTGGCTGTCAAAGAAAGCTGACAGGCTYGTCTGCTACCAGCCCTCTTCTGCTCCCTTCTCTTGAAGAGATAATGATTATTTTGTACCTGTTGGCCAGCGTATCCTATCCTAACTGGAAGAGTAGAGAAGAGAAACTTGAAATTACTGCTGCGCTGAGCAGATACATCGCAGCGTGATTTCAGCCGCATTAGACACAAGGGTATCTGAGGAGGAACAGCCCATAGAGAGCAGACTTCGTAAGCTTACTGCTCAAATATTTATTTGGTTGCTTTTCCATTAATTTTCTGAGTAAGGCTTAGATGCTAAACCGCTATTTTTAACCCCTTTTTCTGGGAGGTTGTATGTAAGACCTCTCTATCTAGCTTATGAGATCTAAATGCTTCTAGAGAGAATGAATTTGGCGGTGTATTTTGGCGCTGTGATATTACTGAAAGTGTTCAAGGCTTTTTGCACGTTTAATTCTGTAATGAATGCCTAATTTGGTGCTTATTAGCCTGACAATAAGAAATAGTCACGTTTTCCAACATTCTCATAACTCATTTGCAGAACCAAGAGGGAAAAGATGGGATGTAAGGCACATATCTCTGTGCAGATGCCAAAATAACATTGGAATGGGCCGTACTTGTTGGAGAACAATAATTGTGAATAGTTATACAGAGCTGAGGATGCTTTCCCAGAGACGTTCTTACAGTGAAGTTAGATCTGTGCACTTACCCTTCTGCCTTGGGTTTTGGGCTGTGAATGGGGAACTCGGCAACTCAGCCTTTGGGATCTCAGACACTCATATCAGGGGTGGTTGATGCTTCATTTTCCTGCGGAGTGTAAAACTTGTAGAGATTTATTGTTACTACCATGAAAAATCTGTCTCCTCTTTAAAAAGTTCTTGGCATGATACTGGGTACGGYGTGGTGGAACTTGCTTGATCCTTGCTGTTGTGTTCTAAAGGCTTTCCTTGACTTCAAAAAAAACCCAAGCGATTTGATTTTTTTAAATCAAATTGGTGAAACACATCTGCTGGATCTGCAGTTTGCCCGTGCGTTCAGAATGTCCTGTATGCTCAATTTCATCTGATTAAATTGATTTGATATTGGAGCCCTTTGGGCTTCTTAATCAGCATTGCCACCCTTACGTAAAAGCTGACTGTTCTGTGTGTATCTTTCTGTGTTTATAGTACTCATATTTGCTAACAAGCCAGCTGGAATCACAGCGAATCTATTGGGAAAACAAGATTGTCCGAATAGAAAAGGATACGGCTGAAGAGGTGAGCTCTGCTCTGGGCATGTGTGAAACTCTGCTGGAACAGGCCCCTGGCTGCTGTTAAGTTAAATGGGAGATGGAGCTGTTCGGTCTCATACAGCCCGAATGTTGCGTGACGTGGCCTCGCGTAGCCTGTTTCCCTGCCAGCTGAGAAAATTGGCTCCGAGACGGATCCCTTATCTCGATGCTCAGATCTAGCAATTTGCTGCTCAGTGGTGCAGAAGTAGGTAGATTGCCACCTAGATTGAAGGTTGATTTAAATGTGCTGCTCGGGAAACAGCAGCAGTGGTGAAAACAAGTCCGTGCTGCTGCAGGATCCCTGCTTGCCAATGCTGTCGGTCTCACACTGACGTGTATCTCTAGGGAAGGTTAGTGTAGCAGAGACAATATGACTTTAATTTGCTCGGCTGCAGAAAGTGGTAGCAGTCTTTCTGCTCCAAATGCGTATTGATTTGCCCTTTCTTTTTGATCCYCTATCTCTCCTCATCACCCTTTGGGAAAAGTTCAGAGTCTCGTCCTATAAAGCATTCCGTAGGCAGGACTGCTTCAAAATGTCATGAGCAAAAATCCAGTGAGAATGTTTTAATGCTTTTCACTCTACGTAGATCCTTTCGACTAGGCTTAATGTGAGTCAGGATTTAGGGTTGAGTCCTTAACTGAACTTTCTGCATGAGTTCTAATTAACCATTTAGTATCTGCAGTTAAGTAGCTTCATAAACGTAGAAATTACGACTGTTGAAATAGTGATCATTGACCTTGGTCTAAAGAACAGTCCCAGAAATCTTACGGAGGGCCCTATAAAAGGAAAAGATACAGCGAAAATTGTCTTGCACGTGACCAGGAAAGATGATCCACAAAGCAACTTCAAAGTGAAACGACTATGATGTATGCCCCAAATGCGGTTTCATGTTTAAAGATCCTTACMATTTTATTCATGGCCCTCGCTCCGTGTAAGCCTTGTCTGGATCAGTGCCACTATGCAGCGTATTCCATTATCAGTGCTCAGGCTACGTCCCCAAATTAACCATCAGCTGCATAAACATTCAGTGATTAAGGCCGGAAGGCTTAAAACCTGCTCGGCATTGACTCTGGCAACAGCGAAGGCACCATGTGTGCTGACACTGACATTTATCCAGATCGCTCCTCCAGGAAAGCATTTTTCCTTTAAATTCCTGTCTCCACTACATGCGGGCGTGCTTTTGACACTAATATAGGGGAAACAGGCATTTCTGTCTATAAATCTCCTGTAAGTCTTACGTTAGAGGCTTTGACATGGTCTGTGCAGTGCCTAGAGGATGAGAGCTTGGTTTTCTTCAGCAGTAGCAGTCTCGAGTTGTGAAGCAGAGGGGAGGAGGAAGCCAACGTACGTGTGTTTCTGTTTGCGTTTTGCATGAGTAAGATATTCGTGTCAGTAGGTCACTGCCTTATGACAGCAAGCTGCTGAGTCAGTGCCGAGCAAAGCGGCATGTTAATTTTCAGACTTTGACCATACTTATTTGAGGTTTAATTTAAGATGGGCAAAAGCCCGACATTGTAAAGCCTTAAGATGGAAATTTAAGTTTGCGGACAGGTACAAAAAAAGTCTGAGAGAATGGCTAACTGAATGCTTAGCTGCAGTCAGTAAGAAGTTAGGGATCTGGTGCAGCTTTTCTTTGAATGGGGTGCCTGGCACAGATTTGCAGCCTGAGTTGCTGTTCTGTGTGAGCAGCTTCCATGGCAACGTGGTTCCTCGTTGGGGTACTGCGAACTGTAAATGCAGAGGGTCTTCATCAAAACTAAGCCTTTGCTTGACTCAAAGCTTTTGCTTACCTGGATAGAGTAATTGGTCAAAGTCTAGAAACCACTCCAGAAAAATGAATGTCAYAATGAAAGCGCACAGGACTTTGATCTCTGTGAAATGCCTCTGTGTTTGTTTTTACAGATTAACAACATGAAGACCAAATTTAAAGAGACCATTGAGAAGTGTGACAGTCTGGAACAGAGGCTGAATGACTTGCTCAAAGAAAAGCAGTCTGTCGAAAGGAAGTGGGTACCGCTGCCAGGTTTAGTTCCATGCAGCCATTAAAACTCCGCGCGCTGACATCCAAAAAGAAAAAATCTTGCTATTCCTGGGCAATTTTGAGCTATTTAAACTGGTAGACTGAGAACACAGCTTAGTTTTAAAAAAAGCTCTCATTTCTGTAGGTGTTCACAAATTGAAAGTGCCTGTTGAGTGGAACGCAGCTTTTGGGCTCTTGGCTCTTTTTACATGGTCTGCGTATTTAGCATTCAGTAATCCTTCCTCTGCCTGCTCAGAAGGAGACGCCAGCCTGTTTCACAATTGGCGGGTACATCCAGGGAGAAGAAAGGCAGCTCAACAGAGGCACCTCACCCAGGACAGAGGAAAAAGTAGATCTTAGGAAGTTCCTAGATGAAAGACGTCTGGGCACTGTGCAGATCGGTGTGTTCCAGCTCCCTAGGTGGGACGGCGTGCTCTGTTCCTCCTAGCCCACCGGGCCCCCGGCACTGCTGCCTCTCCGGCAGTCCTGGTTGGAGCAGGAAACCCTGTGAGCTGTGGTTCATGCAGCTCACCTKGATGAGCAGAAAGGAGTCTGGGTATGATGCCAGCAGACTTTCAGGGCAAAAGCACGGAGTTGTTAAGAGCAGGGAAGCATTGTCTGTGAAACGYGAGGCTGCTGATAGCCTTGTGGGAGCATCTTGCTTCCCCCTGAAGTGATAYCTTCAGGGTCTTGTACTCAGAGTACAGCGGGAGCTGGCGTCTGGGAGTCCCTGATCGTCCTTAGTTCTCTAAGGACCCTGTGTAATCTCTGTGCCCTTTTTGGCGCCCGTTCCCTAAGCTGCCGATGCGTGTTCAAGGTTACAGTCCCATGCTCCCACACACACCCTGACTGTTGCCTCTCTTGGCCTTTGGTACAAGATGGAATTGCCTAACTTGCAAGGGAGAGGATTCCCCTGGGTTATGCAGTTGGAGGGACAAAGGAAGGGATTCTGCTTCTCAACGTCCTGTTCCATATGCAGGTGACACCATGCAGACAAGCAGGTGCTAGCAAGCCTTGAGCTGGGTGGAAAATCATGGAGGGATTTCGGAGTCCTCTCGTGTTGCCTCCCCTTGCCCATCTTTTGCCAGAAAACCAAGTTCCAGGTGGTCTCGGTGGGGCTGGGGAGAGCTGGGGGTCGGTTGCCCTAAGGGATTGGAGATGAAAAGGATGCA
The DNA here is from genome assembly GCA_030449065.1 of Oceanodroma leucorhoa. Classification (NCBI taxonomy): domain Eukaryota; kingdom Metazoa; phylum Chordata; class Aves; order Procellariiformes; genus Oceanodroma; species Oceanodroma leucorhoa. Next base: position 937,274 of record JASVER010000097.1, read on the forward strand.
ATGGTGTTTGATCTTGGTACAGTGCGCTGCTTTCCTGACTTGTGCTTCTATTTGTAAGGTGCTCTCAGCTGAATAACAAAGTGGCTAAACTTTCCAACGAGCTGAAGGAGGAGCAAGAACTGAATAAGTGTTTACGAGCGAATCAAGCCTTGCTTCAGAACAAACTGAAGGAGGAGGAGAGAGTGTTAAAGGAAACCTGCGAACAGAAGGACCTGCAGATCTCCGAGATCCAGGAGCAGTTGCGGGATGTCATGTTCTACTTAGAGACGCAACARAAAATCAATCACCTCCCAGCTGAGACCCGACAGGAGATTCAGGAGGGACAGATCAACATTGCAGTGGCATCTTCTGCCAGCTCCTCCACGGGGGGCACGGGCAAACCTTCTTCCAGGAGAGGCCGTGGCAAGAGGGGCAAATGAAAACCAGAGCGCCCTGCTCCCATCCTGAAACTGGCCGTGCTGGTGGTAGGCCAGGCTCACCTCTCGGGACTCCGGCTGGGAACGCCCRGTTCACTAAAGCTCAGCTAGAAATTGTCTTCAGAGCTGCTCATAAAACTGGCTGCCAGTCAATGGAGGTGTCTGTGGTATTTAAAAGCATTTCACTGCACTATTTAGCTATTTTTAGGCAGGTCTTAATGACCGTTTTGCCTTCCTACCTTTTCAAAGCCCCTCCTATCATGCGTTTGACTTTCTTCTTGGAGAGTGTACTGTTTTGGGGTGGGTGGGTGTGTACGTGTGAAACATCGCATTCCCTGAGGGGATGCTGTAGAGTAGGCTGGGCCCAGTGTGTAAGGCTCCTCCAGTTCTTCTCCTGGATTAAAAGTATTCTCAGTTAAGAAATGATTTTATTTAATAAACAGTGTAAATTAGATTATATACATTTTCTTTCAGTATGTGCAGTCCTGACACTGCAGAACTGCTAGTGCAGGAGTAGRACTGTAGTTTGGAAATGAAAAGGAGTGAAGTGTGGAAAATAAACCATCTTGGTGGTGTAAGAAACTGAATGAGTCCTAAAGGCTTGTAAYCTAGGACATTAAATGCTTTAAGGGACTTTGCTACTGTTTCTTCATTTTAAGGATGGCCTTTGAAAGGCCAGCGCTTGCTGCCTTTGGGGCAGAAAGCRTGAAAGTTTTATATTCTGGAAACTGTTTAACAGGGTTATTTTACAGGCATTTCTACAAGTTAAACAGAGCCATCTTTGCAAAGGCCGGTACACGTTAACGCGTTAACAGCTGCCACAGCGTTCTGATCCTCCTGGAGCGGGGTGCGTGCGCGTTCCCTCCATGAGCTGCGCTGGGCGTGTGTTGGCATAAGCTCCGGTGCTGCAATCCTCAGAATGAGGTGAGGAGAATGACTAATGCGGYGTTTTAAAAACTCGTTTCCTACGTGCCCGTACCCAGCCTTTGCAGGGGGCGGCCGTGGAGCCGAGCSGTGGAGCCGAGCRGTGGAGCCGAGCGCGCTGCCCGGCGGCCGGACCCTCGCCGCTAGATGCAGCTGTTGTATCCAGTTACTGCGATCGCTTACCGCTGCCGGTTCCGCTCCGAAACGTGGCTCTGGCCAAAAACCTCGGCTGGCAAAGCTTTTGTGTTACTTGCCCCAAAGGTATGCAGATCCCGTAAGGGAAATTTGAGGACAAATCTGGGGTGGTTTGGTTTTTTTTGTTGGTTTTCACTTAGAATATATACCAGGCTTGATGCTCTGGGGTGGGAAGGGTTGTACCCTGGCTGGAGAAGCGACTRTCCTGGCTGCTGTGTTGTGCTCAGCAATCTGAGCGTTTAAAGGCTAATCCTTTATTAAAAAYGGCTGGGGGAGTCCCGCAGTTGTCTTTTCAGACCATAGCATGATCCTTTTCCGTTGTTTGAACTGCAGGAACAGCCTTGATCTTAGTCTGTAACACTGAAAATGCAGCTCTGACTTAGCAGCTCCAAACTGGAACAAAGAAATAAACCAGCTAGTCCTTTATTGCTAGAAGTAGTTCTTTTTGGCCAATTGAAAGGAAYGAGTTAGGATAAATAGAGTGACTCTCAGAAGGTGAGTCGTTACAATCTGCTTCCTGACTTTATGGACTGGAAGTGTTGAACTTCCTCACTCTGAGATGCAGGGCGCTTGTTCATGCAGTCATTGCATCCACTGCTTGGGTTTGGAGATCTGCCCCCATCGCCTGGAACTTCTACCTTTTCTAACTTTGTAGCACGAATGTACACTAACTCTTTTCTAGCGTGTGGATTGTACAACCGGGCCTCTGCCTTCTGTAAATTATTCTAAGGACCTAGAGATGTACAACACAGCTTGCGCTCCTATAGAAACTATTTTATTTAAGATATATTTTTACACCATCTAAGATCCTCTGACCTTTTGCTGAAAGCTTGCTTTGTGTAGAACACTAAGATGCTCTTCTGTATCTTGGAATTCATTTTCAAAAAATGTGATTGAAAATTAAAACAGTGTGCAGTATTTTTGTTTGTGTATTCAACTGGAAATGGAGGGAGGAGATGGCAGGGAGAATGACAAAACATGCAACTTATTCTTTTTGAAGTCATCTACTTTTTAACTCAAAGGCAAAGCTGTCCAAACGAGCTCTTTGTCACGTTTGGGTTGGGGGGAAGTTCGGTTCAGCTGAGCTGATATGAGCAGATAAGGCAGGGTAATTATCCCTGGCTCATGAGAAGCGGGCACCTCATGCAGAAAAGGCAAGGGTTGTTGAATACTTTTGTGTTAAACCAAATTACCCCCAGTCCTTCAGTCCCCTCCAGCTTCTCCTAAAGTCATCCCAGGTGGCAAAGCCCCCCGCAGYGTCCATCTGGCTGTTTATTCACTGCTGGAGACCCCCCGGGCTCCCCCCAGGCTCCTGCTGGGTGAGGCTGAGGGCACCTCCCTGGCGCGACTTCCCCGGCGGTGGGACCAYGCTCGGCCTGGCCGCAGGGCAGGACCAGCGCCGATGTGGCTTGAGCCCACACGTGGCTCCTGGTGAAGGGAAAAGTCCCAGCGAAGGCCGGTCCGTGACTCTTCCTTACCCATCATCCGGACACACAAGTGCCTGGAAAAAGCCGTGGTGCTCAGACCTCTCCAGCCTGCCATCGAATTTTGACATCTGCGACTCAAACAACAGGTCAGCTTTGTGGCCGATGACTCAGTATCGCCACAGCAGAAGGTTGCAGCAGCAGAAAACTTCCCCCAAGCACTGGACAGCTGAGATGGCCAAGCTCCTGCTATGATTAAAACCCCTAAAATAGATTTTTCTTTCTTTCTTTTATTTTTTTTAAACCATGAAGGAAATCTTCCCCCCTGCTGAACGGCAGAGGGGTTATACTGTCTGCTGATGCTGTGTCGGGTCCCTGGAGCAGCATCAAAGAGAGCTGTGGGACAGAGCCTGCCTTGGCACTTGCCACGTGGGCTACGTGGCGGTAACAGAGAGATGTTTCAGCAGGAGCAAGAAATGGGGGACCTGCTCTCCCCAGAGCTCTGTGGGCAACACGGGAAGGGCTGCTGGTGGTCAGCGCCTTCTGTGAAGTTCGCCGGATCCTGCCCTTCCCTCGCTGCAAAAGGTCCCTGATGCGCAGGCTGGCAGGGAGGGAACAGGACAGCAAAACGACTCGCGATTCTGCCTACGTGGGCAGGACGGTAACGGCAAGAACATCCAAGGGAGCCCGAGAGCCTCCAATGTCAGCTCTGCACCTCTGTGGCGAGAGCACCCACCTGCTTGAGAGAGGAGGTCATCGGGGACCGCAGGAAAGGCTGCGGGATTTGAAATGGCCAGGGAGAAACACAGATGGAGCGGAGTGACAGCCAGAAGTCGCACGAAGCTTGGCAGAGTCCTCGGCGCTTTGAGGATGCTGAAATGATTCACTCCGGCAGCTGTTCCCGAGCGAGCGGAGCGGAGAGCCGGTTAGACGGGGTGATGGGTCGGCAYGGCTTCTCGTCGGCTGGGAGAAGCGGCACCTGCAGCCGCAGAGACAGAAAGGGCCGTGTCCCCCTGCTTGGCAGGGAAATGCGGGGCAGCTCAGGGTGAGCTGGGGGCCAGGGACGTTCCCCATGAGCAAACGGCGAAGTCCAGATTAGCAGGAGGCAAAGGCAGCGCTGCTCGGTGGGGCTCCGCGCGACGGCGAGGTGGGCTTCCCACCCGCCACCTCCAGCACCCGCAGGGTTTGTGCCCAAGCTCCCAGCAGGATCTGCTGGGGTGGGAGGGGAATGCAGCGCCCGGGAGACCTGCGGCCACCCGAGCTCCAGCACCCCCCGACTCTCCGCTGATGGGTTTCCACGAGCCCTTTCAGGACCAGCCCAGCAGCAGCCCCTGCCCCGTGCAGCCCGGCCRGCCGCAGGTACCGCAGTTTGGGGTGGGATGCCTGGCTGACATCGCTCCGTTTCACACAGGTCCAGGGACTCATTAGTTTTTCGGTGGGCTAATTTGCCTCTTGGGAAGAACCTGTCCCTTAACACCAATTAATCCATCCATGACACGGGTTCTGCTCTTTTAGGAGCTGAGGTCCTGGGTGAGGTGACATCTCTCTGGTTTGCGAACTAGAAAAACCTCGTGTGGTGCCACTAGCAGAGCGSACACGGAGTCACCCCGCAGGCAAAGGTCCGTGGGTGTCTGTCCGTCCATCCGAGCAGCTGGAACACCCCATGGCCATGCTGTGCTCCCTGCGCCGCAGCCAGCCCGGGCCCCTCCGAAGGGGCACGCTGCCGTCCCACCACCCGCTCTCTGCTCCATTTACCTTTTCACCGGAGCCCGATTCCCTAAAGGCCCCGTGGAAAATTCCTGCCTTGATCCGCACCAACCGACTTGTCTGTTCTTGTTTGGSCTCTGAGAAACTCACATCAATTTCTCCTAGGCTTCCCCCTGCCTCTTTTTACATAAATGGGCATTTTGGTCTAATGACTGTATTTTAAAGGCAGACACATCCAGCTGGTCCTAGGCCAGGACAGTCAGAACTGTTTGGAGGGGAGCTTTGCACCACGGGAGGGACATTTGTGTATTCATTCTCCAGCCTGAATTCCCGCACACGTTTCCCAAGGCAAGAGCCAGCTCCGTGCACTGGTTCACTTCAGCCTCGGAGGGGCAACAGCAAAATAGCGACAGGTTTGCTTGAAGCAGGAAGCAATTTGTGATATTTGCTTTCGTTTCAAGCTCAAGTTACAACCCCACACCTAACGCTTCCTGCTCCTGCACCACCCTTGAGCAAACATTATTTATAGCAGCAAGCAGCATTTATAGCTTTGCCCCTTCTTGACCTGGAAGTAATTGGTTAATTGAGTTAGACAACAAACCTCAAGACACTCACATGGTTTCCTTCCACCTTCTCGCAGGGAGCTGGAGAGTCAAACCCCTTCCATCCCAAGCTGGTTGAAAACATCCAACACCTCAGAGAGAGCAATGGTTACTTCCCCAGCAGGAAACTGGTCCCTGTCGAACCTTTTTCAGGGCCAACAGCTCCTGTAAAGSTGCTGCACCCGGAGGGGTCGCTGCCTTGCTGGGGCTGGGGTTGGGGCAGGTGGGGGCTCGCTGTGGAGGGTTTCCTGAGCTGCGCTGAGGCTGGGAAGCAGCGGAAAGCTTTGCTGCTTGCTGGCGGGAGCTGTCCTCTGAGCAGACACGCCTGGGCTCACAGATTTTGGTCTTTTGTGCAGGTTTAGTAATGCGATGATTTTGTGGTCGTACAGGTTATCTGGGTTTGAGGGCTTGAGGGCAGGGGGGTGAGGATGAGCTATGGGCTTGCTTGCGCTGCGTTAAGCGTGTGTCTTATTCCCAACCTGAGATCCCTGGGGCCGTGCTGGCCTCTGCTGCTGGGCCCTGCACGTTCCTTGACATCAAGGTGGCACTTCAGCGGCAGCACTTCTCTCCTGCGCGCCGCTGAAGTGGTTGCGCTCTCAAATGTGCTGAAGTTGAGCTGTAAAACCCCCGTGTCTGTGCTTGGGGATGTGCCGAAGCCTGCGCTGGGCAGGGAGCTACGGGTGCTCCACCTGATGCCGGTGGAGGTTGCAAAACATTCACAGACCCCAGCTGGCTGCCCCAGACCGAGCAGTCAGGCTGCCTTCATGCATTTAAGGAGGGGCTTTTCCTGGAGGTAGACTGCAACTTAGCTGTTYTTCTTGCCTATTATCAGTGTCCCTATGTGACGGCAGTGGCCTTGGAGGACAATGTCAGTGTAGGATGTACCTTGGTTTCCTGGATGCAAAGATGATGTTCCTGAGACCTGTTTACATGCCTCTGCCTCCCAGTCTCCCTCTTCCCTCGTGTCTCTGTTTATATTTGTGATATTTATTAGTCTCTATTGATGTGTGATGCTGTTAGGTGAAGAAATGTATCCTCTTGCCCTGTAAAACAGAGGGGTTTAAGCACGTGAAGGAAACCCACCTTGGTGGGCTCCTTCTCTCTGGAGTGGGGGGAGACCCCCACTACAGGTGTGAGCGAGGTTCCAAGGCAACTTCAGGCTCTCCAGGTCTGAGCTCTGTGAACCTAAAATAAAACCACAGTAAATCTGTTCAGCATATGAAACGTGACTAGATCTCCTAGAACAATTCCTCTGCACCACTGGTAATCTTAGTCCAAGCAGAATTAACGTAGGCTGGAGAAACTCCTAGTGCTGTAGGCTTCCATGGTCTGTGTGGAGTCCCAGCTGGAAAACCTTCTTGGAAAAAGGAGGGCTGGAGGAGCTGAGCGGGAGATGCGGCTGAGCAAGATGGGTGGCYGGTGTTGTCCACGGGAGACAGGGATGCTGCTGCAGCCAGCGGCCCTGTGCCGATGGAGGGGGAGCCGGCCGGTCTCGTCCAAGCACAGCCGTGCCAAGAGTTTCCCTCTGCAACTGCAGGGGTTGCATGAAGAGCAAAGAGGCCTTTTTCCAAGCAATTCTTCTTGGCAGCTTTTGAACGTGTTCYGGCTTCACTGGAGCGAAGAAGGAATCCCAACTGGATCCTGCCTGCTCAGTGAAGGAGCACCAAGAGCTGATCGCAGCCCGGGGAYCCGGGAGCTCCTGGCCTCCACCCCTCGCTAACATACCCCTGCAGCTTCATCGCAAGGAGCCAAACACCTACTCCTCCTTCCAAGAAATCAGTGGGGAGGAATGAATAATGGTGTAAAAGCTGAAGTTTATAGGCAGCCACGTGGGAATGCAGGCAGTGCCCTGAAATCACGGCATTTTCCTCTGCGGCGATCGCAGTCTAACTGCAGAAGCAGCTAAGAGGATTAGATATTTTTGATCATATTTGCAGCTGCGTTAACTGTAACCGAGAGGAGAAATCCAAATGCTTCGTCTTGGGAAGTGACTCTGAGCCTGGAAGGGAGCGTTCCCTCGGGACCCCGCATCTGGGTATGTGCTCAGACCCTGCTGTTCGACAGAGCTACGAGGAGCTGTCGTTCCTACAGCTGAACTAGCGCGCTTGGCTCCCTTCAAAACCCAGGCTCCTGTGGAAAACCCGCTGCGAGCCAGCCCGGATGCAGGGCTCCGAGCTGCAATAATGTCTCCAAAATGTCAGCTCCCACGCAGAAGGTCTACGTCTCCCAAGTGCCACAGCCTAAATGAAGAACACGTTAGAAGCCCTGCCAGGTTTAGACCCAGATGTGAGAGGGAAGATCCCTCCCTGGACATCACTAAGAGGATTTCTTTAACAGTTGTCTTAGCACTGCGGTGTTTTAGCAAGGAAAACTAATTTCACTCTATAGTGAAGTTTCAGCGTCTAGTTCTCACGCGTTTAGTGCTGCTACCGTCCAAATAAAAATACCTGATCATTCCTTCTGAAGCTCAACCCTGTAGGAAATCCTCCTGCTTTTCCCTAGGGACACCTCCRACAAGCCGTAGGCCCCCACCGCAGGCGGGATGGGCTGAGGGGGAGTGTGGAATCCATTGAGCCGTTTTTCCAACCTTAAATAAAAACGTGGCCTGGTAACCAAGGAAGAAGACATCACTCCTTGACACCCGTGCGTTTGCTGGAAGCGCTCGGCCCTGCTCGCAGAGGCTGCCTGGGGTCCCCGCCTGGAGGGGTGGGAGTCCTCTCTTCACGGATGGAGCCTCAGATGATGCTCCGGGCTGGGGCAGGCAGGTTCTTCCTGAAGCCAAAATCCTGGATCTGAGCCCCAGGTGTAACGTGTCGGAGGAAGGGAAAAGCTCCACATCTCACTTCCAATTCGCCTGATGATTTTATAACGGAGTCTTAGCGAACAGGGGAAAGAGTGCCAGAGGTAACAAATTCAACCCTTTCCAAACGCAGTCATGTGGTAGTCATCTGCCAAAAACATAAAACAAGATCATAATCCTAAATTTGTCCTTTGAATGTACCTGTGCCTGTTCTGTAGTAGTTCCCTTCTAATCCCCAGGGATTAATACCGAAGTGCATTGAAACATCTGAGGTGAAGGGGCACAGTGGAAATTCCTTGCGGGCTGGTAATAATAACTGAAAGCTGCTCTGTGAAGCAAACCTGAGGCTGACTTGGTTTTTAATGGACATCTGTCTGTAGGGGGAAAAAATGCCATGGCAACTGGCTTTCTTGTTGGCATGCCTGTCTCAGCGAAGGGACGGGGAGAGGATGGGTATTGGTGGGTCTGCGTAGCTGCGCTTGGGAAACGTGGAGGTACAGCTCGACGAGGCTGKGAGGCAAAGGTTGTTTATGCTCTGTGAGCACCAAATCTTGAGGGATTTAAGAGCTAAATCTTGGCATAACGATTTCTTTGTGTGCTGCTGCTGCTTAGCAGGAGCTRGGCTGGGTTCCCCCCTCCCTTTTGTAAAAATGTGACATCTAAAAGCGTAAAGTGCTTGGTTGAAGATTACCTGGCAGTTTGCTGGRCAGAGTTGGTGTCTCCCAGTTTGCAGCTCTGTCCTGAAASAATTGCTACGTAGCTAGAGCATTGCTGAACAGGTCCTGGASCTTTGCCTCCTGAGGAAGGAAATGCCCTTGTTTAGTGTCTGCGGCCAATGGAAATTGAAAGTAAGGTTCATTCAAATGTTGGCTATAGGTAAAAGGAGCTCTGGCACTTCCGTACCTCTCTCCTGAGCTCCGTGGACGTTAGCATTTCCCTTCATCTCCTGTTCGTTGCAGGAGGAGCAGCTGGCGCGCACGGCGCAGCAGGCACATCCGTCATCCCTGCCTGAACTGAGCTGGAGGGGGATGCTGGTGGGCTGAGGGAAATTGGGAAGAAATAATTATAGAAGTGCAAATGYGGCTCACAAACTGTATCTGATGGGAGCTGGTCTCCGCCTGGAATCGAGCTGTGAATTCGAGGGGCTGCAGGCAACGAGAAGACACTGTGCAGTGACGGGGGCGGGGAGGGAAGGCAGAAGTAGGCAGCAGTTGTCCCACCTGGTTGGTTTGGAGCTTGGGCTTCGGTTTTGCTCGTTGTTTATGTACCTCTTTCTGGTTCGGCCAGTAGCGCGTTCACCAGYTAAAACTGATGGCAGCTTTGCTGACGAGCTAATATCGTCTCTCTCTGGGAAGTGCTTCTCGCGTGTTAGAGGACCCGATTTGTTTTCCTAATGTCTTTCCAAGTGTTTGGAGATCCCTGTGCCCATAGCACTGTTCAGAAAGCTTTAGCCTCCAAGAAGGCGGCTAGGCATAATGGGACTAATAACAGAAGTCTTCAAGGAAGAGAAAATGCATGTGTAGGAACGCTCAGTTCTGTGAGCTTCTCTAACAGCTGATTTTGCTTAAAATAAATGCCCAGTGCCCATGTTGGTCATCCCTCCGCCGGCACTCGTGTTTCATCTTGTTGAATGCTGTTGAGGATCCCGCTGGGTAGCTCAGGGAAGAGAGCACAACACCTAACAGCAGGTTAGATCAAGGAAATGTTACATCATGTAGCACTTCCTGGTAAGTAATGATATTATCAGACTCATTCATCTTTGTATGCAAATACAGCCTGCACATGTAGTCACAAATCTGAATGAAAATAGTAGTCTTGAAAAAGAGCAGCCCTAACCTGGAACGTGGACAGAAAGGGCAAAACAGAAGGTGACTCTCCATCAGAAATAGTTGCTTTTCTTTCTTGACCATGGAGCAGGTGACACTGAACTTTTCTACAGCTTCCACTGACTGTTGTCTGTTCTCTGTTACAACCTCATTTACAACCAAACTAGTAGCTATAATGGTAGGGAACAGCCAAGAAAGGGAGAAATTCATAGAGCCAAACCATAAATGCAGAATATTGGGAATGGTGGGCAAAGATGAGCTGTACGTTATAGAAGTAAAGAGAACGATGTGCCATAAGGGCAGTATAATCCCATTAGCTGGAAGTTGGGGTAGTCCCCTGTAGACGCGCGCCCACAACGGGAAGGTGAGGAGCAGTGTCTGCGCTGGCGGTCACCCACGCCGCCGGCTGCCGCTGGGTTCAGAACCCAACCTGCAGGTTCTCTGGTGGTCATTACAGCCGGAGGTATTTTAATTTGGTCACTTCTATATTTACTTTTAATGTGTTTTTTATGAAGATGCTTGACAAACGAAAAAGGGAAGGCACAATGAAAGCCAAACAGAGCTTAACAAAACAAAGAATACATTGAAGGAGAAAACAAGTCGAACTGCAACTGCACTTGAGTCATTACTGCAGACGTGAACACGAGTCTTATTCATACGCTGCTTTCCAAGCACGTAATGTTACCCCAAAATGTAGCTTAGTATGTTCATGTCACGTCTTGGAAATCATCTCTGCCCATGGAACTTATTTATTTCTGTATTTTTGATGTCCTTGAATATCAAGGGCTCCATCTTCGCCAGCGGGACCCCACAGCATGGCTGCCCCTTCAATACACTGCAGGCTCTTTAATAGTTCTTAACCTTTAGCCACATAAACAGTGACTAATTGCTGTGCACTGTAAACATTTTTAGCTGAAAAAGCATTGAAGTAACGTCCTTTAAAAAAAACYCCAACTATTAAGTGACCTGGGTAAGTTATACTCAGTCTCTTATCAGACTTCCTTGTGCTTTTTCTTGGCAACTTCCTTTTAAAACGCAAAGCACACTGATGAAACACACTCTTGAATAAGCGATCCTTGCTAGCTGCAGCTTACTGGAGTTAGTTTCAAGGCATATTTTGGCTCTTCCTTTCCTGCTGCATTTCCCCTATTGCGGCAGCACTTGGAGACCCTCTGCTTGAGGTCCGGGAGGACCAACCAAAAGATATAGAAGCCCTTATAAAGAGTACCCTAAAGAGTTTGGTTAAATGCAGGGGTTTGTATGCTGGTGGGTTTTACACATATATATGCGCACGTGTGTGTATGTCTTGTGTGTGTATATATATATACATATATATATAWAAAAAGGTCTTTTCTTAGCTTCTCTTAGGTAATGTTAATTATCCCATCATGTGCAGTGAAAGAGACTTCTGCTTTTACAGCAAATGGTCCTAAAATTTGTGCCCGTGGTAGCACGAGCTCTGCAGGTGCTAGCGTCTCCCACAGAAACTCCTGGACGGCAGGAATCCTCAGTGTCCTTCTCCCTCGGTTCCGTGGCTRTGAAATAGCGAAGCGCCTTGTGAGTTCACTAAAGTGATTGAAAAATGTAGTTTTCTTAAAACTGCTGGCTCTGTTTAGGGCAAGTATTTTCAATGGAAAAATTCTTTGTGCTGAGCCCATTTTGGCTAGCATCTGTCATCTAACTAATAATGTGTTAACCACAAGGTTATTTGGGCCTGTAAGGTAAAACAAAACAAGCAGTTTAACAGTCAAAAGTGTAGGGAAAATGCTAATTTAAGAAAGCTGTTAAATATTTGTTATCTTTTTACCATTGTGTGTTGCCACCCACAACTCTTTCAACCGCATGGGAAAGCTGTTGCTTTACAAGCAAGGTGTATAAATAATGCCTGCCTAAGAGCACCGCTCCTTTTTATTACATTTGAATCCTGCGGGATTTCTAGAGCATTTCTGTGAATAGATTAAACTCTGAGCATTTTGAGTAACCATGGCTATAAATCAATTTAGCTCTTGGTTTTCAAGTTACATCTGCTCTTACTAATCCTATATGTACATAGATTTTTAACGGGACAGACCAGGCTTTATTTTTATGTATTGGTATGAGTTGGTGAAATCACCGCTCTGCGTAAAGCAGGTACCACGAACATGGCAGCGCCGAACAGTCGCTGCACCTTGGATTTCTGCAGGAATCCTGGTGATGGCGGATAGGTAACAACACGGAGCGATGGGAGATCTGGCATCTCGGGCTCAAATACTCTGTTTCTGTCGGTGCAATGCAAATTTTAATTTCTTTGGACTTCAGCGATTAAGGGGGAAATCCCCCCCCACAAAAATCTGTAATACTGAGGGGTTGTCAGCAGGGAATGTGGCAATCCCTTCGGCCCCATCTTGCTTTCCTGTAGCTGGCTCCAGGAGTAGGAGGGCAATGGGATGCGTTTACTGGCCATAGTTCGGTATCTCTGTGGTTAAAGGCAGGAGCCGGTCTGCAGCTTTGCTAGCGTGCGCAGGGGGCTGGGGTTCTCCATTTCGCCTTTCACAGCTAGTYGGCGGCTCGGCCATTTTTTTCTGAATTTTGGTGTCTCTCGATGTCTGGTTTCTTTTGAACGATGTGCCGCCGGGCCGAGCCCGCCGCCCTCCCACTCCCGYTCGCTGGCGGTCCCAGGGGGGTGAGCTGGGCCTCGGCAGGCCCGGGCGGGGCCAGCCCCAGCAGCCTCTGCCCCGGCCAGGCCTCGGCCTGCGGACCGGCCCGGAGACGAGGCCGCAACCCAGGGCCCTGCGCCGCCGGGCGAGGGGGAACGCTCCCCTCAGGGGCCGGGGCCTGCGGGCCGCCCTGCCCGCAGCGACCGCGCCGGGGGTGTCCGCCCGGCTGGCACCGGCTCGGGTTTGCCCTTGCGGCTACCGCGGGCGAGGGGTGAAGGCGCGGGCGGGCTGTGAGGATGGGGGAGGCTGCGCCCGCGGGGGGCCTCACGGCACCGCCGGGCCCGGCCCGTCCCCTCAGCGGGGCCGGGGCTGCGGCGGGAGCTGCCGCCGTCCCGCGCCGCCGCCTCACGTGTCCCCCTCCCCTCCCCGCCTCCCGCCTCCGCCCCTTCACCCGCCGCAGCACCGCCGCGGCAACCTCCGACTTCCCGTAAAGAGTCCGCGCTCATCGCCCGCTCCGGCGCCGCCGCCTCACCGTCCCCCACCCCGCCGCCACCCCGCTGCCGCCGCAGGGCTGCCCGAGAGGCGGCGGGGGCGACCGCCGCGCCCCTCCGCCCCGCCGTTCCCCTCACCCGCCGGCCCGGTCCGGCCTTCCCCCCCCCTCCCCCCCCCCCTCGGCGGATCCCTCCGCGCCGCGCTCCGCTCCCTCCGCCCCGCTCGCACTGTTTGGGAGCAACCGGCCGAGCCAGCGGCGCCCCGGCCCCGCCAGCGCAGCGAGGCCTCGCGGACCGGCCCTCGCCCAGCCCCAGCGCGCACCCCCGGCCCTCTCCCCTTCTCGTCATGTCCCTCAAGCAAGCGGCGGCGGCGGCGCAGGCCGCCGGCAACAACCGCAAGCCCCCCGGCGGCGGCGGCGGCGGCCCCGGCCTCCCGTCAGCCGCGGGCGGCGGGAGGCAGAACATGGGCAGGTGGGTGCGCGGCGGCGGGCCCGGCCTTGGCCCCCGGCCCTGCCGCGGAGAGCCCGGCGCGGGCGCCGCTCCCCCTCCCCCCGCCGCCACCCCCCCCCCCTTGCACCGGCCTCCATGGGCGGCGGCGGCGCGGCCGGGAGGGGGAGCGGGGCCTGCTGCATGGCGGGGGACGCGGCCCGGCCCGGCGCGGGGGGCTCCGCCCGGCGGGGCGGGAGCCGGCATGGCGGCGGGCGGGGCGCACGCAGGCCCGCTGAGGGGCCCGCCGGTTCCGCAGTGCCGCCGGGGCGAGGCCGCGAGGCCAGGCCGCGGCCGGTGCCCTTCAGGCGGCCGGGGACGGCGGAGGGCACGGCGGGACCTCCATTTTCCGTGACGGGGCGGCGGGCGAAGCCCCCCGCGGCCTGGCGGGGCCTGCGACGGGGGCGAGGGGCGAAGCTTCCCCCGGGCCAACGTGACCCGCCTGCTGAGGAGGAGGAGGCGGGGGGCGGCGAGGGCGAGGCGCCGTAGCCGGCGGCCGCACGTGCGCGGGGAGACGGCGGCGGGAAGGTGCCGGCCGCGATGGCGGCGGCYGGGGGGCGGCGGGGCTGTCCCGGGCGGGGGAGGGGGCAGCGTTCCTGCCTTGTGGAAGTCGGCGGAGGCCCGCCTGCGGTGGAGCACCTTCAGCTTCCTGGGGTTTATTTTTATTTATTTTAATATATATATAATTTTATTATTTAAATCGCAATAAAATTCTCGCGGGAAGGGAGGCCGCGGGAGCGCTCGCTGGTGGATGGTGGTTCCAAGCACGACTTCACTTTTTCACAGATTTTGGGGGGTGAGGAATCGGGGTTTTGCAGCAGGCTGAGATGGCCCTCCTCGGATCTCCCCCTCCCCACGCACGCTGCGGAGGCCCTGCTGTCTCATACTGCCTCTGGAAGATTGATCCTGCTCAGAGAGCATTAGCTATACAAATTCACACACATTTGAGAATGAGGAGGGGAAAAAAACCCCCAAACTTTCTAGTGTTGTGAATTTTTCCAGTGCTGTGGGGGTCATAACAAACAATCAAAAGCAGGACAGTAACAGTTTTGAAGGTCATGGTCACTCAGAGCAGTTTCATTTCAAGTTTTATTAATCTTGCTCTTTAACTTGACTTTTATTCTTACTCAGTTTTGTGCATTGGCAATAAAACAGAATTTACAGTGGTTCCATTGTTGGACATCACTGAAAATAGAGTTTTACTTTGTTACCAGTCTGTGGAACTGGAAGTGGAAAAGCTTTGGTAGGGTTGAAAAGGGCAAAATAAACTTAAACAACAACAATAATACCTCAGCACTTCGTTGCAATGATTTAATAGTTTTTACATGTGGCTGTTCAGATTGAACATGATGTTTACTGTCCCTTGCTAAACAGTTATCCCTGCCAACACACAGTGGCACTGTAGAGGTTAACGTGAAGGGCAACAAAACCTACAGCTTTCTTTTTTTTAAATTCAGTATAATGGTGAGCACTTGTCTCTGTAGGTTAGGGGGATGTGAGCCTCAATCTCTCTCCCAAGTTTTAAGATTAAAGCCACTGGATTTCTCCTACCGGTGTTGCCTTTCTAGTTTTGTTGGATAAATTCCACTTCAGAACTCCTTAGGGAGTTCTAGTGGGGCTGCTAAACAACTGACATGTTCGCTCATAGGTGTTCACACTCTTTTTTGTTAATCAGTTTTTCAAATTATTTCTAAATGAAGGGTCTATAAAATCACAGTCCCCGGGCTGACGAAGCCCCGTGGAACACCTTCAGAGAACTTCTTCAGTTGCTGTTCTGAAGAAAAGTCTCATCTTTTGGGGAGTACAAATTCAAAGATGGTTCATGCTGCAAATCAGTTCATGTAGATGAAAAGCTAAGTGGCTTTTCTGTTCAAAAAATCAAGTTGTTTTTTAGCTGGCCTGCATCTTGGTTTCAATTTGAAGCATTATATTATTTAACAGAAGCTTAAACATCTCCAGTTTATGCCAAGCTTGCTTCCTAGCAGCTCGTTTTCCTGCAGCACTGGCGTTCTCTTTCTTATCTTCTTGAGATGCAAAAGAATGTTACTTTTCATGGCTAAGGTGCTCTTAAAGCCTTAGGTTTGGGTGGAAAGCTCGTTGATAGTTAACTGTCCTGGACCTAATTTTCTGCTGTATGTTTATTACTGTAAGACTTAGTTGGGCTAAGCACCTGGTCCTTCTATGTCTGATAGTGAGTGGAGGGCCAACTTTGCTCACTACGTTTGTTTCCATGGTTGCATAATGATGGATATATGTATTTCATATTAGAAAAGGTAAAATCTTGTGTGAACAAATAAGACATTCCAGTATTTATTTTCGTGATATTATTAATTTCTTTTACCTATGGGGAAAAATCACAAATTAAGGTGTCTTTAAAGGTGCTCAAGAAAAACAAACAAGAAGGATGAATACCTTTTTTTATAAAGAGGCACTAAGTGAAATGCTACGCTTGTTTAATAGCAACTGCATGTGCAATATGGCAGACGGGAAATCAGGCTGTAGGGGGGATACCAATAACACGTTGAACTGTAATTGGGAGAAAATGTAGACCTCATATACAAACTGCTCTGCTGTGCTAGTCAAAACATTAATATCTACTTTTTGTGGTTTAGTTCAGTTTTGCCCTTACACAAGCACAGGAAGGTTAGCTGTCCTGTGACTGAAAGTTGCATCTGTCCCAGCATTCCTTCAAGCACTGCATCCTTTTTGAATCAATTTTTCCCCATTGTTATTTTGTCTGAAGGCAAACCACCTCAGACTCAGGTTTTGGATGGTTATGTGTCTAGTTACAATTGTGGCAGAAGGTCTTCTTCCTTTTTATTTGGTAACTTTCTTGCCTAACTGGACTTGGGAGTCCTTTAAGAATGCTCTAAGTTACTGTCTTTTATAAATGGCTTTGCCCATTAAAAAGTTAAAACTGAAATAATCCCATGTTGCGTAGTTTGCTTTTGAGACTTGACGTTTCTTGCCTAGTCTTGCTTTCCTTTTTCCTTGATAGCCTTTTTTACTAGCTTAACTAAAGGCTTAACTAAAGGGCAGAAGAGAGGTGTCCATTCTGTTCAGACAGAAGTAATTTGGAATATTGAGTGCGGAGGTGCTGTGATATAATGGAGGTGACTGTTCCAGAGGTTCAGTCACACGTGCCATTCGGAGTTTTTCTAGTTTGTTCTAACATCTTTGTGTGTGTCGGTTTTAATGCAACCGTGCTAAACTGCTGAGCAAAATGAATGGATAAGCTGCAGGTCTCTTTCCTTATGGCTGTTAATGCACTTTAGGATGATATTATATACCTGCTTTTGAGTAAGTTTTAATTTAAGAACTGCTTCGTGGCAATGTATATGAAGAAGATTCTTCAATGACTAAGTCTGTCAACAGGTTACAGATGTGCACTGGGTCAGACTTCAGTCAGGTTATTTACATATTCAGACGCTACAAAAGTTGTCATCTTGTAAGAAGACAGAAGTTGACATCATTAATGTCAGTATTGGGGAAAAACTACAGAAAACAACACTGCAGGACTTCTTGTATCATCTTAATTTGACAGCTTCTATTCATTTGACTTATATAGACAAATACTTCACTTAAATAAAAGTTTGTACTTCTCATTTCTCCCTTAGAAGAAAGCTTTACCGGCTTTCTGCACTTGTAATGAAAGTTCTTTAGAGTACCCTGTAAATTTGTTTTCAAAGCTGTAGTAGTGTCAGCCAGTGCCCCAGAAACACCTATTCACTCTGTTAAATTCAACAGTTTTTGTAGTTGCACTTCTGCTCTAGACATCAATTGCAGTATGGTTGCATTTGTTTCTTAATCTCAAAGTGAAGATGCTGCTGGGGAGAAAACCTGAGACTTTCTTTCACATCCTGGAAAGACTTGTGTCCCTTGCATTAGTTTTCACTTAACTGGAAAAATATAAATGCGTGACCTTGTTTTGCTTATACAAATGCTCTACTTGGCATGTAAACATCAGGGTGGGAGGTGAGGGATGCTGAGGAATAGGATAGTAAATGCTCATAAAAATAGAAAAAAATTTGCAAGTTGCTGCTGGGGAAAAATGTTTATTGTGCAGCATTTGGGATTAAGCCCTTATGGAGACTTTCACTCTTAAAGTGTAACTGCTGGCCTGCAGTGAGCTGGCTACTAAGTTTAATTGCTTGGTCATTACTTTGTCTGGTGGAGCATTCTTCTGACTTTGTGACTTTGCTACCCCAAAGCAAAGAGTTTACAAGTTGGATTTGCCAAGCTGCTGTGCCTTCTCCGAAGCTTACCTTTAACCACAATTCTGCAATACAAAGCGTATTTTTTTTTATTTACCAAACTTACTGTAATCAAGATGTGGTTTTAGGTAGCAGTGCCAAATTGCTACTGACCTTTCTGGTTTCCCCCACCCCCATGTCTTAGTGTTACTCTCCTGTGTTAAATTGTGGTAAACTTCTGGCAAAGATCATCTACTTTCTGCTTTTGTAAAGATCCTAGTTTTTTTCATATGATGCATCAAAGACGTGTCAGAGGGTAGTTTGAACTTGAATCTTCACCTGTTGGAATATGAACCTCAAGTTGRTGGCCTTGGTTCTAGCAGAAGATAGATACACACAGTATTGATTGAATTGTAGCATTGGCAGAATTGGTGAATGTCTTTCTTTTTTCTAAGGGTTTGTGTTTAACAGTTGTAGCTGGAAAAAAAGAGGTCAGGTCTGTAAAGAGATCGGTTAGATCAGAACAGTATATAGAATTTCTGCAGTTAGCTTAACTCTTGGTCTGATGTAGAAGTTAGGACCTCTTGCCAATGTGGATGCACACAATCAGATTGTTTCTTAAAGAAATGTGGGTAGGAACAGTGTGGTAAGAGATGGAAAATCTAGAACACTTAGGTTGATGCTTAAAGGGAATACGCCAAACTTTCTGACCAGTCTAGCAACCCAGTTATTTAAGTTCTGAGGATACTTGTCACTAAAAATGGGGGAGCTTTCTTATTTCAAAGACACCAAACTCTTTCACTTTTGGCAATTCTGTAGCTGAKGTAGGAAGGAGTATCTTCTGAAGTCTTTAAGACCAACAGAGGGAACTGGTGAAATTGTTTGACCAYGTTCTTTGAAAGACCGTGTTGATGCTTTTGATTGTAATAAAAGGAAGAATCAGAACTGGACTGTACCTCTCTTTTATTTGGGTGTTTCACATCCAGTGACATGACTTTCAGAAAGAAGAGGATCATTCATCTGAATATTATGCAAAAATTATGTTCCCGGTTCACAAAGGGCTCACTTCAGCACCGTGCTATAGAAAGACATTTGCTACCTACAAATGGCAAACTTAGTAAATGGCGAGACTTGCTTGTCTCCAGAGCAAGCCTGAAGTTGTGATGCTGTCTTATGGAAAGTTAAGAGTGATAGGTAATTAAATAAAGGCTATTTGCATTAGGTTTTTTTCATGAGAGTAGTACTTTGCAAGTATTCTAAAAATGGCAGCTAGACATCTGAAATCTGCAGCTATTGCCAATCAGCAAATGTCATCAGTGTGCGTGAGGCTGTATGAGACTACATTTCTGTTTCAGAAGCTTGTTTTCTTAAACGAGTCAGGTGATAGTTTAGTGGTTTTTCATTTTTTCCTCATTAAGGCCTTTCATGGTTCTCTGATGGACTTGCTTATTTCTGCAGAATTTATTGGAGGGATATTTATGTTCATTGGGAGAAGTTCCTTTGATTTCTTGACTAACTCATGAGCCCTATTTATAAGGGCATGTTGTTTTGAGAGCAAGGTTGTATTCAACCACAGCATAGCGTTTTCAAAAGCAATTGAATGCAGTTGTCATTCAGTTGGATTTAGATTTCAATGTTGTTTGGCTATTTTGAAATGTAGACATGATTATTTGGGTCTCTTTAAGTAAATGGTTGTGCATCTGTAAGGTGGGTCTATTTTTAAAAAATTATTTTTTTTTTTTATGAGACAAAAGACTTCATTTTGCCTCACATTACAGTGTGCGCTCCTGAAGTCGTCGTGATACAAACCTAAATCACTATGAGAAATATTTGAAACTAGGACTTCTTGGTACAAGGAAGTAACTTTGAAATAAGGCACACCAGAAGTTGAAGAATTGTCGCTGTTGCGGACTTGCTAGCTGCAGGGAGGTGGAGGGCACAGAGCGTTACATGTCAGTTTGCAAGATATTAAGAGCGTACAGGTTAATTCAAAAGCTTTTTGAAGTGTCCTGAGYGTTACACATTGACACTTCAGTGCAGTTAGTGTTTTTGAGGGGATGGACAGACTTAATTAGTTTCACTTGCTGGCTTGTGATAGTAGTGATAAGCAAGCTCTGTAGGTAGGGCCTTGCATCAGGGCTCCTCTGTAGCTTGCAGCATCGGTCAGTTATTTGGGTGGCCCTTAATCAGACAGACGGTGCCGACGTACTGAGCCTCTAGTCTTAGAGAAGGGGACTGACTCTGTGCTAAGTAGGGGTTGGGCCTGAAAGTGGTTTTTGGTTTTGTGTGCCAGTAAGTTTTGGAATTTGCTTTAGTTATAGGATTCTGCTTAAGAGATAGTATTTTTGGATTTTTAGGATGACATAGGCTTAGTATTTTCTTCATTTTGTCCTTTAATTTATTGTAGGTAACCCTCTTGCCTGCTAACCAGTGTTACTTGCTTGTAGGTCAGTAGTTTGGAGGATAAATGCTGTGGGCCCTGTAGTTGTCAAGTTCTGCTCTAGGGGAGTGCTGTTTTTCTCTGATCCTATTCTCAATGCTAAATTAAGATGGGTTTTTGCATTCTTACTTGTGAAGAAATTAACCAGTTTCGGCAGTTCTTTTAATCATATCCCATGTATGTATTTAATTTCAGAGGTCGCAGCAGTGGCAAAGGACCACCTCAGCCTACAGTAAGTATATGTTTTTCTCCTCATTGTACCGCTTCCTAGATATGAGGAAACAACTTATGTACAGTGACCCAAGTATCAATGTAAGAATAGCAGATACTGGGTTATTCTCTCAGTTTTTTCCTTTGGATACCTTGATGAATATTTTAGACTGAGGTATGCTTTTCTAAAGATGTAGCATCTTGCATTCATTTAAGTCTCCTGGGAGGGTGAAGGGGGGAAGGGTCACTTAAACTTTTGACTACGCCAACATAAATCTTCTGCATTTTCTTGCAATTATAGTTGTAGAAGTGGATAACATTTAACYTAAGGCAGTGCTTTTGAATTAGTTCCTCTCTGAAGACTCTGACATTGGCTTCTCCCTTAAACAGATGACAGTAAGACAGCATTTAGTTAAATAAAAATAACAGTTTTGTTTAGCTTTACTATAAAATAGCTAACCCAGTATTATCAGTAACCTGAATGTGTAGCTTTAGTTATTGTYGAGGCTGTATATTGTTGAAGTATAGGTGTGGCTTGACTTGTAGAACATAACTTTATCAAAGCTAAAGATGTGGATATCAATTTAAAGAGTGGATCTTTGAACTGCACTAATCAAATATTTGCTAATTTGTTATTGGCCTGGTTTTCAAGGATGACTGATTTTGGGGAATGGGGCAGAAGTAGGAAGGTTTAGAAGGACTACAGTTTACTTACATAAATATTTATTGAAGATATCAAGACTTCAGTAAAAATAAARAAGCTTTGAGGAAGAGTGGTGAAAAAGGTCATATGCAAACACTAAACATCCTAAAAGTGTTAGTCTTTRTGTCCTCCATACTGAGTGTTGAGCATAGGAGCATCCTTAAACATGTCTTTTCAGACCAGGAAGGTGGCTAACATGCAGGAGTAAGTGGATTACGTAGGTGACAGTTTAAAAGATATGTTGTCTGTTAAAAAGCTCAAAATATGGTGAGGGCCTTGCATGTTTCAGCATCTCTTGTTTCACAAGCATCAAGTTGACAGGGAGAGATATCAGATGTTGCAACAAAACACAGACATCCTCGCCACGTCATGTGTGCTTATGCGAGCGTGTCAACTAGCAACCTGGGTGATACTTGGTCAGCTCTCCTAGTGTAGGATCTCAGATTCTGATACTGCAGTGAATTACTTCTGACTAATTTTATGATAGGTTTTGTAGCTCTTTGGCACTCCTCTGTTTGATGACTTTAGCTTCTGTTAATGCATGTAGTCAGGTCTGTTAGATRAAAAGATGTAGTTCAGCAGGGCCTGAACGCACCTTTTTACTTCCACAGCAGTTGAAGTACCTTATCCTGTTGATGGTTCTTAAACCAGAGAGGGATGTTAACAGGGCTTTTTCAGTTAGGAGTCTGTGCCTAYGAGCTTCACCCAACCAGCAAGAGAATTTCCTTACTGAGTGACATTAGGGGCACTCTGTAATGTTTATCTTGTTTGGAAGGGTGTTCAGATCTKTAATAATCAGAGAAAGGGGTAAGGGTCCTCTGGAAAGCTCATGTGACCTACGTTCTGTCAGTATATCGACTGAGTAAGGTTTTGGACCAATGTTTCTAGGAACAAGTATGTGCTGATGAAAGCCTGCATTATTTTTGGCGCACTGGCTTTTTGAATTGTTACAAGTGTTTCTCATATATTCCTGACATCTTTTTTTATTTTTCAGATTTCTTTCGATGGCATCTATGCAAACATGAGAATGGTTCACATACTTACATCAGTTGTTGTAAGTCTTCATATTTGGAAGGAGGGTAAACAGTTTCTATAGTGACATAGAATTGTTAACTAGTCCACTAATTGTAATATAATGGAGTGAATATTAAACTTTAACAGTAGGCATTTTTTGCCAAGATTGAACTTTAAAGAATCACAGTAATAGCTATYCTGTATTTTTGGCTTGGAAAGGTTCAAATGCAATTTGCAGAGGTATAGCAAATTTCTTAGATGCACTGGTTGTATTTTGAATTTTCTGTCTTTAGAGAGGTTATGGATAAATAAAATGAGGCTGTGTGGAGGGGATGGAAGCCTTTCTCCCGAAATTTTAAGGGAAGTCTTGACATGCCAAAATTAAGTAAGGCAGAGTGTCCCACATCTGCTAGAGTCCAGGATAAGTCTTCATCCTTACTTGTACCCACACATATGCACAGATTTTGTTTTTGCACAAAACTTGTTTGTGTGCATAACTGGTCAAGAGTCTTGCGAGTACCAAATGTGCTTCTGTGAGTATCTTTAAATCCCTTCAGAACAAATTTTTGGTACACACCCGGCTGTTTGCATGTGCAGAACACGGTGRTGTATTTATAAATGGACAAATGTTGAATGAGTAGATTTGACTGAAAACTGAGTTGTATTTTTACACGTTGTACTTACGTAAAAAAGTACATCTTCGACAAAACCACTCAAATGTCACTTGTCAGGCTGGTAGAAAACTGTATTTTTGTTTTTCTTGCATTCTAGGGATCCAAATGTGAAGTACAGGTGAAAAATGGTGGTATATATGAAGGAGTTTTTAAAACCTACAGTCCTAAGGTAATTTTTTTCATTTTGACTCTTCCTTATTTTAAAAAATCCTAATACTTGAATACTCAATGTTTGATTAAAATTTGAATGTTTATTATCAGTTATTTTGACTATTCATGTCTAGGTTTACACAAGCAGATTAATTTTTGCAAACTATTGTAAATATCTGTTTTTTGCAAGTATGTGAAGCTACCGAGTAGCTTATTGTGCATTAAGTTAGTGTATTCTTTTTGTATCTCTAATAGTGTGATTTAGTGCTTGATGCTGCTCATCGGAAAACTGCAGAATCCAGTTTGGGCCCAAAACGTGAAGACATACTAGAGAGCATCTTGTTCAAGTCTTCAGATTTTGTTATGGTGCATTTTAAGGATATGGATACCAATTATGCGAGAAGAGGTATACTTGTTTTTAAAGTTGTCTATATCTTAGATCATAAGTCAAGATTTTCAAAGCAGATGCTTTAGGATCCAAAAACTAAAGTTCACATTTTTACTCTTAATTCTTAATGAGTACGGAACATCCAAATATCCCATTAAAGTCAGTGGAAAGAGTGCTGCTTTGAGCAGCTGCTGTAGGTGTCTGGAAAGCAAATCCTTAGTGGTGTTACAGAACATTTTACAGATTTTGTGGGAGGTTGGGGGTTTTTTTTGTAAATGTCTGTCTAAATTAGTCTATTAAATGTTATATGAGAATCCATGAATGTACAAAGTCCTTATAAAAAGATTATTGTTTCAGAGTTGGTGTATATATGAAGTCTATATTTAGTTCAGTAACTTTTGTCTCTAAAAATGCATTCATATAAATATTCTAAAAATACTACTGCAAATGGAGCTAAAAATTCTTAGAAAATCCACTATTTGTGTTTTTAATTTCTGCTTTACAACTTGTAGATCTGTAGGTAAGGCTGTCCAAAATGCGGAAGAACGTAGTGAGGTGGCAGGCAAGTGGTCTTAAAATCTTGAAGACATGGCTTGAAAAAGTCAGAATTAAACAATTTTATAGGCAGTCAGGCAGTCTTCATACTTTTTCTTTTAATGTCTGACCTCCAAGACCCTAATTATTTTTCTGGAACCCAAGCAGCTCGTAAGTCAGACAGCTCTAGTTCCTTTGCAGATTTTTTTTTTTTTTTTTTTTTTTTTTTTGGGCAGCAAAGCTCAAGGGGTTTTATGCTTATGTTTGTGATTTGCTGGGCTAAGGAATAAAAGCAGATACATAGCTTTCTGTGCCATGGTGTGAAATTGCATATGTGTACATTTTCAGGTTGATCAACAACTGTCACTGGGAGCTAAGTGGTTATTGTAACGCACATGCTTTGTTCCCATGTAGCAGTGACTTAGAGATATGTAGGAACTGGTGGACATTTATTGAGAGCTTTCTCTTTTCACCTTGTGTTTTTACGTGCATATGTTCTTGCCTGATTTAAAGCTGAAGAACGAGAGGCTTGTTGTTTCAAGAAATTTGCTATTCCCAGAAGATGATGCATAACGTCAGAGCAAATGTAGCATTGAAATGCAGATAAGTTCCAGGTTCTGGATGGGACTTTGAATTTAAATTACACGAGAGCTGTTTTATAATGGGTCTGCTATGAACAGCACTTTAATGTAAATGCAAACTGGGCTGTCCATTACCCAATCCTTCTAGATTTTGAGTAGACGGAATGAAGAATATACTACTACTTCCAGGAATAATTACTCAGTGAAAGTTTTCTAGAAGAAAATGACTGCTTCAGGTTGAACAGTTGCTCAGTTTGCTTTATTAGGTGGAATGTCTTTGAATCTAAATCTCTTAAGTAGCTGGAGAGGAGAGCTGAAATAAAGCTGTAGAGACTTGGAGCAAGATAAACTGGAAGGCTGCAAAACTCAGTAACTCGTAGTGGGTAGATTAATCTGCTTTCCATTTTGTCTCAAAAATGTATTATTGTGAAATGACACTTGAAAGTAAGTCTCTGATCACACCTGCAAATTAGAGCAATGAAAGGCTTTCTGCTTTTTGGGAAATTAAATAAGCAAGGATTCAAAAGAATGGATGTGTATGAACCTGCATACAGGAACTGCTGCCCTTTTGTTCTTATAAATAAACCCAAATCTTTGTGRTACCGAGTCAGATAAGCCTGTGTGATTCACAGTAAAAACTGAGTCTGAACTCCTAGGTGAGGAGATGGTGCTCCTTGCTGCATTTGTATTGGGAATGGTTACTGTCTGGTGCCCAGAGAAGTTTGACAGTGTTGCACTTAATCCAGGAACAAATATTTTTAAATTTCCTAGCCCTCAATGTGTTTTGACTTTCACAGACAAGTTAGGAGACAATTTGGACATACTTGGTTTGAAAGGCAGCTTGCTCTCACTTCTTTAAAAATGTAGTCAAACAAAAGGGCACTTCACAAGCACTTTATTGCTATAGGAGAGGCTTACCTAGAGTAGGGTTTTGTTGGGGTCTGTGTATGTAGTTTCTTCTACCCCTTAGGAGACTACTAGACTTTTCAGGAGGCCTTGAAGTAAACTTAATTTCTGCAAAAGATACTGCTTTGGAAATTTTCGTGTTTCCTGGTTTAGTGTAGGTATCTGGAGTTCTATGGATTTTTATTCTGGCATTTGCTTCTCTGCTGAGCTGGAGGAGCGTGGACAAATGGTGCTCCTGACTGTGGGTCTTGATCTTGACTTACCCTCAGACTTGAATAGCAGAGATGTTAGCTGCATTGTCTGCCTGTCTGACCCAGTCAGACAGAAGAGACTGGAAGAGTACTGGAAAAGAGCAGCAGGTGGGGAGAAAGGGAATGGGATGGATTCTCCTTTCAGAAGAGTGTAAAATACAGTTGCGTCTTAAAGAACCATCTGAAATAGTCTGCCACGCACCTTTCATTGCTATCATACTTGTGCAGCTTTGGAGCAGTGAGCTGATAATTCATCCTGCAGCTACATCAGTAGTGCGAGTTCAGGGGAGGTAACGACAGTATAGGCTTGGGGTGGGTGAAACCACCCCGTTTGGAAGCAGCAGTCTTAGATTTGCCTGTGCCAAGCATGACATTGCACCTTTAGATGCACCAGTGGAGAAAGTGTGGTGCCTGCCCAGATTGTAGAAATTGGAAGAGTTCGGAGAAAAAAATAGTAGGTCTGTGTAGATAGGGACGTTCTAACAGTTTATGTTTAAAAAATAAATCTGTCCCTACTTCCTAGGCCCTTACCTGCAACTCTGTCAGTGTGCATAGACCTTCGTGCTCGTGTAGATTCCTGTTAGGATTCAGAAGGAATGGAAGGGAGTCACCTGAGGGTCTCTCACTGTGGAATTAGGGCTTTCTGCAGTACAGGCAGGCTGATGAATGAAACGTGCATTGGAAAACTGAGGTGAAATTGGATTATATCCATCATCCCCCTTTCAAACTATTCTGTCTGCATTTAAAGAGGCGCAGGCACTGACTTCTGCATGTGGCAGTGGAGATCCGACTGCTAAAAATCCGCTCTAATATGCAAGTTGAAATCCTTGGCCGTACGTTAGCATGTAACGTCTTTCTGCTTCACSTTCTGAGGCAAAGGTGAGGTGCCTAGATCTCGTAGTTGCTAGATTACTTGGGCTGCATGATTGAAATAGGAGGGTGTATTTCTCCTGTGTTCTACAGAACAAGCTCCTAGCAGTGTTTCCTGTAGTCCTAAACACTGATCACTTGACAGTGCTGGTTTGCATATGATTCAAATTTGAGTAAGGCCTCAGAGTTGCCTTCTTGGCTTCTCTTTAAAGACAAGACAATTCAACATCATAACTACTGTTAAAGAGGCTTCTGCAATGTTTTTATTGKTTTTTTTGGCACAATTACTGCACACTCAGAAAAATATTACAAATCCAATGAAAAAAGGCAGAAGAGAATTGGCTATTTAAGTTTTTCCTTGAATTAGCGCTGAAAGTGGCATCCTTCCAGAGAAGGTGTTGCAAGGGGAACAGCAGTAGGCATATTACGAACAAAGGAAGGAAATGTTGGCTCTACAAAGCTGGTAGTAACTGGTTTTAATGTTTCAAATCAGTAGTAAGTAGTTACAAAACAAATGAGAGTTTACTGTTGAAACCTTTAAGATGAAACCTCAGTTTACTTTGGACCGTGCTAAACTTGATCAAAGCTTGCAGCATGAACACCTTTGGCACACAATGCCRATTGGTTTAATAGCATTTGAACTGCAGAGTTGCACTTAATTGCATATTTGCGCTCTTCACCATCAGTAGCTCAAAACATGTTTGTGAAAACAAACATGTTAAACACTGAAATTAATTAAACCCGGACTCTTAATTGCTCTATTCTGGCAATTTTTTCTTTAACTAATTTAGTAGCACATACTTTAATTTGCCCAAGCTGAGTTTTTCTCAGAATGTGTATATTTAATTTGCCTTTACTTAATGTGAATTTCTGTTGCATAGAATTGCTGTTGGGATTTTTTTTTCCTGTTAGCAGGCTTTAAAACAAGAAGCGAGGTCTTTGATGTCAAACTTCTTTGYTTAGAAGATGTCACATTAAGCAGTTACAGAGGCAGTGGGGGCTAATTGAGTGTTACAGCTCAAGCTCTTTGTTTGACCAGTTTTCATTTGATCTTTAACTTGGGTTTTACCATGTAGAAAAGGAGTTGATTAAAAATTTGGCCATGTCAAGGTGTCATGTGAATTGCTCATTCAACAGCTCAGAGATATGAGGCACCGGATAAGGGGGAGGCTGAGCCTGTGCAGTCAGTATCTTGTCTGTTATTACTCTGCCAGTCGGCACTTGTAGCAGCAGTTCATGTTTTAGCTTCTACTTTGTTAGTAATCTTAAGAGCAGTATTTTTGTTTTGGAAAGAATTATTTGTAGAATTTATTTTTTACATAAGTTCTMAATTTTTTTTTTGTTGCTCATTGATTTTGGTGAAGTCTTGTTTGACTTGCTGCATTTTTAATCTTGGTGTCCCGTGTGCCTGCCTGGCTGTTTGTTCCAGGAAAATAGTGATCTGTGCCTTGAGGTACTGTTCTGCTACATTTAAACTTTGCCTGGATGCTCATGAGACCATATTGTCTGACTAGAAGTCTGCCTTTGTAGCTTGAATTTCTCCTAACTCTGGACTTTCTTTGAGTTGTAGAGGTTAAACTGATGTTGCAGTCTCACTTGTGATTTTCATTCTAAAGTGAGAGAGAAATGAAGAGCAGTGAAGCTTCCTGTGCCCCCTGATATACTGGATTCTACTGGGAAACTTAGCATTGACTGTACACATCTTACAYCTGTAACATTTGTTAGATAATGGAGTTTTTGTTTTGACTTGCGTTTCCCCCCCCCCCCAGTTCATCTGTATCATTATAATTTTTAGCAGCACTCTGCTGAATGTTTATGTGGCTTTTTAAATAAGAAAATTAGTGGGTTGAGTAGATGAGTCTTGTTAAGCTAGTATTTTATTCACAGTATGCAAAACGGCACAGTTGTGTATGGAGTTTGTCTGAAGAAATTTAATAGAAATTAAGGAAACACCCTTCTGAAATACAGAAGACTACCTCCATCAGGTGGTGTCATCAGTCYTCCTAACTCACATTTATCTAATCTCATTGGAGAAGAGTTCCCTCTCCTCCCAGTGAAGTAGTGTAGAAGCAAATGYCCCAGTTTCCTAAGTGACATAAGCAGCCTCCAACTTGCGTTTGGTGTAAAATGTCCAATCTGAGAGGATCAGACATGAAACATTGAATTAATGATGTTRGGCACAGAAGCAGCACTGGGCTGTCTGGGTTATGGCAGCGTTAGCTGTGGGGTCTTGGTAAGGTAAACTTAGAGCTTCCAAATACAAGTGCCTTACTTTTGCCTCCCTGTTAAATGTGCTCTTTTGTTACTACTTAACTGTGGATTGAGGTAGCCCTGTGTTACTATGTAGTTTCAGATGACATTTAAACATATCTTCTGGTTTTATAGTATATTTTAAAAGCTGTTTGTGTGAAGGGAAACTGAGAGACGTTTTCTTTCAAGTTGGTATACCTTAGAAATCTGTAGGCTATTTGGAGGGTTTTTTTGTGAAGCAAAATGGGGAAATACATGGGGCTGTTAATAAGYGGGAACATTGCTGAAGTTTTAATGTGGAAATGATCTTTGCAAGGTGGGAGATGTATAATCAGTTTGAATATGTCTGTGAGAGGGACTGAAAGAGTTTAGCTTTGCCTGAATTCAGCCATATAATGTGAAAAAAATCCACCTGTATTTATATCTGATCTCTTCCAATTTTTTCTCTCTCCATATCTGTTGTAGTTCCTTCAGAAACAGGTAACTTTTTTGGCAGTCACTCTATGTCTCTGCATCTTGCCTTTCATAATGCTTTTGTTACCATAATATGTAATGGAAACTTAATATCTTTGCTCGCACATTTATGGCACTATAAAACATGCATGCGTAACTTCACAGAATCATTTAGAGTATCTTGCAGTTAGTTGATGGCTTCTATTCTTACCCTTGATTTTTGCCTATTCTGAACAGTTGAAAATGCAACGATTGAAATTTTGCATCAGCACGTAGGTAGTACGATGATACAATGACTCTGTTTCAGAACAGTTTACAAGTAATCCCAGAATGTGCCTGCTAAAGGCATTGCATTTAGTGACAAGCTAAAATATAATATCACGTGAAAGTGTTAACCTCCAGCTGCGTMGGTACTGTCACAACTTTGGTTGGCAGACTGTGACGTCTCGCAAGGTGATTGATGCAGGTTTTTGCAATTTCACATGAGCCCTAACAGTGGTGTGCTTGGTTAGGTGTCTTTCTTTCATTTGGCTTTCTTTTCTTATTTTACTGATTCTTTTGTATTTGAAATGAATGTTTAGCTAATAAACTTCTCTTATTTTTCATACATCTTCTATAACATTTTGTTTCATATATGCTTATTAACAATGCTTAATTGCTTATTCATAGTTCCTTTGGTCTTTGTGTATGAGTTGAGCAAGCGTTTCATGAGATAGTGCAGAATGTTATTAGACAGACTAAGCACAGTTAACTTTTATGACAGATCATACCAATACATGTACAGAAATTGGGTAAAACAGGAATAATAAGCTATGTCAGCAGTCTCTCTTTAAAAAATCTTCAGTGATTGTTTAAAAACTGTAACATCAGTGGCCAACTTCATATGTTATGAAATCTTTTCATGATGACTTTAAAGTTCATTTTTCTTAGTAAGATTTCAGATCTTGCCAAAAGTTAATTTAAGCCACATTCTTCCATATCTGGCACTGCCTGGTGGTTTGATCTCATCTTTTCTAAGGGTCTGAAATGTTTTCTCCTTATTTTATCAGTAGAATGAGAATAGGAAATTCTAGATCGAAGGCTTACTTATTTTAGGCTTATTTATTTATTTATAAGCTTGTAACARGCTTATTTTATTTTTTAAAGTTCCTTCTGTTTAAGTAATTTAAGAATTTGCAGGCAGCTCTGAGATTTAGTTGCTTACAAATATAAAAGCTTGGCTTCCTTGATGAGTGGCTTTGTACATTTATTTTTTTTACAACACTTTAATATTCTAGTATTATTCCTTAAGTCTGGTTTGAAGGAAACATGAACAAGTGAAAATAAAAGCTCATTATCTTTTATTTTTTTATATATGTTTTTATAATTTATATAAACAATAGCAGGCCCTTACTGCTTAGTGCACCTAATGGTATATTTATTTTCATATGTTGTTGGGAACAAGAGGTAGTGTTGTGGTTTAAACCGGCAGGCAGCCAAACACCGCACAGCCGCTCGCTCACTCCCCGGCCCCTCCCTCCTGCCCCGGCAGTGGGATGGGGAGGAGAATCGGAAAAAAAAAAAAAGTAAAATTTGTGGATTGAGATAAAGACAGTTTAATAGAACAGAAAAGGAAAGGATAATAATAATAGTAGAATAGAAAAAAATGAGTGATGCACAATGCAGTTGCTCACCACCCGCTGACTGATAACTAGCCACRACCGCTGCTTCCTGGACCACRCCCCCTATTTATATAYTGGGCATGACGTCCCATGGTACGGAATACCCCKTACGGAATACAGCTGGGCTGGCTGTCCCAGCCGTGCTCCTTCCCAGCCTCTTGTGCGCCTGGCAGAGCCTGGGAAGCTGAAAAGTCCTTGGCTAGTAGATTACATAGCAACAACTAAAAACATCAGTGTGTTATCAACATTCTTCTCATACTAAATCCAAATCATAGCACTAGGGAAGAATTTAACTCTATCCCAGCCGAACCCAGGACAGGTAGAGAGTTTCTGAATCTTGCTGTGTGATTTGGGTAAGCTGCTTCTTGAAAAAGCTCTTGCAGGAAAGAGGACATCTCCGTTCATGTCGCAGCGACCGGGTGCACCAAGCTAATGGATAATTGAGTTACACTGCGAAGGGAGGAGAAGTGTGT
This sequence comes from Oceanodroma leucorhoa, assembly GCA_030449065.1. Lineage (NCBI taxonomy): Eukaryota > Metazoa > Chordata > Aves > Procellariiformes > Oceanodroma > Oceanodroma leucorhoa. The sequence continues at coordinate 968,532 of JASVER010000097.1, forward strand.
GCGTGCATGCYGGTGTGTTGAGGAGTTGTGGAAATAGAAGAAACTCGGATATTTGAAGGGAAGCTTATATTCTGCCCATTTATTTAGGGAATGGGATGGGATTGTATTCATGCTTTTTTGATATTAGCACAAYATGTTAGTGTGCAGTTGTGTGGGCTGTTTGGAAAAGTGTATTATATAAGTCTTGGGTTTTCTAGAGGAATGGGGATCCTCAGGTAGTCGGGGGTTTTTTTTGTGCAGAAACGTGTAGTTTGTGTAAAATATTTTGAAATAACTGGAAGTAATTACTGCTATTCTTTGATGCCTTGTCTTGTACTTTAAGTTGCCAGAAAAACTTGTAAACAGATATATTAGAAGTTAGTCTGTATTTCCATAGTTATTCTAAGTACAAAGTAGGCACCTTTTTAATGTAGGCCTATTGAATACAGCAACTACAAGAGAAGGTCAATGATGTTTAATGTGCCTGCGATTCAGCTGTATTTGGTTGTTCCTCTGATAAACTAGTGCGTGCATCTTTCTGTACTTAAGCAAATTGATTTCACCCCCATCCTTCCCCACTCCGTTGTAGATGCTTTTACTGATTCAGCCATCAGTGCTAAAGTAAATGGTGAACACAAGGAAAAGGATCTTGAACCTTGGGATGGAGGAGAGACCACTGCTACTGAGGAGCTTGAGGCATTAGAGACAGATGTTGTAAGTAATGCTTTTTTTATCATCTGTGACAGTCTGTAGAAAATAAGCTATTTCTGGATATGCCTTGCAACAATTCCTTAATTTTAATCTAATAATGAACTTTTGACTAAAACTGCTGGCCTATATTGTATGGGTGTATGTTCAGTCTTTGCTAGCAGCTGCCACAGTACTTTTTTACAATTTGAATAAGAATAGCTGGATTTCAAATGCCACTTTTGGCAAATATTGACAAATGGCAGCTGCTGTGGTAAGGGACATCTTTGACTCATGGACTGGCTGAAAGAGGAGCTTTTATTAAGGACTCCAAATTCAGCAATACACTGAAGTGATTTATGTTTAATCAGAGCATTCCTGTCTGACTATCATTGGGTTTGGAAATTATGGCGAAATTGTGCTTAGCTAACTGTTTCTGAGCTAAGATGAAGGAAATTGACGGGAGTCTGACCCATGACTTAATAAACACAGATACAATCTCAGTAGATTATGAATCGTTAGATGAAGGGTATGGTCTCAGATGACGGTTCTTTATATATCATAGCAGTCAGCTTTTACTCAACCATGCATTCTTTTTAGTAAGGTATTCAGACTGCAATATGTTAAAGAAAGAAGATAATATTACCAATCAGAGGAGAATCTAGTCATGTTACTGTGGAGAATATTAACTTTGTCTAGGTAGAACAGTTATCCTGTCAATTTTAGTGTACATATTGTACAGCTGAGATTTATTAGAATACTTAATACTGTCAGTGCTTTTATAAAACATTAAGAACATTTTTCGTTATGCTTGGGTGCTGTAATAGCAATTTTACTAAAGTGGGCAAGTTATGCAGATCAACAGGGGTCTTCTGCCTGAGGTGTGTGTCTCAGATAATTGCATTAGTAGTGCATTTGAAAAGTTTCAGCACTTGCCACAGCAAGGGACACTTCTAAGGTGTCAATTTGCACTGTTTGGAAAAGGCATTCATGTATGTATTTCTTACTAGCCAGTAATCTTCTAGTACAGAATGGGCATGGTACTTAAAAAAAAAACAAAACCAAAACCAAAAACAAAAAAAACTCATAAAAAGAGCACAAATACACACAACAAACAAACTGGCTTTTGAAGGTAAAATCTGTGCATCTGATGAACAAAGTTCCCTGAAATAAATTGTGGCTTTAGTAACTTTGTTATCTGGACAGTGAATTCCTAGGCCCAGGAAAAAGGGCAAAAGGTTTAACATCTGCCATCAGCCCTTAATTGTAAGGGAATGTGTTTCCAGTGTCATTTTGAAAAACAAGCATCATTTTCTTCTAGTCTAATGGATGGGATCCCAATGACATGTTTCGTTACAATGAAGAAAATTATGGTGTAGTATCAACTTATGACAGCAGTTTATCTTCTTATACGTAAGTTCCAAAATATTTTGTTATTAGATTTGTATTTAATGTTCTCCCTGGTTTGACAAACTTTATATTCTGAAGATAATTTTACATACTTTCTAAAGTTGTGGAATTGAGTAACTGAAAAAGCAGTGAATGACTAGTGTTTAAGAAACCTTGCCGGCGTTCTGTGAATAGTTAGATGTAGTAATCATTATATATTCCCTTAAATGGGCGCAGTTCATTCCCATTGCAACATTTTCTGAATTCAGGCATGCAGTAATGCTTATTTCTTACAAAAACTTCTATGAATAGGGTGGAAAATACCAAATTGTGAAACTGTCTTTACATAGCTGCTATACCTATAGTTTGTGTTTAACCTAGCAGAATAGTTTGACTAAATCCTAAATTTATTGAGACAATTGATCTGGTAGATATTGGAATGTTGAAAAGTTGCTGATAACTGAGGGGGGTTTGTGTGCTGTGGATGACTTGTTTAGCAGACTTGTCCAGATCTAAACTAAAGTTTTAGTTACAATATAATAACAACTTGAATATAGAAGTAGTATAAAGGCTGCTCTGGCTGCTGAATGTGGACCTGTTCCCAGTAGTCTGCAGCTATAATGTTAACTGCAACTGCAGAACAAATCAATTGCAGATGTTCAGCAGCCATTGTGAAACGTCTTTAATGTTTTCCCACTCTTTTAACCCCCAAAGCTTAAACTTATTTTTGAATGTGAAGGAATTGCAGTGAATATTTTTGCGTGTAGAATTGGAGCACTTGTCTACAGGTCTCTGGTTCAACAATTTTATTTTTACTATTTTGTTAAAATAGACCTGTAACATGGTGATAATCAAAGTGTCTTAATCGGCTTACATTTGAATCCTGGGGAAGCTGTTCCTTCATATACTTCACTGCTCTAAGTACTTTTTGTACTTTTGAACTTCAGTCTTCCATCTTTCTGCTTTATGGATGTTAATGGAAACAGATTGAAAACGTGAAGGTGGCTTTAAATTGCCAAAGACAAATTTCATTGCTTCCTAGTCAAGCAACTTGCTTTGCATATCAGTCTGCTGAACTGGGAAACTCTTTTCCTGATTCTCCCAAGTATGTGACGAGCAGCAGTGTAGCTAAATGCTTGTATGTGCAACTGAAGGATTGTAAAGGATTTATTGTTTGATTGTTTTCTCTTCCTAGAGCTAAGCGTTAGCAGGTATAGTTTGTCAAACTGCGTAAAGGTACAAGTTTGTTGTGTTCTAGCAAGTGCACTGCATTAGTATGTTGATCAGCTGCTGTACGTGCTTCTCTCATCACCAGGGTTCTGAATAACGTCATCTTGCCCGTCTCCTTTGTTTCATCTTTAATGACCTTTTCCCTGTTAGAAAATGTAAAATCATTCTTTGCTTGTTTAGGTTGCCATCAGTGCTACTGCATACACCCCTTCATTTTTTTCAGTTACTTTAAATAAATGAGGATGTGTTGGGTGTTCTCCTTTTTTCTTGTGTGTATACTTAATACAGGGTAAGCGAGGCCCGTGACTTCAGGTTTGTATGCATTGTGTTCATGCATATCTTATTTGAGCCAAAGCTTTACGCTGAAGGGTAAGGTTTTTATTTAATATTCTTGCAGTTACCATTGATAAGGCCAGTAGATGTCTCAACTGGCCAAAAATGTGTGTGTGGGGAAAAACTTGTGATGCAGTAGCTGAGTGCTGGCTTGGAATTTGGCAAAGCCACTTGTTTTCCTAGTTCTGCCACCAACACTTGAGTAATCTTGCATATATTATTTCATACTTGGCTTGTATCTCCACCTACTTTCTTTGTTCTTCCTTTTTATATTATTCAAAGTATGTGCAGTAGTGATTATATAATGCCCAGCATAGCATGGTCCAAGCCTCAACTGTGTTTTATATTTTTATGTAGTTTATTCTAAAGTAAGGTTGGATGAAACAACTTTAGGAACTCAAAATTAGAATCAGGGACCAAGCGCAAAGTTGTTCTATAAAACCTGATACTTCAACAAAAATTGGAACAGGTAAAAACCAAAACCGTGGGTGGACAGCAGGGAGTGCCAGGCATGATGTCCATCTCTAGTTATCTCTCTCAGTATTTCATTGCTCGTGTATTGAATTCTTACTTGGTGACTTTCCTAAGGGAGCTACATATGCTTTTTGCAATATGCTATTACCTAATATAGATATATGGCATGAATGGTTTTGAGGTCCTAGGACATGGCAAACGAGTCATGGGTTTCTGGTCCTGTGCTCTGATGTATGGCATTCATCTTTTCTGCAGTTATTCATAACAGGAAGAGCTGAAATTCTATGGCTGGAATTATCAAAGGATTAAGCATGTAACTCTCTAATTTCAGTAGAATTGGGGACCCTTGTGTCTGTTGGGAATGTGTAAATAGCTAAAGAAATTCAAATTTGGTCTCTTACGGTAGCTTCCTATCTAAACAACAGAGTAAGGCTTTTTATTACTAATGTACTCAACCGTGTTAAAAGTTGGAGCCTTTGCATAGCTTTAGGGACTGGGGATTTTGCAAGTCATATGGACAAGCCCTGCACCCTGACCTCAGCTCTCTAGGCAGGTAAATGACACTGCATTTGCACATAATATCAAACCAGCCCAGGAACATTGACGTACTTATACTAAAAAAGACAGCAAGTCTACTGGCTTAAAAGCAAGTTTTTTTTTACTCTGACTTGGTTAGAATTAACGCTATGTAGTTTTTGTAGTTCTTTTGTGCTTTTGAATGCATTTCAGAGATTCTTTTCCTTTCCATTGTCTTTTAGGGTGCCATTAGAAAGAGATAATTCAGAAGAGTTTTTAAAACGGGAAGCCAGAGCAACTCAATTAGCAGAGGAAATTGAATCAAGTGCCCAATACAAAGCTCGGGTTGCCTTGGAAAATGATGAAAGAACAGAAGAAGAAAAATATACTGCTGTTCAGAGAAATGCTAATGAACGAGAAGGACATGGTGTGAACACTAGGTACTTGCATATGCTGTGAATAGTATTTTTTTTTTAAATGATGTACATATTTTGGTACAGTAGCAATTTACTCATTGAAACTGTGTTTTTTCAGCAGGGCTGATTAGGTTGGGAACCTTGTGTAAACAATCACGTGCTGGTTTTGGCACTGGTACTGACTTGTACACCTCTGCCTGGCCCTGTATTATCCCTGTAGTGAAACAGACTTCCCCATTCTGATATGTCACTGTGGTGAATTCATACCAAATTACAGGAAGGGGCAGTGGTTTTGGTATGTCATGGAGAACTTCAGGCATTAGTACTAAATCATTCAGTGTCTTTGGGCTCATAGAAAGTGGACTGTGTGGTCAGTATCAAAAGCCAATTCATGAGGTGAATGTTAGGTCAACATCTGATAGTATTTTGAATTTTCCTTTAGCTTGATTTGAGAAAGATAGAAAGTTTCAGCAGAGCACTTAATCAGGTACTTTTCATTGTCTTTCAGTTCTGTCTTAACACTGACAGAAATTTGCTGTGTTTCAGAGAAAATAAATACATTCCACCTGGACAGAGGAATAGAGATGTCCTGTCCTGGGGAAGCGGAAGACAAAACTCACCAAGGATGGGCCAGTCTGGATCAGGCCCACCAATTTCAAGGTCTGGATCCCATACTTCAGAATTCAGTCCTAACTCTGGAGCAGATCAAAGAGTAGTTAACGGAGGCAAGTATCTGAAGTCTAAACGAATGTGCTGTATAAAATTGAAGTCAATTATCTAGTTATGTGGAAACTGCATATGATGTGGTCTTAGGATATGTATTTCATAAGCTAGGTTAGCGTTCATCATTTAACAGAGAGGTTGTGATTTTGATTTGGGTTTAACTTATTCATAATGGAACACGCATTTGACTGCACCGTACGTAGCTTTGCAGAGCAGCAATGTCACTTGTTTTCCCTCTCAAACACCTTTGTSTTAGGTGATGGTGCAGTATGTGGTTTTAAAGATTAAAAATTGCTTTATGTACTACTACTGCTAAGCTCGGTGTGGAGGAGTAGCAATGCTGACACCTAGTGAAAGGGAGGTGGCAGCTGAGGAAGCACCGCTCTTCCTTTCTGGTGCATGGATCAATTCTGTTTCCCATTAAAAAGAATAAAGCAATTCACTGACTTTACGATGATGTGGGGGAAAAAATCATTGTTGGGAAAGTAAGAGAAGTGTTAGGGGAAAAGGAATCAAAAGCCTTCTCTCCAAATAGCTATTTGAGTATTTTCTGCTATACACATGGGTAATATTTATAAACAGATGTCACTAGGCACTGTATAGCAAGAATCCGTGTTTCATAAACCGAACACCATTTTTTGAGATGGATTTCAGCAATGRCCTATCCTTGAGGCATTATTTTTATAAGTTAAAAATGCTATTATATGAGATTGCTGTGAATAAATGAAAAATGTATAATACTCAAGTGCCTCTATCTGGAGAGGAAGTCTGAGAAACATCTAAAGGTAAGTGAGACTTCCTTTTCAAATACAGAGTCAGCTGCATAAAGGATGTACAACTGAGTCTTGCCCAAACAATAACCTTGACATTTGTTTGTAGTATTTGTGGTTTCTGTCATCCTATTACTCTGCTGAATGAACATCATATACCTAAAATATWCAGAATGGCTTGTGAATTCAATTTCTTCGTTTTGGAAACGATGAACCCTATCTCCTAGATTAAAATACTACATTAATACTTCAGATAACTGATAAAGGCATAAATGTCAGGATTCAGACACTGAACACCGCTGTTTTTTGTAAAGATGCAGTTCCTAGAATTGATATTGCTCATCATTTGGTTTGAAAGTAGCAGTTTGTATAGTCAATACTATATGTGAACCGCTGTTTGAGAACCTCTGGTAGCTATTTAAGGACCTTGTCAAGACTGATGCATACTGTAGAACATATATATGATAGGCTAACAGATCAAACTTTACTGTCTATTCCTTAGTAGTATTTGTAGATCCTAATTAACCCTTTGGGGAGTTTGTGACATTCAGATGTTAAATTTGACCTGAAGAGGAGGAGACAACCTTGCAGAGACTATTTTATTGGTTGCAGAAATAAACTAATCTATCCCCAAAGGGTTAAACATGAAAAATCATTTTGTCATATTTTACTTTTTTTTTCTGTTGACCTTTTTCCCCATAATTTTTCTTTAGTTTTTATACTTTCCTTCATATCATTTGTTCTGTCAGGTGTTCCCTGGCCATCGCCTTGCCCATCTCCTTCCTCTCGCCCACCTTCTCGCTACCAGTCAGGTCCCAACTCTCTTCCACCTCGGGCAGCCACCCCTACACGGCCGCCCTCCAGGCCCCCCTCGCGGCCCTCCAGGCCCCCGTCTCACCCCTCTGCTCATGGTTCTCCAGCTCCTGTCTCTACTATGCCTAAACGCATGTCTTCAGAAGGTACAATACCACGATTTGTTCATGTTTTTGTTTGTCTTTGTTTAACTCCTTTGTGAGTTTAATTACAAAATTGTTTTTCCTCTTCATTACTTAACCTATAATTTGTGTTTAACTTTAGTTTATCAGACTATTTCTATTAACCTTTTTATTTGAAGAACTTTACAAAAACAAAATAAAGCTGTGAAATTTCCCAAGTTGGTATGAAATAAACTCAGCTTTGTAAACGCTGCTCAGTGTCTTAACCAACAGCACCATGCAGGACCTGATAACTTTAGAGGACAGTTTTAGGAATATAAATTTAAATAAAATATCAAATATTTTAATACAGTTGTTCCACAAAAAGCAGTTTCAAATTTAACTAAATCATTGAATTACCTTTTGTAGAGAACCAATAATAATAATAATAATAAAAAAAATGCTGTATTCAGAGAAGTGCACTGTGGAATGGGATAGGATAAGCTGCTTCAAAGGCGAATCTGTAGAAGACTTTAGACCTGTTTGCACTGAGGCAGAACAGTAAGTCAGCTCCCTGGCAGTCAGTAATATGCAGAGAAGGGCTAACCCATGAGTCTTCGGAAACTGTATGCAGAAGTATCTAAACTAATGGTATTTGTCCTCTGAGGGTACAGTAAGGAACACATTTTTAAATTTGTATTTTATTTTATTTAAGTGCACTTAAAGACTAGCCTGCACAGCACGGTCTAGCAAGCCTGGAAAAATGCAAACCGGTTATACTAAACTCACTGGAAACTTGTAGTCTCTGCTGTAGCTGGCTCCACTGGAGCCACGGGAGAGAGAACAGTCGTCCCGCTAATTGAATCAGTAATATTGTTCCGCAGCTTGCCTGATAAATGCTCAAGATGGTCCATAACCAGAAAGCGGATGGTAGTAGGCATGTCTGTGAGGCACGCTACTGTCAATTTAACAATGTGAGCTTTTTTWATGTAGTAAGATACTGAGAATCCACGTGCAAATTCAGTTATTTTTTAGCACTTGCAATTGATTTGTCAGGCATGCAGTGGACTGCTGCTTACTGCCACATTTAATTTCTGCTACTAGAAGAGGATTGCTGGAAAGTGTGTATTCTTTAAAATGCTTGCCTGTATGTAATTTGGATTGAAGTGTACTTTAGATTCATGGTTAAAATAGAGGCTGACATTTAAAGATTTATGTAACCAGAAGAGGTACTTGATATTTTAGAACCTTATCTGAAACAAGAAAGCCGTTATCTGAACTTCTCTCTATTATTGACATACATTAAAAATGAACTGTAAGCAGCCAGATTGTCTTCTGTTCAYGCACAGTTTTTCCTTTTGAAGTATCAACATTTGAGTCTGATCTTGTAAAGAAAATGTTTGTTAGGATGTAGAAACTGTATTGCTGCTTAGACTTGAGCATAACTATTCTGTGGCARCTGTATAAGCTGTTCAGAATTACTGTATTCACTTACGACTTTAGCTTCTGGCGTTAAACATGCATGACTTGAACCTTGGGATAACAATAACTTGTTTAGTTGCAATTTTGCTGACTTGTAAATGAATTGTGACCTGCCGCAGGCAATTTAGCCTCAGTGCAGAATGCTCTGCTGAAATTCCCCAAGAGCATTGGTCAGCCAGTGGTGACTACTCTGTAAATAAATGTTTGGTATCACTGACCACCTGACAAAAGCGATGGAAATTTTTTCTTTTCTGGAGGATGTTTGATAGCCTGGAACTGTGCTTATCCAGAGGGAGCTGGGCCACTAACCTTTTTGGCTTGTCTTGCAGTAAGCAATATTGGATACTTGGATTCAAATATTTTAAATCCAGGACTTGCATACCTGTTGCAATTCTGATAAAGCTTCTAAATATCAATGAACGTGAGCTGTCATAGCAAGGTGATGAGTGTGTTGGTAGTCTGGCTGGACCAATGGCTTGGCCTTTTTAGTCTCGTGGATCCCCGGTTCYAGTCGATGTCAGTGTAAATTGCTTGACCGTATTACTGCATTATTGAGAGTTATTAGATTAAATCCAGTTTTAAAAACAGATAGTATGTTTGGGTACTCTTAGTGATGGACGTTAAGTACTTATTGTGTGGGGTTGTCTTCTTTTTCTCAGGGCCTCCACGGATGTCTCCTAAGGCACAACGGCACCCTCGAGGTCACAGAGTCTCTACTGGTAGGGGTACAATTTCAAGTGGCTTAGAATTTGTATCTCATAATGCACCAGGGGAAGCATCTACTACTGCAGTGGCACGAGGCAGCCCTTCAGGTGGGACGTGGTCATCAGTTGTCAGTGGGGGTAGGTAAAGCTTGGCTTATTGCAGATGGCTTGCCAGGGGTACTTTAGAGTATGAATGCTAAGCGGAATACTGCATTTCTAGACAATTCAGGCTCTGAATAAACACTGGTCTGCGAACTTAGCTTGCTTAGATGAAGTGGGAGAAGGATGTGCCCAGATAGSTTAGTAAAATAGTTGGTGAATCGGTCCTTCAAGTGCGATATTGTCTTAACTTGCAGACAGGTTAAGTCAGATGGTGTATGAAGAGAAGGGAAGGAAAAATGTGGGAATTAGTGGTTGAAAGAAGTAATTTTCAGGAAAGTTATTGAAAAGAAGAAAAGTTACATACGTTCCATTGCATCACTGAATTTGGTTCATGGCAGTGTAACTGGGTTGTGGTTTACAAATGAAGGAGATGTTTGGATAGAGGAAGGTTGGTGTTAGAAGATGAAAACTCAAGTTGTATATATTTTTCCTTTAAAAATTACGCATGGTTTTAAGTGGTCATTTTGTGTTTGTCTGAGTACTGTAGTAGCAGATACAGTCAGTGTCTCTTCTTTTTTGAATCAGTTAAGATCTTTTTGTAATATTTGACTTCAAATTTAAAGCTCAGTCTTGTGACACAGTCCCTAGTCTTGAGTTTTTGTAGTTGATGCTGTGTTCTAGTGAGTTGTCAGCAGCTGGGCGCTTTCTTGAATCGAAGGGCAAGTGAGCGACAGTTTGGAGTCTGATTCTTTTTAGCAGTGCTAGAATTCTAGAGGTGTGTAGTGGGAATGCATTTTTCAGAAAGAAGGTACRAATTAGACCCCCGTAGACCTGTTGCCTTGTGGAAAAGATTTAAACTCTTCTGTTCTGGCATTATCTCTGATTCATCTTCCCTCCCCAGCCCCCCACTTTATATATTATTAACATGCAAGTAGGACTGTTAAACGACTTATCTCTTTTTCTCCTCGCTCACTTGAAGTTAATATGTGACATAAAGCAACTAACTAGCCACAGTGGGATGAGCAGGAAGCAGGAGGTACAACTTATCGTTTAAAGAATATACAACTTTCCTTGCTACTTTAACACAGGGGCAAAAATACGCATCAAATAATCTTCTTTCAATAGGATATGTTGTTTTTTTTCCAGCTGGCAAACCTCCAAAAGAGGACGCTGTAAAATGGATGTGTTTTTTCAGCCCTTTTAAAAATGTTTTACATCTCTTTGTATGGAGACCTGACCACCTTTTCTGTTCTGCCTGAAACTGTGTTAATGTGAGCTGTTGTAGTTGTACTACTGGGGGGCTGGGGAGCATACTGCAGTTTCATGGTGGGACTACAGGGCAGTGATATATATTAGGGGACAATCTGCAGAAAAATCACACCACTTATCTGAAATGCTGCGTTGTAAAGAACTAGGAGATGTACCTGAAAGGTAAACAGGTTTTCAATTACTATATAATGTTCCACTAAGTTAAAGCATGTTTTTAGTCATTTTAAAAATAAGCAAACTGCTGAGCAGATGAGGAAACTTATAGGATAACTATTTTTTCCTGTTTGTTTCTAGTTCCGAGATTATCCCCTAAAACACACAGGCCTAGGTCTCCAAGGCAGAGCAGCACTCCCACGGGACCAGCTCTGCCTTCTCCTCAGCCTGGTACTATTCCCACTGAATCTGTTGCCATGCCTGTTCCAGCTGCCTCTCCTACACCTGCCAGCCCTGCATCCAACAGAGCAGTTACCCCTTCCAGCGAAGGTAAGTTACCCTCGCTAGCTTGCAAATGCTCCCTTTCCCTAATCCCTGACAATGAAGATGCCTATACAAGAGCAAAGCTGCTTTCTAAATGATTGGGAAAACTTCTGGTGCATTTAATTTTACTGTGTAGTGAGTTCCCCTTTCCTCAATGGTGCTAGCTTTAAACTAAGATTGGAGAGAGGCTTTTTAATAAGTCTGTATGCTTAGTTTCTTTTGCCGTTTAAGGAGTATGGGCTTATAGGTGTTTGACTTAATTGAGGATTATTTTCTTTTCAAACAGAGTTCCCGACTGTTTTGTAATTCAAAGAAACATAGGCCACTGGTTTCAAAGAATATTTTGAGCATAGTGAAAGGAAGGGGAAAAAAAAAACATTCAAGAGCACAATCAAATGTCTAAGAACTCTCAAATCTTTGTAGCTTTCTGTGTGAAGAGCTTGGACTATTGAAAATAATTTGCTTTCAGTTTATAGTTTTTTCAGCCTAGTTAAGGCTCTATGTATGATGAGAGAGATGTGTTTGACTGGGACTTTTTCATTTGGCTTAAAGACAGTAGGGTGGGGAAGGGGGGAGGATAACCCTCCAGGCCCTAACTAGGTAGCAGAAAATGTGTAACTTAGGGTTTTTCTTTTGTAAGCTAAACATGGTTAAATCTTTCTTCTGTTTCTGTCTTGCCACCTCTCTTTTTTTGTCAGTTTGAGTTGTGTATAAGAGAATAACTTCGGCAATTTCTTTTCTAGCTAAAGATACTAGGCTTCAGGACCAGAGGCAAAATTCTGCAACTGGAAACAAGGAGAATATAAAGCCAAGTGAGACTTCTAGTTTTCCTAAACCTGAAAACAAAGGTTTGTATCAAAAGCTTTTATATATACTTGAGTAATGTAGGAATTCCAAGCACTAAACCTGCTATATTGACTGCTTTAGTTAGCATTTTAAGGAGGACTTGGAGGCAATCTGGTTTGGGTGTTCTATAACGAAAATTTGGTCATGCAGTTGTGAAGTGGCAGGCCTACAATTTTAAATGTTGTTCTTGACTCATTTCATCAACATGAAGTGTAGAGATGCTCATGTGGGTGGTGTGATTTCTTTTTACTTGTTTTTTTCTTTTTTCTTCTTTTTTCCTTTTTTTCCCCCTTTTTTTTTCCTGCACACGAAGCTGTTTTTTGACTCTCTTTGGACTGAATGTTTCTACTTAGAGCTATGCTCACAATACTTCTGAGCATTGTGGTCAGCATAGTTTTTTATAACTACTTCTTCCTATTATGCCTTAAACTTGGCTTTCTCTGCAGCATTGCTTGTTCATTCAGTTCTCAAAAAAATCTTCTAATGTTGTTGAACTTGATCAGCGTTTCACCTTTAATTGCTGTCTTGAAACGCTGGCATGTTATGTTTTGAGAGTTTTACTAGATGCTTCTTTGTGTTCAGCTGGGTTCTGCAGTCCCTGCACCTCAGGGCTTCTGTCTTGGTGTGATGCATTAGAACTAGAAGATTCTAACTATAGATATGTCAGTTATGTAATGCCATGGTTTCGCAGAGTATTTTTGTGTGCTCATACACGTAGTTCATGGAATTATACCAAATTACAGATGAAATGATATCACTGTGTTTCACTTTTAGATATGTAAACATTACCTTTTTGAAATTTAGAAATGTGAGGGTTGTATATAAAACTTGTATTAGAAATGCTTGGAMAATGTTGGTCTTCTATTTGGCAGGTGTATCTCCAATTGTTTCAGAACATAGAAAACAGATTGATGATTTAAAGAAATTTAAGAATGACTTTAGGGTAAGTTTCTCTGTACGTTAACTTAATGGTATCGTAGTTCTCATGTGCATCCAGATTGTTTTAATGAACTGAACACATTGCATGCGTTAACAGGAAAACAGGTCCTTACTACTCATGCTTAATTTATGAAAATATCCATAAGAATTTATGGTAGATATTATAAAATCAATGCTGACTATTGCTGGTACAATTGCTTAATACATGTAAATGTCCATATTGACTCTACACTGAAAATAGTACTTGAAACCTGTTTGATCATTAGGTACAAGTAATTATCATATTTATGCTCCATATGGAAGAGCTCTTTCAAAGTTAAATAAAGGGTTTTGCTGAGGAAAATTGACGATGAATTTGTATTACTTATTTCCTGGTTATAATGGTTTATCAAATCAAGTTAGGTTTTCAAGTGTTACTGTTAAATCACACGGGGATGAGTCCAGAGGGTTGTCTTAAGCTTGCCTGTCACCCCCTAATCAATGTGTAGGTCTGTTGAGTGTCTGAATAGCTTCTTTCACAGTGTAGGCTTAAAACATTGTCAATGTTCATAGATTTCTTTCCTAGTAGAAAGGGAAATGTATGTTTTAAAAGGTCACTTCCAGATGATTGAGGCCTATGGGACCGTACATTGCTCTGTGTATGTGATAGCATTAGATTGTCTCTCCCTAGTTCTGTATATCAATTTACTGAATATATTCCTTGGGTTTTTTTCAGTTACAGTCAAGTTCCTCTTCAGATGCAGTGGATCAGCTGCTAAACAAAACCCGAGAAGGTGAAAAATCAAGAGATGTAGTTAAAGAAAAGACAGAATCAACCCCTAAAGAATCTATCGTAGAAACTGGCAGTAATACTAACTCTAATGGTGGCAGTAGCAAACCTAATAGTCCAAGTATTTCTCCTTCAATAAGTAATAGTTCTGAGCAAAAGCGAGGGCCTGAGGTAACTTCACAAGGTGTACAGACATCTGGGCCTGGAAGTAAACAAGATAAAGAGGATAAAGAGGAGAAGAAAGATACTTCTGAGTGAGTAATTATGCCTTTTAGAATAAGCACCTCTTGTTATTAGCATTTAGCCATTTGTAGAAAAAGCTGTTATGAATGTGTGATATCTTACTGTTTATATGGCTGATGTAAGTGTTCTCTGTTATACAGAGAAAACAACAGGTGAGGTGACTGTACTGAAAGTCATCTCGTGAGTCAGTGGCAGAGCTGCGTATAGAACTCTGGTCCTGTTGATGCCTAATTCATATCTAAATGCTTATTTAAATATTTTCCTGGCTCATGTGAACTGTAGTGTCAACAGCAGGAAGACTTTTTTTATGGATAAGTATAGTAAGAGTACTGTCAGTAAGAGTGGCTTTTTGCATGCCATGTGTTGTTTGAGTTCTCAAAAATCTGACTCACAGATGGAAATGCGGTATTTCATGTCTTTAATTTTTTAATTGTTAGGGAGTTCTGCAGATATGCTTGTAAAAGAATAATGCTGAACATCATTTTTTGTTCTTTATGTTTAGGCAAGTTAGAAAATCAACACTTAATCCTAATGCGAAAGAGTTCAACCCTCGATCTTTTGCTCAAGTAAGTTACTTGATACGGTTTAACATTGCTTTTGAGTAGATCTTTATAAGCAAACCTTTTACTTGAAGGATAATCAAGCTAATCTTGCATATGCATTGCTGAACTCTGTTTGTAGCCGAAACCTTCTACTACACCAACCTCCCCTCGTCCACAAGCTCAGCCTAGCCCCTCCATGGTGGGTCATCAGCAGCCAACCCCAGTGTACACTCAACCTGTTTGTTTTGCATCAAATATGATGTACCCGGTTCCAGTGAGTCCAGGCGTGCAGGTAAAGTGCAGCATATGCTGCAAACTTGTTAACACTTTTCAGATGATTGTCAGCAAGTTGAGGAGACTTAGGAGATCTGAGTTAAAACAGTGAAATGGTACAGCTTGTATTACTCTTGTAAATATGGGCACAATTACATTGTTGTTAAGTTTTAGCTATGTAAATACTGACTTTTCCCAGTGGTCCCTCAACCTAGATGTTCTAACAGTCTCAAACACTTGTAAATTCCAGCAGCTCTCACTCATATTTATTGTTAATCTGTGCAGGCTTAGGTCCCCTGTCCTCCAAGCATAGTCTCACTCTTTTTAAGTTTTAAGCAACTGTTTCTTCGTCCTTAGCTTCCAGCTGTGTCCCACTAGTTTCTGCTCAGTGTAGGGATTACTAGGATTTCAAATCTAACTCTGTTATGAAGCTGTCTGAGTTAGTACGTTGCTTGAAGTAGCAGTAGTATCATTACTTGAATGGTTGTGGCAAACCATATGGTCTTAGTTGTTTGTACATGCAGACTTGATCACAGTGATAAAATATCATAGGTTAGGCAGAGTTCACTAAGCCATGTAACATAACAGAGTACAACACATCAAAGCTGAGTGGGGGCCCCCACCCAGACACACACTCGCTTTTTAAAGGAATATCATAGCTTCAACTCCTTCTGTTTCAGCCTTTGTATCCTATTCCCATGACGCCCATGCCAGTGAACCAAGCCAAGACATATAGAGCAGGTAAAGGTGAGAATAATACTGCCTGTTTGGTTCTTAGTCTGCATGCAGCATGAATAAATTACAAATGTTTGTGTATTTTCTAATCCATGTTAATTTGGTTTTGATTGATATTTTAAATGCTGTTTTTAATAAAGGGAAGTAAGTGGAAATACTAATGCATTTCTAGATAAACTAATTCAGCCAAAACATGATAAGTTTGAGTAATGGGGAGTTGCTTGGTTTGGAGTTTGATTTGACAAACAGGAGAACATCTCTGTTACTTGGAACGTTAGGGTAAGCTGATCATCTCCTATATTTCATAAATGTTACGGGTTTGTTTAAAGGGAACTTTTTGTACTGGTTTTCTGTACTGGTTTACAGCAGAGCCTTGGATGGTGCTTTAATAGAGATTTTTTTTTTGTCAACAAGCAAAGTCACTATTTCTTCAGAAAGAGTATGCTGTGCTACTCTTCTGGAAAGAACTTACTGCTGGTTCCAGTTTGTTCTTTTGCATTCCTTCTGCAACAGTAACTGAACAGCTGGACTAACAATACCATGTTTTTAACAAGTGACACCTGTGGCTGTGGAGACGAGAACATGTGTGGTGAGATGCACTCTCTTCTGTGCAGTGTAGCGAAAGAGCAGAAAAATGATGGTCTTGTTTTTATAGTCATGTTTCAGATAATGCTCTAATTCGACACAGTGCATGCTTTCTTGCAATTTTATACAGTGGTTCATGATGATAGGTTCCAGTGCTGCAGCTCCAGTCACTGTAGGAGGAAATTGTTTAAAAGAGCAGTTCTGCTGTTTATAAATAAACAAGTAGCCTTTATGAATGTAGGGAGGACAAAAACCTGCAATGTATTTCTATTTTAAAACACACTAACTTTACTGTGGCCTGGCCATGAAATCTTTTGGTTGGTAACACTAATTGTTTTAATCAGAAATATATTGCTGTGTACTCACTTGCTGTGTGAGGCCGCTCTGCTATTCTGAATTCCCTTTTTAAGTTTCATTATTTTCTGCATATCCATTCTGTGTGCAGCATAGTCCTGAAGGAGCTGCATGGGTTAAAGTTCAGTGCCTTTACGCTGTTCAAGTTGCGTCCTGTATTTACTTTTTTCTATTGTTGATTTGCAGTGTAAATACAGTCATCATTGAGTGAATTTACTGACATCATCAACATTTCCCTCCTTTCCTCTCTCTAAGGGGTCTGTCTACATTGCACACTGCAGTGGAGTTTACAGGTGCTTGAGTTAGCATAGTTTTTAGTTGCAGCCTCACTGCAGCAAGCTGGAGCTCACCTTGAACTCTCATGTCCTGTTGCTTAGTAGGCTGAATTAGTTTGTTCTAAGTGCCTTGCTGCTGTGGTTCGGTTGGTCGTCTTACCAGGATAGCTCAGGTAGTCCCACACTACAATGCTCTGCTCTCTTAATCTTTCTTCCCTCTAATTATTCCTACTCCTCTTCTTATAGGTTGACTTGTCCCCTTCAGTGTTGACTGTGACCTAAAAGTTGCTTTCTGCTATCCTGAGGGGTAGCACAGAGCTTAAAAGATGTGAATACCTCAGATTGCGGCTGCGTGGAGACCTTTTATTCTGCTCTCCTCAGCCATAAGCACAAGTAATTTTAACAGACTCAGCTTTCCAGTTGATGAAACAGTTGCTGAGTAGTTCCCACAGAGGGTGAATTAAGCCTTTTGAAGGGGACAGGATCAAATTCAATTAATGTAGGTATCCTGATATAACCTTTCTCTTCCATTACTGATTCTTGTCAGTCTTTGTCTCCCTCCACCTTTCTTCTTTCCTTCACAAAAAAAAGCAGGCCTGGGTTTGTGGCCATATACATGGCTCAAAGGCAGTGATGAAAGTCAAACGTTTCTTGGTGGAACTCCTTTTCATGCTGTTCCTTTTTGGTAGAGCTCTAATAATGTGGTTAAAGGTGAGGGGTGAGGATATTCCACTTGGTCACAGTGACATTGTAATGTAAAACTTTTCAGGAAGATCGTCACTCTTTGTCCTGCGTTTCTAACGTGAGGCACTTTTTCCTTTGTAGTACCAAATATGCCACAGCAACGGCAAGACCAGCATCATCAGAGCACCATGATGCATCCTGCCTCAGCAGCAGGCCCTCCAATTGTAGCTACGCCACCTGCTTATTCAACACAATATGTTGCATATAGTCCCCAACAGTTTCCTAATCAGCCTCTTGTGCAGCATGTGCCACACTACCAATCCCAGGTAAGAGTCCTTTTAGCGTATGTGAGAAGTAAAACCAGAAATAATTAAGTGGTTCAGCCCTAAATACCCTATTGTCCCCAGTCGTGAGAAGTCACTCTGAGCAGCTTCTGTGTTCTGGAGCATACCTGATGTTGTTGTAATGTGCTTCAAAGCCTGTAACAAATTTTAAGGTCAGTTTAGAAGCTGGCATTTATTAGTGATATTACCTTTTTAGCTCTTTGAACAATTCCTTTCAGGTCATGGCCAGGACATGTCCTAGGGATGTGTTCTAAAAATAAACTATTTGCTGTACTCCTCTTACTTCAAAGGCTTTTGAATATACATACGTAGTTGGATAAAAGTATAATTACATACATAAGCCTACTACATTATTAGAGTGGCAAAAATTAGATATGCCAATGGTTTTTGTCAGTTTCGAGCCCACCGTAGAGAATGTCCTTGAATTTTTAGAAAGAGTTGGGATAATTGTGATAGTATGAAATCTTCAGTTCTAAATAGGTAATTATTGTTTAGATGACACTAGTTTCTTTGTAATGGTCYTCCAGTTAACTGTCTGTTTTCTTATTTCTGTTGAATGCAGCATCCTCATGTGTATAGCCCTGTAATACAGGGCAACGCTAGAATGATGGCACCACCAACACACGCACAGCCTGGTTTAGTATCTTCTTCTGCAACACAGTATGGTGCGCATGAACAGACGCATGCTATGTATGGTAGGAAACGTTTTGTGTTATATGTAACTTTTTAAGTTCTTACGTTGTGCAGGGATGTATTTAATCTCAAGCTTCAAACATGGGTATTATTCAGATTACACCGGTAGATGTGGTTTATATTTCATAAGATGATGAGCAGAGCATTGAAAACTGAGCCACCTGGTTAAAATGAAAACTCAAGTATGCTGATTTCAGTAGGATGCCAGTGACCAAGATGAAATTTCAACCTGGGAGCTGCTAAAGAATATCTGCTGAAAGAAGTTTGTTCAAGTTCTCTTGATGCTCTTGACACAACATCCCTTGATTGTTTCTTGATTATAATTAGGACTCGTTTTATTGCAAGGCTATGACCTCAGTTTCAAAACTTGACTTTAGTTCTGACAACTAGTGAAATGCTGTCTTTATGATACTACTAGCATTATTAACAGTATGAACACTGCTGTTTAAGCAAAATAAAACGTGTTGCTTACCTTTATTTTTTGGTAAGTCAAGAATAAGTATATGAAACAGCTCATGTATTGCTCTGACTTTGACAAGTAGTCTGCAGCATTATCAGATGGGCGTATTTCACTTAACAGTGAAGTGTTGAAAATGTGGTTTACCTTGTTACAAAGCAAAATGTGAAAGAACTTCTAAAGCATTATAAATGTATGATAAATCAATGCCCAATTCAGAGGAAAAAACTCACTGCAAAACATGCTATTGAAACAGGTAGAATCAAGGTTGCTAGAAGACTTGGAAATTGTCATAAAATGTCAAAACAGCAGATGGTCTCTTGAAAACGTGGCATTTCAATACTTGTTATAGCATCTGAGGAAGACTTTTATTGGGTCACTTATATTATTGACTTAGAATCTAATAAAAGATTTTCTGTACCTTTAGACATCTTTGTATGTTTTCCGGTGCTTAGTTTTACATTGCTACTTAATGGAAGTCCATGATGTGTCATGAAAACTTACAAGACTAAGAATTTGAAGTTCAGTGTGAAATTAATTCTGATTTTAAAAAGTCTGTGTCTTACCCATCTGAAAACATCCTTTCAGATCTCTGCAGTGGTATGGTAACATAGCTAAGAAAGAAAAATAATAGAGAGAAACCTTTTTTTGACACTTGGAGGAAGAACATTTCAGCTCATTTGTGCTGAAGCTGAAATGGAAGTTACTTGTAGAGATTAAGTCTTTCTCTCACAGGTCCTTGCTAATTGTATTGCTTTGATCTTTTCAACTCTTGTGCTTGAGGTGACCATGTAAACAGATCTTCTGTTTGCTTTTTCATTAGATTAAATAGAATTCCGATAAAGTGAATGATCAAAGGCTTTCAGACCTTTATTGGTGAAAACCCTCCTCTCAAATCCTAATTAAAATAAAACCAAACATGAGATAATCTGATTTGCTTCAAAATGGTTGCATGTGACTTCCTAGCAATTTCCCATTGTGCACCATCCTTATCTTCCGTAACCTGTGGGTTCTACAGCATTGAAGTACAAGCCCATTCCCTTGGTTGGCTTTGATCAGATGTCTGTATAGTTTTTTCACTGATACTCTAACTTACAACTGTTACATCTCATTTTATGTTGGTTTTGCAGCTTGTCTGTTGTAGGTATGTGACTACCTACCAGGGCAAACAGCTAAGTTGGGTCAAACTTGAGAATTCGTTGGTATTCCCTGCCATGTAATTAAATACTACTTTTCCAAGAGCACCTAATTTAACAGAAATTGCATGTCCTCCTGTGTTCTTTCAAGTAGCTACTTGGTGACTCTTATAAATATTCTCCCACCTTCCCAGTAAATGATCAAGTGCTTGAAATTCTTGTTATTGAAACCATTCAACCCAGCTGGATCATGAAATCCATATGAAACTCTTTTTTTAAGAGTATGTTCTTGCCATGTGCAGACGTGTTTATTGCCTAGTGAACATGAATTGGCTCAAATGTACCCTTAACCTACAAAGTTTACAGTTAGCTACACATGAAATGACTTCTGATATAGTGCAGCACTGTCTCAATTCAGATTTTTGCAAGTCTTCCATGTGCTGAGTACTTGAAGACCTTGCCTAGACGGATTGCGTTTCCTCAAAATGTGTCCATCTGTAACGTATTCGCTTCAGCTTCCATTTATCGATATGGGAACACTTGGGAAAAATGCAGAAATGCCTAAGGTGATAAATATAAGCTGCTTATGGAGTACATTGCTAAAGAACAACGTGCTGGAATCATTCACATCTGATTGAGTGACTATAAGAAAGTATCCGTAACTTATGTTCTGTATTTTGGGAGTCTTAAAGTTTACCCACAGTATCTTTGAACTAAATATACCAATGCACTTTGATTCTGGTCCTCTCTTAAAACTAATTTGAAAGTACAGAACAACAACTTCCTGTGAAACAACAACCACTGCTGCTTTTGATTTCTGGAGCACTTGCTCAAACAAGTTCTCAGATTTTCTTTTGGCTCTTTAAAATTGCTATCTGATTTTTTTAAAAAAAATATATTATTATTTATTTTAAAATTTATTTTTTCCCCCATTGATACCAGGATTTAGTGGGCTATACTGCCTCTTTATCCTTCAAGGTACTAGTGCTTTCTTTGAGATAATTCTTGCAAAATTCACTCAAATTTTTTTCCTGCATATGTGGTAGAGAGAAGATGTCTGAAAGGACAACCGCGCTGAGACGTGGGGGTTGGGGGGCACTGCTTATGAAGCATTCTTAAGGTGTGAAATGTTTTCTGGTGAGATCTGAAACTCCAACTTCACTAATGGTTTGGGACAAGTTGAAAGTCTGTGGCAAGTAGTAACTGCCTGCCAGTGAAGAGAAATGCCTGTTGATCCACTAAGTGAACTACCCTCACTGCCAAAAGTTTGGTTTTTGTTTTCCTTCCTGTCTCGTGAAGAGGTAGCCGAATCCAAAATACATACAGTGACTACACTTGTTGATAAGCACTCTTCCATTTTAAAGGAAAGTATTTTTGTCTAATGCTGTTTAATGGGATATTTCTGCACTTCTGGGATTCCCTTGCCAGTCGTTACAGTGTCCTGTTTCACAACCCGCTGTTGACAAGAGCTCAAGAGAAGCAGAGCAGCCGAGCTGCGCGGTCACCAGTAGACCCATCTAAACGTATGACGGAGGAGTGTTTAAATCATTGGGTTTTTCCCCTCAAAACGCAATTGGGAAGGACAATGTTCAATCAACTATCTTCCCGTCTACCAGCCAGACGATCAAAACGTCTGTTACACACTTCAGCTCGTAACTTCTGGAGACGTGAGCCACTTAGATGTCCTTATCAAGGGAAGTTTGAAACGCAGGCACTGCTGCGGCAGAGCAGTACACACACCTTTAACTGCCGCGCGCGTACACCTGAACACGGAGTTGTGGCTCTTGCCCCGCTGAACCGCACGTTGGTTTCAGAACACACCGTCTGTCTCGGAGATGTTGGCTCTGTGTGAGCTCCCTGATACTGATCCCATTGGGCTGGTGGAGTTTGCTGGCCGCCGTTTGCAGTTTGACTGCTTGGTCTACGTCACACAAAGACCTAAACTTGTCTTGTGCTGTTAGTAGAAAGTTTGGTTATCTAACTAGAGGGTGGATATATTCATTCCTGTGACAATGAACTTGTGTTAGTTTTACCATGTAGCTGAATTGCCTGTGTTTTCAGATAACTGGAGTCCTCTGAAAAACTTTACTTTTGTGTTTAAAAACAAACTTGTGTAAAACCAGACCTTGGTTTTATACAGATGCATTTCCTGGTTTTTGTGCTCTCATTCCTGTCCCCGTTCTCCCTTCCCTCTTCCCCTTCTGCATATGTTTTACTGGTCTGGTGTTGTCTCTAACTTTATCTGGTTTCTGTCTCAGCAGTAGAGTAAATTCTATTACCCTGATAGTACAATGGTGGATATAATATAAACTTCAGAGGATTCTCCAGGGACTAAGAGTGAACCAGTCACCAAAGGTGTCTTGGAACTGTTAAGAATGACAGTGATATAGCTGAAAAAGCAAGGGGCCAATTTCTGTTTTCATGTAATTACGTTTTAATCTTATTACAGTGGACTGTAATAGACCATTAATTGACATAAGGTTTATTTTTGTGTTAATTAAGAACTAAAGACCTCAGTGTCACAGTTTAGAAGGAAGGCTTACCTGAGACTTGTGTTATTTCATCTCCACTCATTTGTAAAACTAAATATCCAGCTCTAATAGCACCTAAGTAAATAAAAATATCTGCATGGTTCTACAATCTTAAAAAAAAAAAAAATGATGCTGACCTTTCCAGAAGACGGGAAGTATGCACGTGGCAAGAGGCTAATTTACCTTTCTATTTCCCAAATTCAGCATGTCCCAAAATACCATACAGCAAGGAGACAGGCCCTTCTTTCTACTTTGCCAGTGAGTTGGGTTTTTTGTACTAATTTTGATTGTACAGAAAAGCACTTTCTAAAGAACAGATGTTAAAGGAATGGGACGTGTTGAGGGAACAAGTTTCCTTGCACCAAACCAGTATGTGGAAAACGCAGGAAGGTTCCTTTCCATGGACAGGGCAATGAAGCTGTTGAACAGATTTATATGACCACAGGAAGCTGATTTGTCAGTCTTTTAAAATGTATTTTGCATGCCAAATAATCTCCATCTGCAACCAGAAGGAAGCTCTGTGTGTGGATAGCCTCTGCTTAAAACCTAGGTGAACTGCCTCATTCCCTTTCTTTCATGGCCCAAACGGGATTTTAAAACTTGGCAAGTTAATCTGCTTCCTAAAAGGAGAAGTATCTTGTGCCTCATCTCTTTAAAAAGCTGTAGCTCAAGTCCTGAGCCCCTGGGAGGAAATAACTTGAGTTGCAGCTGAGGCGAGGGAAGCTTGCTGTAGAGTTATTTCGGTGTCGCTGGAGGAACGCAGTTGTCATTATAAAGAGAGTGACTAGATGAGGGCTCCTTGCCGGTGTGTAGCCTCGGATGCTTCCTCCTTGGCAGAGGAACATTACCGGTTACGTTACCTGGCTCCGGTGCTCCCGTGCGGTGTTGCCCGAGCTGGTGACCTCCGTCAGTGCAGGCGATGGGAGAGGGGCTGATGTTCTCCGGGCTCTCAGTACACAACAGCCGATACAGACTTCAGTTGTGTGCGTGTACAGGGAAAGGTGGATAACAAAGTGTTTGTGGGGGGAAGTGGGGTGGTTGCAGGGTGAAATGTAGTTGTCACCCAAGACACCGGACAGGAGGACTGCAATTTCAGGGTATTTTTGACCATACTCCTGTCCTGCAGTGAGAGTTGTTGCTGTGTCTGTCTGCAAGTCCATGTAGCCTATGCCAGACACTCTTCTGGGTTTTTTTGAGTTAGCTCATGCAAGAGGGATGTGAGAAATACCACTTGTTCTCCAAAAATCTCTTCTGGAACAGACTTCCTGTGTTGCTTGTACAGAAATGGTTCTGCGTGAACTAGTGTTGTAGGATGCTGACCTGTCCTGTTTTCATGCGTCTTGGTTTGGTGCACTGAAATAACTTTAATAAGCTCGTTCCTTTCGTGGATAATCTTTTTTTAAGTGAAGTCCGCTCTACCTGTGTAAAATGACTTCTTTAAATGTTTGTATTATGAAAGAAACATTTGCTATTTCTTTGCTTCCTACCATTCAGGTCTTTTAAATGTAGTTATCCTCACCATCTTACTGGGTCTGGCAATAGTTTTCAAGTTTGTTCACTGGTCAGTTCTTGAAAATGGGCTCTTCAGTGCATCTTTGGACGATGACCAACGATGACCACCATTGGCAGCATTGAAATTCCTACCAGGGAAAATATGAAATTACATTATATGGTTTTTGCATATACCCTTGTAGCTGGGAGTTCTGCTTGATTTCTGCTGCTCTGACTTCTTTTGATTTCAGCTCCTTCTGTGGGTTTGGTGGCTAACTACTACTTGTTTACCTCTCAGAAAAATGGGTTGCACTTTTGTAGAGTGGAATTCAGTAATTCAATCCATCTGATATTTTTGCTCACTTCATTACTGAATCACTTATCTTCACTGTGTATCCCTGCAAGGTTAGTGCAGTTAAATACTATGCGTTAGGAAACAACTTGATGAAAAAGATGCTGAAGTGAAGCAGGTTAGCCCAGGGAGTATTTCTTGGGGGGAGGAACAGAAGGCATAAAGGGGGAGAAAAACAGTGTATTTCTGCTGGAATGAGCTGAGGTTTCTTGCAGCAAGGAGATACACAGAGCTGTTTTGTCCTTTCCTAGAGCTTTCTCAACACTTTCTTGGRTAGTAGATGGCCATTTGGAAAATCTCCAAAGCACTGACAGTGGGGGAAAATGTTGGATAATTGGCGATATTATTTTTTTTCTCCCACCTCTTGTCTTATCTTGTTTGATAAGTGTAGTGAGCTGTTTTGATGAACAGGCAAAAATTTTTGAAAAAAGTCACAGTGAAAGTGCTTTAGTTATGGCTAAGCAGGTGAATTTCTCATGACTGTTTCACAAGCCTTCTTTCACAGGCTTGCTGGTCTCATAGATTTCATTGGTTTGTCAGGAACTATTAATTGCACTAGCTAARCATGGAAAACCTTTCTGTGTTTCTAGAGTTGAAGTTTGAACTCTGGGTTTGAACTAACAAAGATCTGTGCACATATTTCAGACTTGCTGCCACTTGTCCTGAACCGTTCTTGATTTGTATGCAGTATCTGTACAGGATTTAGATAAGTGTCCACATAACATTTTTTGAAAGATGCTTTTAATATTACTATTAAAACATAATTTGCAGCAGCATCTGAACTAGTTTTAGCCAAACTTGTAGAACTTATTAGAGTAATTTGTTAAAGACAAAATGGGGGAGAGGAGAAACTAGGCAAATAAAAATTCTTCAATATAAAAAATCYGGTACTTTAAATGCAAAACTATGGATAAAAGATATTAGAAGGCTATGGGAGAGCTGCTACTATGACAAAAGCTTGATCCTCCCCCCTGCTTCTGTATCTGCTCTTTAGGGTGCTATTCCTCRGTTTAATTGGTTTCTTAAGAGAGAAATTCTTCATTGTGAAGTTTYATTGTATAATGTATCTGCTTCAGAATAACTTAGTTTATTATTATCTCGGCTATAAAGAAATGAAAGATGAATTGCACAAATGGTTTGAGGGAGTACCACATTATTTTGGGGGCTCTTAACAAGTAATGTGGCAGGATGTGGGAAGCCTTGAATATCTTACAACTTGGAATTAATTTTCATATACATTTTTAAATCTCTTTGAATGGAGTTGAAGTTAATTTGTAGTCAGGTGTGCCAGCTCTGTGGCTGAGGCAGTGGGATGAGAGCTGAGGAAGATTTCTGGTAGCGTGCCCTTTGGCAAAYAAGTCAATCCCTCTATGCATTTATTTCTGTTACTTTGACAGAGATAATAACTTCTGGCCTTCTTCAGAGTGTTGTATAATAATGAGGTTGAGAAATTTTCCCACTGTAGGAAACAGTAAACTTCATACTGTAAAAATGATMGGTATTTCCATTGATAATTTTCATGTGGTCCTTGTAAGAAGGAGCGACAGTTGAAAGTCAAATAGAAGCATGGTCGAGATGCTGCTGCAAAATAAATTTTAGTAGTGATATGAAAAAAAAGACTTTTCTTGAATTTGAAAGCGTAACAAAGTAGTATGGCAGAAGATACTGGTAGTTTTGCCATTGCGCATAGAAAATATTGAGGTGTTTTCAAAACCCCTCTCARTCAGAAATGCTCATGGTGTATGAGTATGCTTGTACACTTGTGTTTAAGTACATGTACATGCTCATGCATAAGTGTGTTAGGATCAACTTAAACTGCAAGAATTCAGGGTTACAAATCTGCATTGATAGCCTGAAGCTGTAGTGCACGTCACTGTTGGACCATTTGCTCAGTGAAGATTTAATAGAGCTTTCAAGACAGGGCAGGATTAAGTTAAATGTGGTAGGCAGTTATTTTACAAAGGGGAGGTGGCCTGTACAGGGGAGAAAAATCTCAGTTGGGCAAAAAAGATACTGTCTGTATGTATTCTAGTGAGTTTGAATATTTTAGAGCTAGTATTTGTAAGCTTTATAGCAAACCAAACTGGAGGAAAACAAGAACTTGCACAGGGTAGTAGTGTGTTAGGGCTGGTTAACAGAGTACAGTGGGGTTGCTGTCCTTTTGAGACTTAYTTTTGCTGAATAGTATTGTGCTTTCAGATGCAGCTACATTTTTGTCCGTTTTCTCCACCCATCTTTCATCCTTTATATACACACAAGCAGTTCTATGTATTCATGAACTTAGAGCCCAGCACAGTGAAACTCTGCATAAGCTGCAGCAGTGACTTACGGAAGTGAGATAACCCACCTCGCTAGCTGTGAGTACACGGGGCAGGTGGTTGCAGCATACCAGTTGCRCTCCAAGTTTCTCCCTGTGCCCGGCTTTTCAGATTTGTTCACTAGGGCAAGGAAACACAACCAGAAAACCCATCACTCCTAAAGGTATGCTGCAGACAGGCACTTCGTTGGCCATCAAGTTCTCRTGTAGTACAAACCCCATTAAAAAAAGCTGTAACCCAATAGATAGTAAGCAGTAATTAACTTGTCAGAACGACAAAAAAGGAAGAGTTGCAGAGAACAGATAGTTTGCTTTGACTGTTTGTCTTTTAGCACTATTGTCAGCAAAACTAGCCTCGGTCTTGACAAGCTGTGATATTGGAGAGAGCAGTGCGCGTTGTCACGTGCAGAGTAGTTGCAAAGTGTGGCCTGGTTGTTGCACAAGTTCTAACAGCAGTAGAGGGGAMTAGGCAAAGCATCTTCGTTTTCTTAGAGTCTTGCTTTCTGGTTGCATGCTTTGTGTTTAAAGGAAGGCTTGCTATCATTATGGCTTTTCATACTTTCTTAGATTCCCTCAGAAGTAAAAAAACACAAACAAACAAAAAAACCACCACGATTTTGTGTGGCCCATTTTGAAGCAGAACAGGGCAGGACTCCTCAGGGAGGGACTTGTTGATATTAGTTTGTTGTTGGAGACTGGTATGGCTGTAGCAACAGATGTGGTTTCACTGGTGTGAAGGTTTTATGTTAAGTTTTTTTTCCTTTTTCGGAATTCCGTACTTTATTTGCTACTGTTTCAAGGAGTTAAGAATTTCATGGCAATGTTGAGWAGCTCACAGAATGGTGGTGATCCAGAAAACACTCCCTTGAGAGGAGAGGAAAGAAAGATGCATGATTTTAGTACGAGATACTGGCTTCAGCAAAAATTTGATGTTCAAGCAGCCTCAGTTTTCTCAGCTGTTACGTATATACTGTGTGTCCCTATAGCACTTAAGCATACATGCAGTGTATATACTTTACACTGACTGTACTGTGAGCAATTTCCAGAAGAGTAGCATGGTGAGGTTAGCCAGGTATAAGGCCAAAGAATTTTTTGGATGGTGGAAATAAAAATGGCTTGTAACACCTTTGAAAAGTATATTTCAGGAAAAACTAAATTGTATGAAAACCRTAAATTTCATATTTTAAACTGGTCTGTTTGACAAAACAAAAGATGAAATACTGCTTTTTTTCTATGTAGTATCTGTTACATTGTCAAACTAGGGAAGATGAACTGTCTAATTATGGTTATTTATAGACTTTCCTGCAAAACCAAACTACACAAAAGCAAGGTAAGATACTCAGCTATTTGCAAGATAAATATTTTTTTTAGAAGGGGGAGGGAATATATTTACAGTATGTTTGAGATATAGCGAAATCTTCGAGTGCACATGGTGACTTGATGAGATGCATGTTCTGTATCTGTTGTTAAATAGTCTTCTTTTTCATCCTAGTTTCCACTGGCTCACTTGCTCAGCAGTATGCCCACCCTAATGCTACCCTGCATCCGCATCCTCCGCATCCTCAGCCTTCTGCCACACCAACTGGCCAGCAGCAAAGCCAACATGCTGGAAGCCACCCTGCTCCTAGCCCCGTGCAGGTAACAGAACTCAAGGGAGTGAGTGTCTTTAAATTGTATTTAACGTGCTCTGCTGGAAGGTATTGCATCAGTCTGATGCTTGACATCGATATATTGATTTCTTTGAGAGGAAAAATGGGAAGATGGAGCGGTTGCGCAAACGAGCTGCATGTGGCAGCTCTCATACAGGAGTTGTCTGGATTCCCCTCTGTTTTCTGGAAGGAAYGAAGTAGAGCTGTGTAACTTAATTTTTCTCTGCTTGCGGTGGCTCGGACTCAGAGCTGGTAGGCTCGTGACATAGTTTGTTAGATAAGCTAGCAGGGAAACTTGGGGCAGTCCCTTTTCCTTAGTAAGAACCAATATCAGAGTCCAGCCATTCATTTCTCCCTCTTCACGGGGGATGAGGTACAGCTTGTTTCCGTGTTACGATTAAGGAAGGATGATAATTTTTTCAGAGCTTTAATACGAGTGGAGTTACAACTGAAAATAGCAGATAAATGCTGAGAAGCATTTGATTGTATTTCATCAAAGACAAGCAGCTGAAAACAAAACAGGCCTCATGATAGGGCTGCGTGCCTTAGTTACCTACTGGTAACTTTGGGCTGCTAAGTGCAACTGTGACGTATATCCAGCTCCGCGGTTGCAGGGTCTCCTCCTTTTCACCTGTCAGTCTAGGTTCC
Source organism: Oceanodroma leucorhoa (assembly GCA_030449065.1). Lineage (NCBI taxonomy): Eukaryota > Metazoa > Chordata > Aves > Procellariiformes > Oceanodroma > Oceanodroma leucorhoa. Next base: position 997,860 of record JASVER010000097.1, read on the forward strand.
ATTTTCCAGGCTCCTGCTCACATGACTTTCTAGTGCAAGGAGAAAATGAGCCTGGTGGAAYTGAAATGAGTTTCCTCATGACCACAGGTGTGGTGATCCTCAGATYTGCCACTTAAAAGATTCACTATCGAGAGCAGTTTTGCAAACATTTCTCACGCTATTTTACAGAATAAACGTGTCTCGCTTCTAGACCATAACCTAAACGATCTCTTATCTTTTTTTGCAGCATCATCAGCACCAGGCTGCTCAGGCACTCCACCTGGCAAACCCACAACAGCAGTCGGCAATTTACCACGCAGGTCTAGCTCCAACCCCACCTTCCATGACGCCAGGCTCCAATACGCAGTCTCCACAAAATAGTTTTCCTACAGCACAACAAACAGTCTTCACCATTCATCCCTCCCATGTTCAACCTGCATATACCAATCCGCCACACATGGCCCATGTCCCCCAGGTAAACACAGTTTAACAACCTTCAAGACTAAATGTCTTAATGCCACAAAGTTAGGACAGTCGGGCCTGCTGAAGTGATTTCCATTCTGTCACCTCTCAGCACAGACTACCTGTTGTGTTATTTAGGTTTCTGTCTGTACATTGCCTTTATTTAGAATTTTACAAGATATTTGGACCTCAGCTTCCAACACCCAGTGCATCTACAACTGTAGTTTAATGAAGACATCTTAAGGTGGCACTGCTACTGAAAGAAATTGAGCTCTCTTCCCAGTTCCCGGCTCCCATCCTTGTCCTGCCCCACCATTCTGCTCACAGAACTGTTTGGCCATGCAGCAAACCAGACTGGGAACGTGATTCAGCTGAAGCGTGCCTCCCCTACCCCATTTTAGGCTATTTCTTAGTCAAATCAGTTCACTGCTCAGGTTCACTGCATGATCACAGGAAGAGCTGGCATACAGAAAGGTTGGAGGTGAGAGCTGAGTGGAGGAAGGCTGAATTGCTGCTTTTGGTGGCAGTTCTAGGCTCTGCATTATAGTCAAATTTATGCAAGTACATCCAATAAAGGATATTACACRGGATTACTGGGGAGTAGCAAGGCACTGCAATGGGAGATAGGTGAGATTCAGTTCAGATGACTGCAAGACAATCCTTGCTGAAAGAAAACTGTGTGTGTCTGTGTCTGTGTCCGTGTGTGGTTCTAAATGAACTGCTTATGCAGAAGATCCCCGATGATTGTTGGGCAACTTAACAACAGTCCTTGCTTCAGGATCAGAAACCCACTTCTCTTAACTGCTCTCTTGTGGTCAACTCACTGAAAAAAGGATTTTGGGAAGGGAAGCACATGATTGATTAATCAAGAGCTCCGCATAAAGTAGCGTTACAAAGATTTTCTGATGTTTACTAGATCTGATGGATTTAGTGTGCTTTGTCAAGGAACAGACATAATCAGTAATTCGCCTGCACAGTTTCTTCTGCAGACCCAAGTAGTTGGTGTCTGGCTTATGCCTTCTCATACAGGTTAACGATAGTTTGGGATATCATGACTAACTGTAATTAGGGAGGTTAGTCTAACAGGTGTCCAGTCCCTTGCAGAATACTGATAAAATCTTTGCTTTGGTCCCTGGGACAGTCAGTTAAGCCAATGAATTAATAGTTATTTAGGAATTGTTTTACTGATGTTGAGTTTTTAGCTTTTTAATTCCGTTAGGCTTTTAATTTCTCTGCTTTTGTACTGTGGGAGGATAAGGAGAGGACGTCCAAACTCGACTACTACTGTGGCACCTTGCCGTGTCCTCCCAGGCTCTGGTTTCTGCCAGAAACAAGATTCTTGCTCCGCTGTGGTGTGATGGCACTGGTGTGAATGCCTAGGTTGTAGAGCTTCTCGAGGTGCCTTGCGTGCAACCCTTCGGAAGGGTCYTGCTGCAAGCTCCTGTTCAGTGCCGTGCCTTGAAACGTGAAACGTGTTTGTTTCAAGGTCAGCTTAAAGGTAAAACTGTACGTGAATTGTGCTGTACACATCATGGCCAGGCCCGTGCCTGCGCTGTAGGATGCGAACGTTGCCCTCCTTTCTGTGTGCCAAGCGCTTAATAAGCACCCTCGCTAAAGCAAATCAGATGCAACTTTTAATCAGAACTGACTGCTCAGTCAGGATTTTTTAGCAATCACAGGCAAAGCCTGCCTTACCCTTGATTTTTGACTTGCGCAGTCTCTTCTGCTATAATTTTTTGAGGATGAAAACTACAATCTATAATCCATGATATTTACACCAAACTGACTTTTCAAAATGAAGTAGTTTCCTCAAAAGTCTCTAATGAAGGAATAACTACAGTTCTGTAAGAAATTTTAAATGCATGTAATTATTCCATTGTGGGGAAACAAATTGCCGGATTTAATAGTTTCTTAGTAGCCTCATTTCCAACTTCTGAACACAATTCTGAAAAACCGCGTAGTAGGAATTTCAGTTAGGCTAACACAGGGGATTAATTGAATTTCCCTTTAGGTTATCAGATGAATCTTGAGCTGTTAAGATATCTCACTTGAGAAACAGTACTTTAAAATTCATTACAGAGTACTGTCAGCTGCCAGTTTGCAAAACGTTTGAGCCCCACAGCAGAAGATTTTTATCCAGTGTGTGTATTGAATACAGCTGCTATATGAATAGCTGCTTTATAATGATGGCTGCTATAATAGCATGTTTGTCAAAGTAAAAATGGTGCTGATCCTGAAAGGTATTTCTGTTTCACAGCCTTATCTTCTAAGCCTTTTTTAGAGCAAGAGTGAGATTTGAATTGCAGTTCCTGCCTTTAAAGGCTTCTTGAGTGCTACTAATACAGTGCAGGTCTGATAAAGAGTTTGAGGAATGTCTGTGATGAGTCAAGTAACCCTTTTGTCTTCAAGAAATAAAACTGTAGCCACTACCTGCTATCTGTCTTTACTGGCATGTGGAACTTGTGAGGCTGCGATTATTGCACCGTAGTGCTCTGCTAATGGGATATGGTAGAAGGACAAAGCAAACCTTAGATGCAAATGCTTTTTTTTTTCCCAAGAGAAACCCACTAAGAGCTCTGAGTTCCTTAATGTTTTGTGCTTTTAAGAAACTAGTGTTTACTAGATTTTTAAACCAAAAAATTGATGATCTCTAGAGTCATGAACTGCTCCGAGCGAAAGAAGCCAACTGACAAGTAACTGAACTTGTTTGCCAGAAGGTCATCAGCCATAGTAAAAATTAATCTCTTTTTTCCGCTGAGACTTAACTATGATCGCTTAGATTACACAAGAACCTTAACTGTGATGAGCTTAACTGGAAACAGAACAAAGCTGACCTAACAGTATAAAGGGATGAAATCACTCATCTTAGAATGGCTGCTTAGATGAACGATAACGTGGGCCCAGGTCACTGGAGAGAGTGGTTTCGAGGGCAGGGAGCCATGGAATAATGTGTAGTTGTGTAAYGAGCAGCTGAGGAAGGGATGCCAGGCTCCCAGCGCGCGTGAAATTCATATCTGTGCCCTGTGCATTCTCTGCATAGGAAGTGCTTTGATCTAGGTTACGAACAGTAATGTTTTGAAGATTTGTTGCTGAGGTGGGTTTTTGTGTTGTTTTTTTTTTAATATCCCACTGTTAATGCTGGCAGTTTCTCCCAGCACTCACTGTCCAAATGGCTAAAATTGAGAATGTGACTCAGAGCCAGCAGTAAGGATTTGAGCCCCCCCCCCCCCCTTTTTTTTTCTAGTTCTTATTTTTGTGTTAAGATCTCTGACTTAATCCCTGTAGCTAATCTAGTTAAAATGGAGTAAATCTCCGGATTTACTGGTACAGCTGGAGAAAACTTGATAGTCATGTGGCCAGGAGTGATGCCTCCTTGTGACCATTATACTAAAGAGCTCTTTGTTKCAGGCTCATGTACAGTCAGGAATGGTTCCTTCTCACCCAACTGCCCATGCTCCAATGATGCTAATGACGACACAGCCACCTGGTGGTCCCCAAGCCGCCATCGCTCAAAGTGCACTACAGCCCATTCCAGTCTCGACAACAACACATTTCCCCTATATGACGCACCCTTCAGGTGAGGAGTGTGTGCCCGGGAGACCTGCGTCTTAACTGAGCCAGGTCGTAGTAGTGAGGAGAGCTGTTAGGAAGCAGATTTGGGGAAAAGAACAAAAAAAAAAAACCAAACTTGAGATGTCCTTGGGGAGTGGCAGGCTGCTGAAGGCAGACTGTTTCTGCATTTAGCATTTACRCTTTGCCAGCCCAAATGCGAGCCTAGGTAAGCGTACGAGATGTAGCTAATTTAGCAAAGACTTTGCTTCTCTCTAGCTGAAGTAGAGAAGTGGATACTGTGCAGACACCGGCACTGTGGGACTGTTCTTCCAGGTTTTGCTGTGGTTTTGCCGTGGGGGATGGACTGTCTGTGTAGCCTGTTTATAATGATCTGGGGTCTTATTAAATTTAAAGTGATCGGTCTTGAGGATAGGAGTGAAAATGTTGCTTGGGGGTAGGGCTGTTAGACTTCTAATAACTGAAGTAAAGTGACAATTGAAGTCTAATCTTTAATTCAGAGTAACRTTCTGCAGCTTTACTTTTCGGCAAAAGTAGGTGCTGTATGACTACTTTCCGCTTTAAATTTAACCTTACCTAGGTTTCTTTATTATTCATTTCCAAACAGCCTCTAAACTTTTGTAGTGAACTAGTTACCTGATTTTGTTTGTTGGGGAATGTGTGAGCAGAACAAGGCTGCTTTCTGAGGGTTTAGGTAGGGAAAAAAACATCCAAAGGACATCTTGATATGCAGGGTTTTGTTTTGTTCATTAAAAAAAAAAAAAGAAAGAAAGCAAAAAAGAAAAAAAAAAAAGAAAGAAAAAGTTCAGCTCAGTAGTTGTCCTGTGACCACTTTACTAGCAAACTGTTGTGTGGCTTGCCAATTTATTATTTACATTTGAACTTTTTTTTTACAGTACAAGCCCACCACCAACAGCAGTTGTAAGGCTCATCTGGAATAACTGAAAGGCTGGATACCTTTTGTAGGCCAAATACCCTCCTTCTACTGCTTCTGCCAACTGGAAGCACAGAAAACTAGAATTTCATTTTATTTTGTTTAAAAAAAAAAAAAATTGATTTCTTGTAACATCCACTAGGAATGCTAACAGTTCATCTTGCAGTGGGAGAGATTCGGACTGAGTAGAGGCATTTAGGAACTTGTGGGCTATTCCATAATTCCATGCACTGTATCAGAGTCCTGCAAGTGCCCCAACTCTGCTTGCTGAAAACTGGAAGTTATTTATTTTTTAATGACCCTTCAAAGTTATGAACTCATCAGCTAGCAAAAGAAGTAACAAGAGTGATTCTTGCTGCTATTATCACTAAAAATCAAGACTTGGAGATCCCTTTTACTTCTAACTAAACTTGAAACAGGTTCAGTAAAAAAAAAATTCTAATCGTCAAACTGATGAATTATTATTTATAAATCACGTTTGATGAGATAATCACTATCGTGAGACAGTGATGTAACTTTTAAGTTAAGAAAACTTTTACTTTGTAGATAATATAAAATAAAAACTAAAAAAAAAATTAAAAAATAAAAAAAGTTTTAAAAACTGACCTACTCAGTTTTGTGTCTTGTTTTACCAGTATTTTACTTTAATGTGTCCTCCAGCTTTCGATCCGCATTGGAGTGAATGTTTTATTTAGCGTCAGGTAAGCTTTGCCGTGCGTTTCTGTCGCGTGCTGCTGCCGTATCGTGTGTGTGTGTCCCCGCCGTGAAACCAAATCGGTCGTTTTTGACTTGCAGGGCCGTTGCGGAAATAAGTCAAAGGTTTCAGGATCCGAAGTTGGGTGCAGGTTTTAAACAATTTGTTCTATTGCTTAATGCCTCAGCCTTGCGCTGTCCTGGCTGGTGTCACAGAAGGTGTCACAGCTGGGCCTTGAGGCTTAAGGTGATAAAATACAGAAGACACRCTGCTGCTGGAGAAGGAAAGGAAGAAATCGGGGTAAGCATTCCTTGGCAAAACGGCTGGTAAAAAGATGGGGAAAAGGATAGGAGAAGGCAATTGACTGTCACCTGCAGCAATGCCCAGACTAGTTATCATCGCTTGTGAAGCGCTGCCGTCTTCCTATCCGYTCTGTATGGAGCAGGCATCCTGCGGTGGCTAACCAAAAGATGACGCTGGTCAAACTGGGTTAYACTTCAGCAGCTCTGAAGTATTATACTCTGATTATAGGCCAAGTAAGCTGTTGGACGTACAACCTTTCACGGGCAGCAGTGACATCCCATCGTGGCTTGGTGAAAAACAGAGAGGGGAACACAAATACTGCTGCAGCTCCTGTCTTCATCCTTCCCGGTCAGGAGTGCAGTAAAATGTCGTGAGTTTATGTTCAGGTGGGCAGCAGGGGGCACGAGACCGTCGCAGGCGGTGGTGGTGACGGGGCAGGASTCCTTGAGAAGGAACAGCTTGTCACAGAGGCTATCGGCTGGCTTTTCATTTCTAAGGGACAGTTTCTGTCTTTTAGCAGCCCGTTATCTGTTAAAATAGTATCCAGGCACCTAGAGAGAATCAGACTAAAGACTACAAGTGAGAAACGAGTTCTAAAAACAGTTTATTAAGAGTAGATTTTTTTTTTTTTATATTATGGTAAAATTGCATTATTCAAGAATAAGTTACTTGTACAGTACATACAGAAACAATATACAGAAAAACCTACTATACAACAACTGTGCAGGTGAAAAGCAGAATTTTTAGATCAAAATGCTTTTCATCCAACAAACTGTCGGCTTTAATCCTGCTAAAAGCTGAGTTAGAGAATGCGGTTGCCTCCCCCACCTCTGGTAGTTGCTGGCGAAGGTTGGGTCTGTTTGCATCGAACAAGCTTAAATTAAAATTTGGAATACTTAAACCTGTTAGTTAAGATTTCAAGGCTTTATATGCTTGTTAGAGTAAAACTGCAGTGGTTGGATGACAGCAGTGTTCTGTGGTCCGGAGACTGTAAGAAAGGAGAAGCTTTGGCCTCACCCCAGACCTGGACCTCTTCCTAGAAGCTTTGCCCCAAAATAGTTTTGATGGGGGGGTGTCAGTGTTCRGAAAACTGCTCTGGATTGTTGGTGCCGTTCCTCAGGGCTGGGATGCAGGGGGAGGGAGGGATGAAGAGTTGAAATAACGCTTCCCGTCATGAACTTCTGCAGAACCTGTCACCCGTAAGGACACCCAAAAGCCACCGATAGRGTCCGTCAGCAAACAGCAAGTGGTTTCCAAAGCGTAGGATGGAGCTGAGGGAGAAGTTCTGGCTGGACCTAAGTCTTAGGTTATRTCCTAAGCCAGGTCCCTGCTGCCACAGAGAGCCAAGGCACTGCCTGTTTTGCATCTTTATTGCCAAAAACAACTGTCCTGAGTAGCTGGCTGAAATGGGGCTTCCCTCCCTAACAGCCCTCTCCTTGGGGGGCTGCGTGAGYGCTCCTCGGGCAACGGCTCCAGCCAAAGGCACCGAGGGTCGCTGCCCGTTGGGTCACGGCTTTGTTACGTTGGATCCAARCTCACGTTGCACGTGCCCATCTCCAGGACTTACGGCGCAAGCCGAGACCTCGGTGGTCACATCCAGCTTTATTTGCAGCTCTAGGAAATGGTCCTTCTCCTCCGTGGGAGCCCGGGAGGCGGCTGTGCCTGCAGCACACAGTCGTGCTGATACTTCATAAAAGCTGATAAAAGCCYACGTGGGCTGGGGAGCTAAACCTGCGAAGTCCTAGGCTCTTTTCCCAAATTTAGAAGAATATAAAACTTCCTTCAGATTCTATTCCGTGTCATGGAATGGCTTAATGCTCTTTGCCCACTGCTCTAATGAAGAGGAGTACCTTCCGGGCTGGATTAACCTGTGCTGGCAGGAGCAGAGGTAGGGCTGCGTGTCAGGCGCTGACCTGTGGCGCAAGCCAGGTGCTTTCTAGGAGAAACGGGATTTCAAACTCAGCCCTCCAGGAGCCGGGGAAATGGCCCAAAAAAATCCCTCGGGTCCGAGTGCAGCTGGGGTGGGGACCACAGCGGGTCCCAGCTGCGGCAGAGCGGAGGACTAAGGTGGGGAGATGGTGGAGCTGGGTGGCTGGGCAGCCCTTGGCTACCYTGTTGGTGAGGTTTGAGATGGAAATAACTGTTAAATAATCAGAACGACTTTCCCACTGCTCACTAGTGGGGAGAACGGGAGCTCGCATCCACCGGAGTTTGTTTGCACAGGGGAAGTGCCTGACGGGGCGATAATGAACTCRACATACATTTTGCTAATCAAGCGCAGCAATTTCCATTTAAACTACAGAGAAACCCCTTGCAATTAAACTGCAGGTTAAAAATACCACATGCGCGTGCATGTTTAGTTGCTGGCGCTTGAACAATGAGCCCCGGCGCGCCAAAACAACCCATCCCAGCAGCATCTGATTTATCTGGCAAGGGCTGCGCCGGCTGTGAATAGCGATCGCTTTTCCCAGCCCGTTCTTTGTTGCAGATGCTCTGAGCGTAGGGTGATGCGGGTGAGACCACCTTGGGCTATTGGGGAAAGACCCCCTTTGACTGTGGCTGCCTGGAGCTCAGCAGGACTAAAATCAGCTCTTTGAACCTTAGCAAGATTTAGCACGTGCGTTTCCCAAGGYGTGCGTGCTCCGGGAACCATGCACCGAGCAGGCAAAGGAGCCAACAACTTGTGCTATCCTTCCTCCCCTTCCCTTCTTCATCCCTATAAACGCAAGACCATGGGGAGTTATTTATTAGCAATGACGGGAGCTGACTCGCCTGGCAYAAACCAGCCCCGGCTATAGGCTCCTGCCGTTCGGTGCAGCCTTTGTGCTGGTCGGGGAAGGAAAATGGGATGCGGATACAGCCGAGAAGCTCCAGCCGAGGACAGGGCTGCCTTTGTTCCTCCCGCAGCCTCGCCGGGTTTGGCAGTGCCGGAGGTGCGACCCGCCAGTGCAATTTGCTCTTAACGCTCCGGTTTCAAGAGTGAGTGTGCGACGGGGTGTGCCGAGCGCCGGGAAACGCTGATCCCTGCTGAAACACAGGATTGCTCCCCGTGCGCCCATTTTCAAGTCGTTTTAAACAGAGGAAAGGGGGGGGAAAAAAAAAAAGACTTTGCCTGCTCTGAATGTACAGACAKCCCGGGAGAGGGCTGGGGCAAGAGATGGGGAGGCACAAAATGCAAATCCTAAGTTGTTTCTCAAGTCGATGGTATCCGATTTCTCCCAGCCCTCACCCTTTGACTACTACTAAAACCAGATTTGCTCTCACGGCCAGTCCCTGGCTTGCGTTTGGCCCTGGATATTTTGGCCCTGGATATTTTGGCCCTGCCCGGTCCTGGCCCTGCCTGCGCTACATCTGCCCTTTCTGCTCCAGCCCAGCACAACAGCACCGTGATCTTGCCCTTCAATTCTTGACCTTGAGCAGAGCTCAGCTCCTTGGGCTTTGGCTGCCAACCGGGCTCACCACGCGCCAGCTTAATGGCAAAGCCCTGCCTAGAGGCTGGATTTTTGCAAAACTCCCTAACTCGGCCCCACGAGGCTTTTTGTTTGCTTGCCTTCAAATTAATTCCTAAATGTTAATGCTCTTGAGGGCTCCCACCTCAAGGAAAAAAAAAATTAAAATAAAAAGGCTTTCCTGTAAGGCAATTTCAAGGCAARTTTTGCATCCGAAATCCCGGGGAGCGCCGTGTGGGCTGCGCTGAGAAATCTGGAAGTTGAATGCTGCGAACATCCCCTCCCGCGTGTCGCAACGGCTCCAGCCCCTTCCTTATTCTTAAAATAACGGGTGGCTTCTAAGAAGCGGTTCCTCTCCCGGCGCGGCCGCCTCGGCTGCCCCAGGTAAAGCAGCACCCCGGGCTCGGCGACACCGACAGAGCCTGAAAACAGCTCCGGCGCTGCTCTCCTTCCGCGGGTGCCTTTGCCGGGGGACGGGGAGCCCCGGAGATTTGCTGGGTGCTCAGTGGGTCCCGCGGGAGCTACRCCTCGCTCGGCGCGCACAGCGACCGGCGCTCCCGGGGCGAGACGGACGCAGGGAAACGGGTTAAAGCGCCTGCGGCGTGTGTCACGACGGCCGCCGAGACGCCGACCCACCGGCCTCCKCCTCCTAAGGCACGTCGGGGGGGTGGGGGGGATGCAGCCCCTCTGCGGGAGGCTGGGAGAGGCTTTTCCTCCAGGATGGGAGGTGTACGCCGACGGCACCCCCTCGCCTGCGAGAGGCTGTTGCATAGCTTTAAATACCACCAAACTCTTGGTTACACAGTGTTTTTTGGGGGGGGAAAGAGGCAAGCGAGAGCGGGGTGGGCAGCCGCCTGCGCTGGCGAGGTAAAAAAAAATGTTCAAGGGAAAAAAACTCACTTTAGATTTGTGTTTAAAATACTGCCATCGCTGGGATAAAACGCTTCCATCGCCAGGATAAAAACGCTTCCATCACCAGGAGGCGTTACTTGCTGTCAGTCTCAGCATTAGTTCGCAACTAGTGACATTATTAATGATGGAGCAGTTAGTGTTCACGTCTTAATTAGCAAGGCTGCTGGCCTAAGTATGTCTCTGGCTGGTGCTGGGAGTGACTGCAACTGTGCTAGGTTAAAAAAGAAGAGCAAGAAAAGCCAGTTTTCGCCTTATCTAAAAATAAAGCCCAAACTCCSATCGCGATCGTCAGCTTCTCCCGACGCGGGAGCTCAGCTCCGGCAGGTCGGGCTTTGCTGGAGGGTTTGGCAGCGGCAGCACGTGCTGGGCAGGAGGACGGGGCTCGTCTTCGCCTGCACACAGCCCAGAGCAGCAACTGGTCGATGAATTTATAATCCTTTCCCCCCCTCCCCATCTTTTTTTTTTTCCTTTCTCCAATTATATGGGTGTAACACAAGACCCCGGTTCCTTCGCTGGGCGCTGTCGTGTCAGGGACAGGCGGGAGCCCGAAGGTGAGATCCTCGGCACGCAGGGACACAGGCAGGAGCGGCATGTGTAAACAGTAACGAGAAAGCTTTGATAATAACAACAAAAAAATAAAAATAAAAGGCCCTTTAACAGGCCGAAGAGAGGGAGCACACCCGTACTGGAGTGAAAAATTACCCCCTTCCTTGCAAAAATATAATAATCATCCCTAACCAGAAGGAAGAAWCTAGGTACATTCTTTCTCTTGACGGAATCCTCAGAAGGTCTCTAGGATTTCTCCACCCGAAAGTGCATCCCGGTGCCGGCGCGGCGCCCGTCAGAGCGGCATGTACTGGTTGTCGATGGCACGGACGTGGCCCCGGCCCGGCGCCTCCGCCTCGTAGTCCAAATCGCGGTGCCGGGGGCCAGGGGCCGGGGCCGCCCCGCTCGGGCGCAGGCTCTGCGCCAGCTCGGCCGGCGGCGGCACCAGGTGGAAGATCTGCTCCGGCGGGGGACCCGGGGGGGTCTCGTCGGGGCCGCGGGGGCAGGAGGAGCCGGCGGTGGCGAGGCTGAATTCGGGGTCCCAGCTGGGAACGGGCAGGGGGAGAGGGACCGTGCTGCCGGAGCCGGGAGCTGCGGGCGGAGGGGAGAGAGACGGCTGGTCGGTGGGATGCTCCTGCCCCGTCACCCCCCCCGCTGCGGGTATTGGGGTTGGGGTGCAGGGCGCATCCCCCACCCGCCCTGGCCGCAGCAGGGAGCGGCCGGTGGTTTGGGGCAGCTTCTTCTTTCTCAAAAGAGGAAGCCGGGAGCTCGGGAGTYACCTTTTGTGCCGCTGCCCGGATGCTTCCGCTTCCCCCCCCCGCCACGTGCGGCCGGAGGACACAGCTCTGCCCAGCCCCGGGGCACCAGCATCCACCCCGGGGACCCTCCCGTTGGGACAGGACCCCCCCATCCCTGCACCCCAGGGGAACGTCCCCGTCCCTCCGTGCCCGCGTACCTTGCGGCTGGGGCAGGACGACGACGTAGCTGGACAGACGGACGTCGCAGGCTGTCCCGCACTCCAGCGGGATGGGGTAGCGATGGAAGTGGTGCAGCATCTCCACGATGGAGGAGAAGCGGAGGTGCTGGACGCGGCACTGGCCCCGCTCCGTCAGCGCCAGCCGCAGGTGCTGCGGGGAGGAGCACGGACCTGTTACCCTTCCACCGGCTCCCTCGCTGGAGGAGATGATGGGGGGACACGGGGATATTTGGGGGGGGTGGGGAGGGGGACAAACGGCTTTAGCATGATGTGCTGCACCCCCAGCCCGTGGTGCCCTACTCGCTGCAGGGAGTTTTGCCCCCCCAGGAGCGGGCACGGGGCCGTTGCAAGCACCGGAGCAGGGACCAGGCAAGGAGAGCATCTCCCCGGGGTGGGATGCGATGGGACGGGGACCGTGCCACGGTGAGGTGGGGGGGCTGCCCGAGGGGCTCCTGCGAGATTCTCCCGCCCTGCCCCAGCCCCTCTCCCGCCCGTACCTTTGCTCTGCCCTGGAAGTTGAAGGTGAGCACGTACTCGCCGCGGCGCGTCTCGCTCTGCCGCACCAGGAAGACGCCGTGGCCCTCCAGCCCTCCCAGCTGCACCAGCTGAGCCGCCTTCACGCGGGAGATGGGCCCGTGGAACCAGGGGCAGGAGGAGAGGAACTGCTCCATCTTCGGCCCCGCCGCCTCCCCCGGGCCCCCCGGTGTCGCCCCTGCCAGGGCACAGGGATGAGCGCCCCGGGGAAGCGGGGGACCCCTGCCCATCGCCTCCGTCCCCCACCCCTCTGGCTCTGCCTCCCTGCCATGCCATTTGGGGATGCCCGAGCAGCCCGGCTGGCCATCCGGACGGGTGCCCCGTCCCTGAGGTCCCCCGGGTGTCCCCCGCTGCTCACCTTGGCTGTCGGTGCTGGTGGGGCTGGCGGCCGCGGGGTCGGGGTGCTGGCATGCCAGGAGTTCAGGGTCRCCCATGTCGGACCTGCCGGGGACGGGAGAAGCCAGGCTGAGCGCTGGCAGCGGGCGGCCGGCACGGTGCTGAGGGACACGGAGCGGCTGTCACCGTCCCCAGGCTCAGGGACACCCGCCGGGCGCTTACCCCCTGCGCGCACATTCCCGGATCTCCGCCGTCCAGGAGCTGAGCTGCTGCTCGTCCCCCGCCTCGAACAGGACATCGGTGGCATTGGTGACCTGGGGGACATCGGAGAGAGACAAGGGGGCTTCAGAGAGAGAGATGTGCATCCCCCTCCCACCCACCCACGCTCAGGGACCGACCCTGACCCCAGCCGGGGCACAGCATCCCCCACCCCGAATGCCACATCCCCCCAGTGCACCCCCTCCCTGGCTGGGAAGAGGAACCGAAATTTGGCACGGGAGCTTTCGGCAGCCACGTGCACGCCAGAGTGGGAAAGGCCTCAGGGCCGGCTGCGGACCCCCCTCGGCCGGGCCCTACCTTGAGGACGAAGGTGTGGAGGTTATCAGGCATTTCCAGGCGTGTGCACCTCCGAACCTCCTGGACGGCGGAGCAGGCGGCGTGCAGCTTCGGCTTGGAGCCCTGCAGAGGGGAGCGCGGCAGCTGAGCTGAGCCCCGACACCCCCGCACCCCGAAATGCCGCCCCACATCCCGCTACTCCGCCGGGATGGGGGTCGAGCCTGCCGGGAGGCACCTGAGGCACGGCAGCCAGCAAGGAAATACCCGGCTCTGCAGGGAAATACCCCACCGGCAAGGAAATACCCGGCACGGCACTGCCCGGTCGCTGTTGGGGCACCCCAGGGGGGCCGAGCTGCATCCAGAGCGGGGACCCATCTCGGTGGCCCCCAAGGACCCGGCAGCGGAGGGATGGGTGGAAGAGAGGAGGGAGAAGGGTGCTCCCAGCATGGCAGGGAGACTGTGTGCACCGGTGAGGAAACTGGGGTGCAGGCAGGGATCACCCCGGTTAGGGGTGCGGGGGGTCAGCGGCGCGCTCAGCGGTGGCGTGCCGAGAGTTCCCCGCGGCCGCCCGGCCGGTTTGGCACTGACACAGGCACGTGACAAAATGCTGAGCAAACACTTCCAGAAAGGCTAATAATACCCCTCCCGGCAGCTTTCGGTTCCTCTGCTGCCCAGCGCGCCCCGTGCGCCGGCGAGGGAGCCGCTGACCGCCGCGAGGCTGCGGCACGTGGCGCCGGCCCAGCCGCCACCGGGACCGGGCTGCATCCGGGGTGCTGGGGACCCTTCTGGGTGTCAAACACCCCAGGGACTCCCCTGCACCGGTGCTGGGCGATGGAGCTGACCCCTCCGTGCTCATCCCCGTGGCTGGAGCCAAGTGCAAGCGAGCTGCCCCGTGCACCCCGGCAAAGCCCAGCCGGCGCCGGGGTGTGCCGCGCACGCTCGTCCCCCTTGGCCAAGCTTGCTGCCAGCACAGCGTGACAAAATTTTGGCTGGGCGTGATTCACACGGCGGCTTCAGCGTCCCCCGGGCTGAGTCGCCGCACCCTGCGCCGGCCCTGGTGCCCCCCTCCGATCCACGGCCGCCGTCCCCGCGCGCGATGCCGGGCTGCAGGCGCTTCGTCAACCGCATTTTGCCCTGAGCTTGCGACGCTCCCGCCAAAGCCACCCCCTCCCTGTCCCTAACCAAGCTGCACAACCCCAAGGAGGTGCCCACCAAGCGCTGGGGAACACGGCACGCTCCACGTCGTGCTGGTCACCCAACCAAACCACGTTTGGTTGCTTTTTTTGGTTTTTTTTTTTTTTCCATCCCCCCCCCCTGCCCTCCTTCCTCCCTCCCTCGACACACTCGACCGAGGACTCGGTGTACTTTGGGGCCGGAAACGCAGCGCGAGAAGGATCAGCCCTTATCAGCGCCGAGCTGCGCCAAGAAGAAAGTTCTTAGAAGTCGTTCGCCGAACGGCATCGTGCGACGGGGTTGGCGCTACCGCGGCGGCTCGCGGCACCCCCGGCCCCGCCGGCGACAGTGATTGCAGCTGCAGCTGCAATCACTGTCGCCGGCGGGGCCGGGGGTGCCGCGAGCCGGTGCCGGTGCTTTATCCCGAAGGAGTTTTATTTTTTTGCCGTCCTTGGAAGATAACCGCGTCCCATGCRAAGTCCTGCAGGGACAAAGCGAAGGAGTTGCCCATCCTGGCTCCTTTCCCCGCACACGGGTTGTGACGCCCGGCACGTCCCCGAGCTCGCGGGCGCGGTGGGCGTTATCGGCACGCATCCCGACCGCGGCGTTGGGGTTGGCCTCCCGCTTTCCTAGGAAGTGGGAAATTCCAGGAAAAGGGAGTTCGGCGAAGCCCCCCTGCGTCACTCCTCGGGGAGAATGCAGACGGGGAGCGCGAAGGGAGAAGGAAATGATGCAGCAGAGAGATACRGCGCCTGAAAAACCAGTCTGGCTTCGGAGAAGTGCCTACCGCAGGCACGGTGCCCCCGCTCCCCCGAACCGCYGCACCTGACCGCAAGATGCCCTGCTCGATGGCGGCCGGTACCGAGAAAGGGATTTCTCAGTAACCAAAACTGCACACTCAACACATCGCGTCTTCGCCCGGCGCCCACAGGCTCCTTCTCGGCAAGAGAGGTGCCACGGCAGCACCGTGGGGCTGGGAACCCCCCCCACTGCCGGCTGGGCTTGGGATGCTCAGGATGCTCGGGATGGGATGGGATGTGTTGCTCAGGATGGGATGAGCTGCTCAGGATGCTTGGGATGGGATGGGATGCTCTGGAGGGGATGGGATGGGATACTCGGGATGCTCAGGATGGGATGGGATGCTCAGGGTGCTCAGGATGTTCCCCCAGCTCAGCCCCCAGCCCAATCRGCATCAGCTCCCACCCCGGAGGCTTCACCCCACCGCTCCCCAAAGGCTCCTGTGCACATGGGGGAAACCCCAGCACAACACTGAGCACCCCCCCTCTAAATCACCGGGGGACACGATGCCCCGTAAAGCTGCACTCCCAGGCCCCCAGGACACAGCCCCCACCRCGACACCGCTGCGGCAGCCCCGGTCCTGACACCCGGCACGTGAAACCGGCCGTCCTGAGGTGCGACACGGGTGATCTCCGGCTCACAGGGCTGACGGCAGCAGGATCCAGCCCGGCTCCCCCAAACTCCCCCTCCCTGCAGGGGCTGACAGCAGCCGGGGACATCGGGCCACCGACGGGGACAACGGTCCTGTCGCCTGGGGACGGAGGAGTCCCGCTGGCTCTTAGCGCGTACTTAAATTTAGTGCTTGAGAGCGGCATCCTCCGGCTGCGGTCTGCTGACCCCCAGTATTTGTATTTTTGTTCTTCGCAGGGGATTTTTCTAGAGTTTAAAAATACRAAGCTGCAGCCAGGCCAGCGCTGTCCCCAGTGCCAGGGGACATGGGGCAAACTGGAAGATGCCCCCAGGGCAAAACCCCCTCCTGCTCCCTGCCCAGAGCATCCCGCCGGAGCCCATGGCTCAAGCCAAGGGGGGGGGACACCCCATCGCACCCCGTGTCCCCGCATCCCCGACCCCCGGGGGGGGGTGGGGTGTCACGGGGAGCGCCGGCGCGGCACGGGGAGAACCAGCGCGGCACGGGGAGCGCCCGCACGGCATCCGCGGCCACSGCGCACCTGGGCAGGGCAGGGCGGCCGGGAGAAAGTGGGGTTTGTCGGCATCTGCCAAATATAGGAAGGAGACCGACGCCGGCTCGGCGCTGTGGTCGTGCCAGGAGCGCGAGCCGAAGGTCAGGCCAAGGTCACAGCTGCGCTCGGGCGTTGCAGGCGCGGAGAGGAGCTGCTGCGTTTCCGCCTTGCAAAGCCCCGGTAACTGCTCTCACCGCAGCGCTTCGCCCGCCGCTCTCTTTACTACCTGTGCCGACGAACGCCGCCGGCTCCTTTGGCGGCGATTCCCCCCCCCGGCAGCCTTCACAGCACACCTTTCCGCTTGCTTTTCTCGCTTTCATCTGCGAGCGGCGGTGGGGAAACCACGCCGGCACAGCGGGTCCCCCCCCCGCACCTCTACAARAAGGATATTTTGGATTTATATTTTTTTTTTTTTTTTCCCCGGAAGCAAAACTCCTCGCAGCGCGCCCACACGCGCCGGGAAAGCTCTGGCTGAGCCGCTGCTGTGAGGAGCACGCCAYGGATGGATGCACGGGGGACCCTGCGGGTGCTGGGAGAGGTTTTTGCGCTCGGGTGAGGAGGAAGGCAGCCAGCTTTCCAAGAACGARAGCGAAATCCCACCGCCCCGCTGCYCGCACCCCCGAGAGCCGCAGGCGCCTCTGGGTTTGACCGGCAATGGCACCAYCCAGCACTGGCAGGGTGCTGGCACCCACCACCCACCCAGACACCCCTGATTTCTGCCAGGTCCCCAAAACGCTGCCACCACCCRCAACGCTGGTTTGCACGGGAGGGAGCCGGGGCCACCCACCCTTCCCAGCAGATTTGGCCAGTGCCCAGTCCCCTGCTGGCAAAGGCGGCGGTGGCACGGGGGTGACAGTGGTGGCACAGCAGCGACGGCAGTGGCACGGGGATGACGGTGGTGGCACAGCAATGACAGCGGTGGCACGGGGATGATGGTGGTGGCACAGCAATGACAGCGGTGGCAGGGGGATGATGGTGGTGGCACAGCAATGACGGCGGTGGCATGGCAGTGACGGCGGTGGCACAGTGATGAGGGTGGTGGCACGGCGATGATGGCGGTGGCACGGCAATGAYGGCAGTGGCATGGTGATGATGGCAATGGCATGGCAGTGACAGCAGTGGCACAGTGATGACGGCAATGGCATGGCAGTGACAGCAGTGGCACAGTGATGATGGCAATGGCATAGCAGTGATGGCGGTGGCACAGTGATGAGGGTGGTGGCACAGCGATGATGGCGGTGGCATGGCAATGATGGCAGTGGCACAGCAGTGACGGCGGTGGCATGGTGATGACGGCAGTGGCATGGTGATGATGGCAGTGGCACAGCAGTGACAGCCGTGGCATGGTGATGATGGCAGTGGCATGGTGATGACGGCGGTGGCATGGCGATGACGGCAGTGGCATGGTGATGANGGCAATGGCATGGCAGTGACAGCAGTGGCACAGTGATGACGGCAATGGCATAGCAGTGACGGCGGTGGCACAGTGATGAGGGTGGTGGCACAGCGATGACGGCGGTGGCACGGCGATGACGGCGGTGGCATGGCGATGACGGCGGTGGCATGGCGATGACGGCAGTGGCATGGTGATGATGGCGGTGGCATGGCGATGACGGCAGTGGCATGGCGATGATGGCAGTGGCATGGTGATGACGGCGGTGGCATGGTGATGACGGCGGTGGCACGGTGATGACAGCGGTGGCACAGCCGTAGCGGCGGGGCCGGCAGGCCGAGACCGTGCGGAGCAAAGGGCAAATCCTTCGAGAGTGGCGGGCGCTGCCGCCAGCCCCTCCACGCGCCGGGGATTTCCCCGCGCCGGCTCTTTCGCTTCCACTCTGAGTCACGCCACGGGAAGCACCACGAGCCCTTGTGCCAGGTCCCCTGACGGATATGGGCGAGATTTGTCACTCCTTGTAAATCACGGAGCCCGCCACGTACCCCTTRCGCAAGGGACAAACCTCAGCCGCCGCTGCAGCGTGCCCGGGCACGGCTCAGCCCCGCCGGGCTGCCGGTGGACGGACAGACGGACAGACAGGCAGGCCACCGAGATCTGCAGCGGTGCGAGCGCCGGGTTACGCTGGCGTAAAACCACATCCCGCGGCCCTGGGGAGTTTTRTGAAGTTTCCCAGGAGCACGGTGGCACGCAGCCCCATCCCGGGGGATGCCGGGCGAACTGGAGGGGAAACACGTCCCATTGCCCCGGCGCAGGGCAGCGGGGCGGCACCGGGGGTCCTGTGGGGCCGGGGGTGGGCACCGAGGGTCGCGCTGGAGGGTGCAAGGTGTCTGCGGCACCGGCGATCGTCCTCGGGGGTTYGCACCRTGGGTAATCCCAGCGTTCGTCCTCRGGGAATCACAGATAATCCCATTGTTTGTCCTTGGGAATTTGCACCACGGTTAAACCCAGCGTTCATCCTCGGGGACTTTGCACCATAGATAATCCCAGCACGTGTCCTCGGGTGTCTGCACCAGGGCTAATCCCAGCGTTTATCCTCAGGGATTTGCACCACGGCTAATCCCAGCATCTGTCCTCCAGCAGCTAATCCCAGCGCTCCGGGGRGTTGGTAGCACAGCTAATCCCAATGCTCCTCCTCAAGCGTTTGCACCATGGCTGATCCCAAGGGGACAGGTCCGCCCCGGGCAGCCCCGTGCCAACGCCGGTGTCGGGGACGGGGGCTGGGATCCCACTGATTTGGGACATTCCCCTGCACACTCCCGGCCTCTCAAGTGCCTCCTGCACCCCACGTCCACTGCAGGGCCCCCCCAGCCCCRTTCACCCCCTCGAAGCTCACTGGGGAGGACCCTAGGGTGACACACTCCAGCCTCTCTGCCTGCATGCGGAGGCTGTTCACTCTGAAACCTACTGACAGCAGCAGTGAGCACCATCATGGTGTTCTCTGTTCCGGGCTTGGAGCACTGGGCGTAGGAGGTTTTCCTGCCTCTGTTAAGCAGAGAAACACGAGAGATGATCCCCGCTGCGGGCTGCTGCGCGAGCTCGAGCSTCCCCAGATCCTGGCCATCACCTCCCCAAAAAACCCTTCTCTGCCCACCCCAAACCCCAGCCAGCRTCCTCAACCCAGCAACACTGGAGGGACAAAAGGGTTTCCAAGACACCCCATCTCTGAGCATCCCCAAAGCCCATGGCGGGGGACAGAGCCGTCCCCGAGGGGACCGGGCTCAGCGGTGACAAGAGGCACCGTTGTGCTGGCCTGAAGCGCTGGCTCGGGGGCGGCCGGGGCACAAAGCTCCTTCTGTTCCCATCCCGAGCGGCTGCCGAGCACCGGCAAACGGCGACGCAAGAAAACACAGCCTGGACCCCCGCCGACSCACTGAGCCCCTATTTCTTATTAAATTAAACCTGGGGCGCTGCGAAACGCAACCCCAAGAGCCGCCGGGTAAATCCATACCCGTGGGGAAGGATTTGGGGGGGGTCTGGCTAGAAAGCCCCACCTGTCCTCAGGACTGTCTGTCCCTCTTTGTGCATTGATAAACCTCAGCGGCCGCTGGATCCGCGCGAATGAGTGCACGCTCCCTCCCCAAAACCCTGCAAATCACCCCAAAACCAGAGAGCCCAGCGGCTCACGTTCACAGCGGGGTTCGGGAAGACGGAGGCTATAAACAGGATCTGTAAACAGGCAGCGTTCGYCAGCCCCCTTTTTTTTATATTTTAAGCCAAACTCGCTTCCAGCGTGGGCTGCTTTAATAAATTTCCTGGAATAAATAACGAGCGCGGAAAGTAAACAAGGTGTCTGCGTGCAACGGGAGCTGGCTGCAGCCGGCGACTGAGTCACCCCAAAGCCCGGTCCCAGAGGGCTGGGGGACGTGGGGTGTCCAGCACGGACCCCACAGGGTCTCTGTGGCGCCCAGGACACCCCGGGGTTTTGCATCATCCTGGGGTTTTTGCATCACCCCGGGGTTTTGCATCACCCAGGACGACGCAAGAGCTTCAAGAGCCCAAGCGGGAGCGTTCGATCCCCACGGGTGGGTATTTTGGTCCCCTCGCTGTGCCCTGCCTGGCTGAAGGAAGCAGATCTTGCCCAAAATGCTTCGTTTTTAACAGAATCTCAAGACGATGTTGAACATCACGGTGCCCATCACGGGCATCGGTCGGAGCTGCCCGGCGGGGCAGGAGCGGGGTC
>JASVER010000097.1:1035878-1065742 GCA_030449065.1 Oceanodroma leucorhoa
CAGGGTGGTGATGGGCAGGGTGGTGATGGGCAGGGTGGTGATGGAGGGGCTGCCCCCCGCGGCCCCCCCGAGCCCGGAGCGCCCCGCAGCCCTGCCCGCAGCCGTCGCTGGGCTCCAGCTGCCCTCTCCCGGGCACCCGCCGCACTGCACGCCGCCTCCCGCCCGTCCCCGACCGGCTTCGCCGCGCTGCCCTGCCCGCCGGCCCCGGCAGCAGTCGTGGGGGGGCCCGGCCCCCGCCCCCGGGCTGCCACGCTGGASACCTGCGTGGGACGGTGCATCTCGYGTGGGCCCGGAGCGGGACAGGGGTGCCCGCACCCCAAAATGCACCGTGGAGGGTCGCGCCAGCCCCACACTGGGGATACCGTGGCGGTCACAACTTGTTCGCCTTGAACCCCAGGGCACAGCTTCTGGGTCCATTTGGGGTCCCTGGGGACTGTTCACTGCTGGTCACGACAGAGACCCGCACCCCTTCTCCTGAATGTGCCGGCTGGGGACATGCACAGTGCTGGGCATCCAGCAGCCCCAGCACCCCCAGATTTCCAGGAGCGGCCCCCACCGAGCCAGCGCCGGCGGTGACTCAGAGCTCCCGGGCTCACCTCGCTGAGCCATCGAGCACCCGCCGCTGCGTAAACGCACCGTCGCGTAACCGCGCCGCCAAGTCACCAGTCATGGGAGCAGCAGGAAGCGGAGGCCAAGGGCAGCCCATGTCCTAAATGGTGCCTGGCAGCCCCTCGCCTCCTTTTCCCCGCTGTCGGTCAAGCTCAGCACGAGAATTCATTTTCCCATCTTTCCCAGCAAGACCTAGCTGGGGAAACTGAGGCACGGGCTCCTCGCCGGCAGGGACAACRGGGAAAATATCATGGGGCCGCTGAGAAGGGGAAGTGCTGGAGCCTGTGCAGCGACACGTGACTGTCCCAGGGGAGACCCG
Organism: Oceanodroma leucorhoa; assembly: GCA_030449065.1. Classification (NCBI taxonomy): domain Eukaryota; kingdom Metazoa; phylum Chordata; class Aves; order Procellariiformes; genus Oceanodroma; species Oceanodroma leucorhoa. The sequence continues at coordinate 1,036,807 of JASVER010000097.1, forward strand.
ACGGGAAGCAAAAACCCACAGGGGAATTTTGCTGGTGGTTTCTGAGGAATTGGGGCGATTCTCCAAAGCAGCTTCCAAAGGGTTCCCTGGGAAGTGGCTGCGGTAGAGGAACAACCTCTGCTAAAGCGGCCGAGGGGGCTGCAAGAAGCAGCTGGGGTTTTGGAGTCCCAGCAAAGGAAGGCAGAGCTGGGAGCGCAGCTGCCTTTTTTCAATTACTGAAGCTGTAAATAGCAATAAAGATATTGCTTCTCCCCACAGTCCTTCCCCCTCCTAATCTTGCCGTGTGAAAGGGCACCTCTCAGCAAGGCAGGGAGATAAGCGGTGCAGAGAGACCCGAGACTTCCCACCAGCGGCCTTGAACAGAGCCACTCTGCTCAGGAGGGACGATAAAGCCCAGATGGTTTTAGTGCTGGTTTAAATCCCTTTTTATAGTCTGAAAGAGAAAGTCTGCAGGTGATAGGGAAAACCCTCAATGAACTGAAAACCGCTGCCACGAGCAGAAGATTGCAAAGCCCCMAGCAGCTGTGTAGGGCTGGGGGGGGGCATCTATGGAGGGGGGAGAGGTGAGGACCACAACCTGCGGGCAGCGGCAATCGCAGCGGGGGTCACTGATGGCAGGATTTCTTAGTTGAGGGCCTGCAAAATGAGCGCCAACGCCTTATTTGCTAAAATATACACGTTGCCATGCAGCCGAGTGGGGGAACGAAGAAACTGGAGRAAAGGGACAGCGATAAGGACAGCAAATCCTTGACGCAGGTATTTATTGGGACACGGCAGCGCTGCCGAGGTGGTCCTTGGGCTGGTGATACTTTCAGCATGGAAGGCCAACCAGGAGCAGAAGTCAGCCTGGAGGCTTCTCCCAGCCAAAAGGTTTATGGTTGCCCTGGGACCTGGGTAGCGGCAACGGGAAATCCAGCCCCGGGCAGTGCTCAGCATGACTGGACCTGCTCACCCCTGGCCCAGATGGGGCAAGTGCTGGCCACCCATCCGAGGGTGCATCAGCGGCTCGAGTGCCACGCGGCTTCCACGGTCAGGAAGGAGCGAGGGGGCCGCGATCTCTGCCCACGCGGTTGCACAATGCCTGGCAGCTCTAGCACCCGGCTAACGGCTTGTCACCCCCTGCTTTCTAGCTCCTTGCACCAGTTGTCACCCTTCTCTGGACACCCATCCAGACCACTCGGCTCCGGCCTCAGCTCCTTCTTTTTTCGTCCACCCCAGCCATCGACACCTGCCCCTTCCCTGCCAGATGCTCCTGGGCACCCACTCTCTGCCCCAAAAGCCTGACTCGGTGTTGTGCAGCCACTTTCAGCACTAAGCTCCCAGGTTTCCCACCCATGAGTACATCCATGAGTACGTCCATGCATGCATCCACACATCCATCCATCCATCCATCCATCCATGTGTACATCCATCCACATGTACATCCATGCATACATCCACACGTACATCCATCCATACATCCACATGTACATCCATGTGAACATCCATCCATACATCCACACATACATCCACACGAACATCCACACATACATCCATGCGTACATCCAGGGACGCACACATATCCCCCCGCACCCCCCGGGTCCCTGCTCCCATGTCTCCCCGGCGCTGCCCGCAGCTCGGCCCCGGTGCCCAGAGGTTTGACCCACCGAGGGCTTCGGGCCGAGCCAGGACCTCCAAGCCCCGGGACCGASCTCCGGGGCAGTTTCACAGCCGGGCCAAGGCCCCCCCCCGCCCGCCGGGCCGCCCCGAGCGGCGGTGGGGGGCGGTGGCAGAGGAGGAGCCGGCCGGGAGCAGCGCTCCGCCCGCCGGGGCCGGGCCGGGCCGAGCCGAGCCGGGGCGGCGGGGAGCCGAGGACAAAGGTGGCCGTGCGGGGCCGGGAGCGGGGCCGGGAGCGGGGCCGGGGGGGGGCCGGAGCCGCAGCGGGGCTGAGCGGGCGGGAGCCGACCCGGAGCGGGGCCGCCCGGTGCCGGGGGAGGGCGGCTCCCCCGCTCCCAAACGTCCCCAAGACTTTGGGGACCCCAAAGATGTCCCCCAGCTGCCTGGGGGAAAGGGGTCCCCGCTGCCCTCCGGCGCTGGGCGCCCCGAGAGCCCCCGTCTCCTCTCCTTGAACCCTGCGATGTGGCTTAATAGGAAAATAATAATCCTGGYGCACGTCCGCCTTGTGCTCCGCAGGCTGGGGTGACGCACGAAACCCGCAGGCGTTTCGGTGCCGGAGCCAGCGGCCGGAGCGGGGACACCGGGGTGCCGGCCCCCACGACCCCCTGACACCGGCTGACCCCGGATCCAGCGCTCCCACGGCCACCCGCGCGTCGCTGATGCTGGTGGCGGCTGGAGACGGGAGCTAGAAGCAGAGTCCAGGTAGGCGGAAAGTCTGGCATGGCGAGGCCACCAGTGATTAGGGGACAAGGGGAGAGGTGGTCTTGCCCGGGTGACACAGTCCATGGCCACGGCTCTCCGGAGCAGCAGCCGGATCTGCGGACGGGCCATAAACCCTCCCTGCGTGCCGTGGGGAGGAGCGCCGCAACGCAGGGCAAACACGGCGCCGGCGGTAAGGTCACCTGCGCCGGGTGACGTGGGGCACCGGGACGAGCCCTGTCCGGGGCTCCTCTGTGGGAAAACGTTCAGCTGAGGGGAAACCCCCACCCCAGGGATCCCCAACCCACCCAGCACCCACCGGACGCAGCACCTTGTCTGGGAGCGGGATTATCCCAGCTGCGATCACGGGGCTGTTTATTCACCGGCTCCATTTCCTGGGCACCAGGGCCGGTGCCGCCGGGATCAAAAAGCCAACGGCTTATTACGTGCAATTAAGGCACACCCGTCCTCCGCGTGCTGGCGGGCGACTGAGCACCCTCTGTCCCTGCAGGGCGCGGAGCCATGAAGCTGAACGAACGGAGCCTGGCTTTTTATGCCACCTGCGATTCCCCGGCCGACAACGCCGGCTTCCTCTACAAGCGCGGCGAGCGGCACACGGCGTACCATCGCCGCTGGTTCGTGCTGAAGGGCAACATGCTCTTCTACTTCGAGGAGCGGGAGAGCCGGGAGCCGGTGGGCGTCATCGTGCTGGAGGGTTGCGCCGTGGAGCTCTGCGACTCAGCTGAGGAATTCACCTTCGCCATTCGCTTCGGCGGTGCCAAGTCTCGCACCTACGTGCTGGCGGCCGAGAGCCAGGCCGCCATGGAGTCGTGGGTGAAGTCGCTCTCACGAGCMAGCTTCGACTACATGCGCCTGGTGGTGCGGGAGCTGGAGAAGCAGCTGGAGGAGATGCGCCGCGGCCCGGCCGGTGGATGCGGAGGCTGCCGGCAGTCACCTGGCTCCTGGAAGCCAAAGCCCGCAGGGCAGGAGCGGTCCCCGGAGCAGCTGCCGGCTCTGCCTGCCATCGTGCCGAAGGAGAACGGCTGCGCAGTGTGGAACAATGTGCCGGGAGCGGACCGGCTGCCCGTCACCTCTGGCTGCGGCGGGCATGACAGTGAGGGGAACCTGCGGCCACCGCCGCTGCCACCGCGCAGGCGGGCATCAAGCGGTGAGGCAGGCAGTGCCGGGGCGGCCGCGGCGGAGAGCCCGTCCACCTTCTGCCGGCTCCACGAGCGGTATGGCCAGGAGGTGGCCCGGCTGCAGCAGGACTGGCTGGAGAGGCRGCGTGGCCCCCGGCTCTGAGAGGTGGCCGATCCCTGGGGACCTGTCAGGACCCGTGGCAGGGAGGAAGTGATCATCTTTGATGCCGCCTCGGTCCCCTCCTCAACCCAGGATGTGCAGCCCTGTCCGYGGCGGTGATGGACACCTGCTGATGGTGCCACCAAGGGCCCAGCGCCGAGGGACACCAGTGCTGCTCCGTGATGGTGAAACACCAGCCCGGCAGCTGGGCTCAGCGTGCCGCCAACCAGGCATGAAACCCCCGGGCTCTCGGGGCTGCCGGGCTCTCAGGGCTGCCAGGCTCTCGGGCATCTTGTGCCAGGCAGCGGGTGCTCCCCGCAGGGGTGCACCCCTCGGGCCATGCCCAGGCGTGGGCGCGGGGTGGTCCACCCAGCGCAAGCAAGCTGCAAACCACTTGCTGGCTGCTGCCTCCTGGGAATCAACCACTGCACTGGGACTGGTGGGGCCTCTTGATGCKCTTGCAGCGGGGGTCGTGCACCGACAATGCTTTTGGAGGAGGATTTTGATGGGATCTTGCCTTCCTGAGTCCCCACGTGGGTGTTTCACAGCCGGGGAGCCTGCTATCGCCTTCCCCTCCCTGCCCAGCACAAGCAACTGGCTGAGGTCAGCCGAGCTCCGCCGGATCCCTCTGCTCCAGCAGGATGTGGTTTGCAAATGAAAATATCAGCRAGCGCAGCCCTTCCTTAACGGCAGCAGCACCGCGCGCCCCGGCCGCCCGGGGAGCTGGTGCCACCTGGCCCGGGGGTTTCGCACAGGGCGATTGCCGCTTACAGCCCGGCCGGTGAACCCATGGCGGGGGCAGACCCGAGGGGAACGCGGCGGCTGCGGGCACCACCTTGCTGGGCAGATATTTCGGGGCAGGGCATCATCCCCGGGCCGGCTCGCTAAGGGGAAGCATCGCTCGCAGCAGTGAACAGGAACGTATGTGTCAGTGGCGGAGGGTGTTGAATGATTCATGTGTCAAACTGGAGTGAAGCCAGTGTCTCGTGCTGGTGTTTCTCTTTCATTTCCCCAATGATTTCTATCCACGCTAAAACTGCTGGCCTGGAGGTGGGGTGGGAGGAACAGTCGGGGTGCCCCGGGTTTGGGCCGGGTGGCTCCRGCTCCCTTTGCCCCCTTGGGACAGGCACAAGATTTTGCTACAATAAAAGTTGTTTCAGAAATTCCCTCCTGGCCCCAGTTCTCGTTTGTGCCTTTAAGCCCCTGGGGAGAGGGGCCCAGGTGGGAATTAATCCTCCATTTTAATCCCCCTCCTGTGCCCACCGTGTCCGTGCAGCTGGGCAGGGACTGTGTCACCCGAGTGGGACACAGCCAATGCCAGGGTCTCACAGTGCCCTGGAGCCCCACATCTGCCCGCAGGGATGGGATGCATGGGATGGGATGGGATGGGATGGGATGGGATGGGATGGGATGGGATGGGATGAGATGATGAGAAGAGATGGTGCCACCCTGGGGACATCAGGACACACAGCGCCAGGGTGGTCCCACGGCAGGGACAGCACGGTTCTGCCCTCCGTGACGGCTTGAGCAGCCAGGCACAGGTGACCAACACGGGGGTTTGGGCATTGGAAAAGAGCTGGGAGACTGATTGGGAGCACAACCCTCCCACAGTTTCACTGGTGGAAATGGCACTGGGTGCCCTGGCATGAGTTGCTGGTGCGTTAAAGGCTCGATGGGGTGTTACAACTATCCCTCCAAACCCTGGGTTACAGGTGGCACCGCATGATGCCACCCAGTTTTGGGTGCCCCTGGTCGGGTGGCCCTGCGCCCTCGGTGGGATGTCCCCAGCCCTCTGCCAAGGGGTCTCGGCCAGGGACAAAATATTCCCCTTGCCGGGGCTGGTGTCGGTGCTACAGAGGGACCGGGGAYCCTGCCCTTGTGGAAGCGGCCAACGCGACCCCGTGTCCCTGCCTGCATAAACATCTCCAGCTTCTTGCTACCATGGGGTCTTGCAGCGGGTTGGGGGGGGACACCTCTTGGGGAAACCGAGGCACGAAGCCAGCCAGGTCACTCGCTCGCCGAGAGCACTGCAGAGCGTGGAGCCCTGCTCCTGGCCAGGCACGGCACCCGGCTACGTGTTTCGGCATTTGGAGCGGTGCCGCCGAGGGCAGCCGGGTGCAGCTATACCCACAGCATCCAGACGGTTAATGCGGCCCCATCGGTCGGCTGCAGAGAAAGATTCCGGTTTCCATGGCAGCCGGCCCAGCTTCTCCAGACGTTCAGATATTCATTAAAAATAAATCCTTCCCAACATGTTAGCCGACAAACAAGCTTAAACAGATACGCAACATATGGATTTATTAATTCATCAAACGCAAACACCCCCGCCTTGTGTCAGAAGCTGCAAACTTGCCCGGCGATGGCCAGCTCTGAAGAAGAGCCGTGCCGGGGTGCGGCGCCATCCGGCAATGCCGAGCCAAACCTCACGCCGGAGGATGCCGAGTTACCCCGGGGGCAGGAGCAAACCTGCACCAGGGATGAGCACAGACTTCCACAGGGCAGGACTGCACCCTCAGCTGGACTAACCCCATTTAACACCCTCTTTTTTCCCCAGATCACCGGGAGGTGTTTATGGCAGCGAGAGCTCTCGCCATAAACCCAAAGCAAGGCGGTGACTTCCAAGGGAGCCAACATCAACCCAGGCACCAGGCGAAGGCGAGGGGAGCTCCCATCCCGGCCGCCTCCGGACAAAACACACCCCAAGGCCAGAGTCGTATCCAACTTCTGTATTTAGTGGCTCTTTACAGAACTTGTTCCTTCCAAAATTGTTAAACAAAGTTCATCGATCTCATAGAAACTTTTGAAGTACAGTACATGAGCCTAACAAAAACGTGACCGGTATGTCCCGCTAGCTTTAATACAACAGGATTGCCGTGTTCAAGACTATCCTAAGTGCTTCCTCGAATCCCGTTCCACTAAAGCTCCCGCTAGCACACGACGGAGAAGAGCAGTCAATGGTCGTGCCTCGACCTTCTGCAGCGCGGTGGCAGGGAAAAGAGCGGCCGTGGGCAAGCTGGGGCTCGCTGGGGCAGGGTAGGCGGGCAAGGAGAGCCGTGCCTTCGCAGAGCCGCTTTTAGCATCGCTCGTCAACTACCACCCAAATATAAAAATACCTTCTATTCTGATAAAAATGTATACAGTGGAAAATTAGTCAATGCATAGCCTCGGAGCCTGGCAGGGGAGCTCTCCCGACGGCGGTGGCCTTGGTGGGTGATGGCTGATGCCATGCGGGCAGGGGACAGGGCAGAGCAGCCCAGCACGGGCCACCCCGCGTTGTTTAAAGGCATTTCGTTAGCAGAGGCCGGCTGGCGGTGGTGGGGTCGGGGAGGTGGCGGGGAGCACGCTGGGACGGTGCCACCGCTGAGCTCCTGCGCCTTTGCATGGGGTCAGCCCTGGAAAGCCAAAGCTCGACGGTGCTTCGCCCAATTCAGGCCTGAGCTTGCCCAATCCAGGTGGCTTCACCGGCAGCCACCGCCTGGGGACATGGCCGCGGCGAGGGGATGCTCCTCCTGCCCGGGTGCTCTCCCTAAAAAAAAGTGCTTCAGCCGCAAGAGCTGGCTGTGATGCCGGGAGCAGCCCCGAGCAGGGTTCGGCCCCTCRCGAGCAGGCGGCTGATGATTTTTGGGTGCTCGTCCCCAAGCACTCGTGCCCCAGGGACAAAGCTTGGAGGCTCCATCTCTTTTTCTCTCCCAAATGGATGATGGCAGAGCACGAGGAACSGGGATCCCATGGATGTCCATCCCCAGCAAGCCGGAGCCGTCCCCGAGCATCACACCCGGGTACCTCTTCCCATCTCGCTCCCAAAATYGCAAGCAGAGGTTGCTTTCTTTGCTTTTGCATTATTTTTTTCTCTTCCTTTGGGAGCTGGCAGGAGCTGCACCGTGCCATATCGGGGCTGCCACCGGTTGCCGGCTGGAGGAAGCGCGAGGGACGGCGTTGGGACCATGCTACATCTTGTTCCAGAAGGCTACTGCAGACATTTCTACAACATATACAACCGCACGGGACATTCTGTGTTACAAAGGTTTCAAAAAACATAAACCACCAGAACTAAATACATACTCGATGGCATCAAGATTTTCGCTTTAGAGTCTTCAGGGACTATGACGCAGTCTCTGGCTGGGGCAGAAGCAGTGTCTTACAGACAGAGGTGGAAACCGCTCGGCAAAAGTTTATTAAATTTGGTCAGTCTCATAGTGCTTCTTGATGGCTTTGCTCAATAAGTCTTTTCTGTGGGTTTTTTTTGTTTGTTTCTTTTTAATCTCATCCAGTGGCAAACTACAAGACTTCAGTGTACATTTAATGACACAACTGCTACATCATCTTGATTTTATAGCTATCTTTAATATCAAAGCAGCTTAAGCTGTTAATAAATTCCAAAGTATCCTTTTATTAAAATATCTAAAAGAGGTCTATAAATATTTTTTGGTTTTTTTTTCTTTTCTTTTCTAAAATTGTTCCCAGTTTTTCACATTTAAAACAAGTGGGGGGGGGCGGCTTCGTAGCGGGACCCCCCCCTTTCCACGGGCGCTCCCCTCCGTCGCGCTGGCTGCCTGTCGCCTCTCCGTGCGCGCTGCATTTAACAAAATATATATATATATATATATGTGGGTGTGTATATATATATTTAGGGCGGCGGTGGGGGGCTCAGAACTCCCACTCGAGGGCCTCCTCGCGGTTGGCGGCCCGCTCCAGGCGGTGGATGATGTTGTTGAGGTTGGCCATCTTCTCGTGGCGCCGCTGGACGCTGSTGCTGAGCCGGGGGCCGGGTGCTGGCGGCAGCGCCGGTGAAACCGGCCCGGCGGAGGACGGCCCCGGTGAGGCCGAGCCGGCGAGGCCGGGCGAGGAGGCTGCCGAGGGTGATGTTGGGGAGACCTCCAAGCTGCAACGGGATGACCCCGCGGAGGACTGGGAGCTGTCGGGGTGCGGCGGCGGTGGCGGTGGGGGTCCCGCGGCGGCACCGGCACGACCCCCCCGCCGCGGAAGGCTGCCGGCACTGGGGGCGGCGGCGTGGGGGGCTGCCCCCCGCTCCTCCTGGGGAGGTCCGGTCCCCTCGGCCGCCCCGGCCGGGCTGCGCGAGTCCCGCCGGCGGCCCCAGCCGCCCGCCTCCCCCTGCTCCTCCTTCACCTTCACGGGCGCAGCGGCGCAGGGGTGCTCGCCCCCCCCAAACACGGGTTTATGGTCCTCGGCATCTGAGTCGGGGCTGTGGGGGGCCCGGCGCCCAGGGATGGCCGTCCCGCTGCTCTGCTCCGGGTCCGTGTCGTTGTCCTGCGCGCCTTCCACCAGCATCTCCCGGCGCATCCGCGACCTGCCGGGACACAACCGCGGAGGGTCGGCGACCGCCAGCCATCGCCCCGTGTCGCGGGCACCGCGCCTCTTGAAAAAGCATCTCCAGCCGGAAAAATGCTACGACATCGCTTGAGATGTAAAACCCCACCTTGYTGGCCTTTAAAACATTTTTTGGGAGGAAAATCACTGCCGCTCRAACACGGGGAACGGATTTTGCAACACTTTGGGCTGTTTCCAGCCAAACTGACCCAGTTTTGCAAGTGTTTTCCACTATGTTTTCTTTTTTTGTTGTTTAATACGTAACATTTTTCAAAGTTTTTTTTTAGGGTGGTTGTGTTTACCAAGAGCAGGAGGGGCTTTCCTGGAACCACGCGAGGGGAAAGGTCACGGGTTTAGTCAATGTTTCACCAAAAAGCCTGATTCTCCAAGCTTTCTCCCGCACTCCCCACATGATGGTTTCATGCGAGAAACCTCAACCGGCTCCCATAAATATTGATCATCTACTTTGTGCTGCCCGGGGGGAGTTGGAGGCTTCATGGACTCGACACAAGCACTTAYGTCTTTTTATACTGGTTTATATAGGGGAGGGGGCACAACCCATCACCTGGGCCGCTGACGCAGAGAGCAGATGGCTCTTGGTGTGGGTCTGGGGAGGATTCAGGAGACACATGTCCACCTGCAATACTGCCCAAGGATGAACCCCGTGCTGCTCCCCGGGCAACTGTGGGGATGGATCCTGTGCTCCAGAAGCCTCCATAAGGCTTTCCCCCACCCATCATGGAGCTCCTGCTTGGTGGTGAGTGGTGTCCTGCACCGGTGAGCAGGCGGACGTGAGCATGGTAATCTCTTTAGATGCTCAACATGACTCGGTCAAGGTGGTCAACACCTCTTGACCAGCCACCAGCCAGGGCACACGCAGCGTTTCAGCTGGAATCCTGCACTTGGGGACCTCCAGCGACCACGCGTGGGTCTGCACCTCCCCGTCTACGCAARAGGGACCGGGAGGGCTGGAAGAGGAGCAGCAATGCCACCTTGGTGGCACAGCACCATCAGACATCCGCAGCCCGGGAGCTCCTATACCTGTAGTTGTGGAACCAGTTGATGACGGTGTTGGTCTTGAGGTTGAGCTGGAAGGAGAGCAGCTCGATGGTCTGCTGGGAGGGGTAGGGCTCCAGCTGGTAGGCTTTCTTCAGGGCTTCYTTCTCCTCCGGGGCCAGCACCACCCGCGGCTTCTTGATCTGGAGGAGGCTGAGGTCCTGCGGCTGCAGGCTGGGGCTGGCGCACTCGGAGCGGGCACTGGGGGACTCGCTGTCCGAACCGGCGCTCATCAGCCCGTACCGACGTTTCAGGTAGGCTGCGGGAGAGGAGACCCAGCTGCGCGCCGCTCGCCCCCCCGGCCCGGGGAGCCCCCGGCTTGGCCAGCACCCCAGACCCTGGGGGGGGCTGCATCACCCTGACCCTCACCTTTCTTCTCCAGCTTCTTCATGTCACGCAGCTTCTCCACGTTGTGGGGGTCGTTGAGCCAGAGCTGCATGCGGACGAAGGGCTCCCTCCCCTTCAGGCTCAGCTTGTGCCACGGCTTGGGCCTGGAGAGGAGATCGGACACCGAGCCCTGCGTCAGGCCCAGGATGCTCTCCCCGAACAGCCGCTGGCCTGGCGGAGGAGAAGCAGAGGTGGTTAGAGCGGGGCAGAGCAGCAGGGTGGGCGCTACAGTCCCCCCCCCCCAGAGCGGGTGCACCCCGTTTCCCGGCCAGCATCCTCCCCAGCGTGCTGGGATCCCCCGGAGCACCCGCAATGAACCGGGGAGGGGTCTGCGGCTACGGGAATCGGGGTGATGCATCCACGCAGCCTCACCAGCGGCTCCCAAAAACCCGGGCGGGGAGAGGGTCCGCACCTAAATTGTTGTCCGTCAAGACCTCCTTGACCTTCTTGGTGATGGAGTAGGTGTCCAGCTCGGGGGACATGGCGACGATCTCCTGGATGCCCAYGGGTCCCTGGCTGTTGGGGTACGTCTTCCCACCCAGCGCAGGCGTCGACCGGCTCTCGGGCTGCTGGTTTTCTTTGCTGCTCTCCAAGGCCAGGGTGAGGGGCTCCTGGCAGCCCTTCTCGTGCTCGGCGGGGCTGGGGGGCGGCGAGGGGGACGGCTGGGGCTCCGCCGGGCTGGCTGCGCGACACCGGGGGAGAGGGGTCAGCGGGGACGGCGGGAGGGGAGAGCGGCGGGGACCTGGCGGGAGCGGGAAGGTTATTTTGGGGGTGCCCGTGTCTCTGCCCTCCGGAGAAGGGGGATGCCGGCCGAATTTTTCCGGCGGCTATGGCAAAGCGGGAGGAGCCTGTGGAATAGTTAGGGAGAAAACACCACTAACATAAAAAAAACAGTTACTTCTTCATGCCAGGCACGAAGCCAAGGATTTTTGTTGTGGTTTTCCTTTTTTTTTTTTTTWWAAACTAGACGACTTTCAAAACCCATTTCTGACAAAATAACATTTGAGGATCCGTGTAACAGCCCTAAATTGTCTAAGCAACTAATTAAGGGCGTTCAAATGAGCTGGATGCATCAGAGCAGAGAGGGAYGAAAGGGGCTTCCCAGGATCRGGGTGCGGGTAGGGGCGCTGGGGGYAGCTCCCCCCCAGCGCTGGGATGGGGGTAGGATGCGTGGGGCAGATGCAGAAGCGTTGGGGACACTGATGGCACACGGGGGGACCGCAGGGACCGTGGGGACGGCGGCGGCACTTACCCTGGGAGGGGGTCGGCTGTTGGCTGATGCCTTGGCCCAGCTGGTCGGTCAGCCAGAGCTGCATGCGGATGAAGGGCTCCCGACCCTTCTGCGTCAGCTTGCTCCACGGCTTGGGCCGCGACAGCATGTCACTCACGCTGCCCTGGGACAGCCCCAGCACCTAGGCACCGCGCAGGCGTCACCCGCCGGGGCCGGGGCGCGCTCCCCCCCCCCCGCCACGCCGCTGCCTGCCCTCCGTCCCCACGTCGAGGGAGRGGAAGCAGGCTGCCACGCTTACGGCCCCACGGGACATCCGGACCCCTTGGTCCCAGCCGTGGGTGCTGGGACCGTGGTGGGTCCCCCTGGGATACCCAGTGGGGTGGGAGGATGGTCCCTGCGGGGGGACAGGGTGTTCCCGGTGGGAAGTGCCACCAACCAGTTGGTGGTGGGCACTGGGAGACCGCCTGGGGTTGGGTCAGACCCTGAGGACTCAGCATCCTCCAAGGGGAAACCCACCGGGGAGAGCGGGGACCCTGGAAGAAGCTGGTGGAGGCCACCGATGAGCCCCAGGCTCTGGGTCGCGGAGCAGAGGGGACACCAGACCCCCCTTCTCCAGGCTGGTACCTTCTCTCCGAAGATCCTCTGGCAGATGCCGTTCTTGGCCAACTTCTCCTTGACCTGCCGGGTCAGCTCCAGCGTGTCCACCTCCCTGTACATGTACATCTCGTACTGCTCCGGCGTCAGCGGCGGCACGGTGGGCTTCAGGGTCCGCGGCACRTAGGCGGGGTAGTAGGAGAGACGACCGCCGGCCGCTGGCTCTGCGCCGGCTCCCTCTGCCTTCATCTCCGTCAGCCGGTGGGGCTCATCGTCCACCGGCGGCAGCTCATCTTCATTGGCACCGCCGTCACCGGGCTCGCCCCGCGGCCAGCCCCGGCCGTTGGCCATGCTGGAGTAGCTCGAGGAAGAGGAGGAGAGCGAAGGCGAGACGGAGGTGTAGGGTCGGCTGAGCAGGCTCCGCTCCGATGCCCAGTGCTGGTCAAAGTAGGAGCCGGCATCACCGATCTCCGACTTCACCTTCCGGATGATGCTCTGGACGAAGGCGGCGGGCGAGAGGACGGCCAGGGGCGTCTGCGGGGGGCCGGGGCTGGCCCCGCTCCCCTCCTCCTGCTTGACGTAGGTCGGGACGATGTTCTGGTTGACGGCGGCCAGCGTGGAGCGTTCGGTGGGCGGCGTGTCCCCGGGGCGCCCGCTGCCCCCCGACTCCATCTCCAGCAGCGCCTGCTGCTGCGCCTGCATCTCCCGCCGCGCCTGCTCCAGGATGCTCTTGATGGCGTCCTCCGAGCTGCTGCCGCCTGCCCCGTTGGCCACCGCCTGCGCTGCTGACGGCGTTTTGGGTTCACCTGCAAAGAAAAGGGGTGAGGGGAGCCCCGAGGCACAGCACGCATCGTTTTACCAAGYGGCCATAATTCAAAATGCAAGGAAAAAGGGACTGTAGCCCAGTCTGGTTCGGAGCACTCTCCATCAGGTAGATGCCCCGCGCRAGTGCAGAGCAGAAGAAGGACCAGCAGCACCCACAAAGCAAAAGCTGTGACATGCCCAGCTCTAAACAAGCTTCTTTTTTGAAGACTGYAAAATAAATCCCATTACCGACGATGGCAATAGACAAACATGTTTGTTTTCCCTGGCTGTTTTTCCACCCGTCCTGTCTAATTTAATTCTCYGGGATTCTGCTTTCTCAGCAGACTACCTGTTTTAATGTATTTCATTTCTTGTAATTGACTGTGAGCGCAGCTGCTTCAATGATTCYTCGTGCCAGATGGATCGTGCATCCTCATCTAATCATCTGGTTTGGAGCAGGGGGGGAGGAAAGGGTAGATCCAAAGTTTCCGAAAGCCCAGGTACAAACACTGCTGCATGGAGAGTCTTCCGTCCCTGACAGTATTTACCAGGATTTCTTCCCACCATGCCCCAAATCTCTATGGATGTCAGCAGGAGAAATGCCACATAAAGCCCATTTTGGCCCTGCCAGGGCTGGACCATCTCGGGACCCAGGTTAGCCCAGGGCCACCCTGCCCAGGACTGTGCCGCGAGTGCCGGGCTTGGCAGGGGCCAGCTAACATTTCCTAGGGGAGGCAGAGACCCCTGCGCCGGACGCTGTCGGTTTTGCGGGTTTTTCGGCGTTCCGTGGGACCCGCAGCCACGAAGCACCCAGCCGCCGGCACCCCTCTGGGTACCCCTCTGGGTGCTGCTCCCACGGGGGCAGAGGAGGGGCTCGGTCATGCCCGGGGCCACCCACACGCCAGCACCTACCTCCCTTCTGCGATTCGATCTCCTTCTTCGCCTGCTCCAGGATGCTTTTGATGGCGTCGTCAGAGCCGGTCTCTGGCGTCCTGATCCGCGGCGTGATGCTACCTGATCAAAGAGGCAGGATAACAGCTTTGTCACTGGTGCTGGTTTTACAAGCTCCGCTTGTATGTCAGGAAGTATTTACTGCTCCTCATGTTCAGTTATTTTTAGGGATGCTGGTTTTAAGACAAATGTCACTCCCGATTAGTCACTAGCCGGAGCGCGGGGAGTCCCAGTGGCCCCGGCTGCCAGCTCTCGCCTCCGGCATGGCACCTCCCGGCCACCTTGTTCGCCCCATCCAAGGGCACCCGCTCCCCACCGGTGCGCAGGGTGCTGAGCGGAGACAGGGACCACGTCCCCCATCCCTGGCACCGTGCCCTCCCGCAGGCGAAGGGTTAACGCTGAATTGGATCCAGGGGATAAATCGGAGCCCTCCAGGTTGAAATGCCAGCAGACGCACGGACCAGCATCACCCCATCCCCGGGGCACCGCAGGGACATGAGTGACCACCACCACTGCTGCCGCCGCTGAGACRGGGCCAGGAGCCGCCGTCCCCGGAGCTGTGCCCACAGCCGACGGGGCGTTACCATTTTGCGGCGGTGCCGACACCGCGCCGAGGTCCCGCAGCATTAAGACTTCATTATTTTAACGAAATATTCCCCAGCACATTGATTCATCCGYCACGAAACAGCCTAATGAATAATTTAAATGGCACTTGTCAGAATAAATGAGTAAAGCATGTCCGGGGATGCAGYTTCCACGATGGGTTGTTGTTAATCGCTACCATTTGCCGGGGCTCCATCCCACCGGGCAGCCGGCTCCATCCCRCCCCGCAGTGAGCCGGGGGACCGCCAGCGACAATCCCCGAGTGCCACCGGTGACTCCACGTGGCACCACTGCCTGCCTTGCCGGCACACCACGGGCTGGCAGGCAYCCCCGCCGCGGCACGGGGCACCCTKGGGTGCTGCCGGGGTGCGTCGGGAGGGGATCCCACAGCACCGGGGCAGGACCCATCGGCCGGGGCCACCCCAACCACTCACCTCTCTGGCGCACCTGGATAGTCCTCAGGGCCAGCACGTTCTGCTCGTCGGAGAGGAACTGCTTCATCTTGATGAACGGCTCCTTGCCCTTCACCGTCAGCTTGCGCCAGGGCTTGGGCCGGGCCAGGATCTCGCTGACGGAGCCCTGCGACAGCCCCAGCACGTAATGCCCGAAGACCCTCTGCCCGATGTTGTGCTTCAGCAGCTGCTCCTTCACCTGGAAGGCGATTTCGGCCGTGTCCAGCTGCTCCTCCTCGGCAGAGCTGCCGGCGCTGCCCTCGGACGGCTCGCCGGGCGGGCTGGCGGTGCTGGCGGCYGGCACGGTGCCGGGGGGCACGGTGCCGCTTTTGGCCCCGAAGAAGGTGGAGGGGAAGGACGGTCCCCCCCCGGCACTCTCGTTCTTGTAGGCGGGCGGCGGGAGGTGGGGGGCCTTGGAGTCCCCCGAAAGCCGCTCGCCCCCCGGGAAGGGGGACAGCGAGAAAGTCCGGGGGCCGTCGGGGGTCAGGCTGGGGCCGGGCAGAGGCGGGAGGGGAGTGGGGGAGGCGGGTTCATCTGCCGGGGCGTGCTGGGGGGACGGGTACGGCTGCTCCATGCCCAGCGAATCCTTTCCCGACTCGTCTTCGGAGTGATCCTCCTCTAGAGATGAACGAGAGAGAGGGAGACGCACTAGAGTCCCCCCGGCCGGCGGCCCCAGCACGGCCCCGCAGCGAAGCWTCTCCTGCCTCAGTTTCCCCAGGTGGCATCCCACCCCGTGTCCATCCCCCCGCCCCGCTGCTGGCTCCGGGCTCCTTCCCACAGCCGGGGCAGGATCCAGCCCTGCCGCCCATGTTCCCAGGGATGCTCCCGGTGGGACCGGGGATGCCGCGGGACCCAGGGACCCTACCAGTGCTGGCCAGCAGGCTGGGCTTCTCCAGCAGGTACTTCTGGGAGGGGTAGAAAGCCTCCTTCCCCAGCAGCAGGGCCTCCTCCGCCTTCGATATGCTCTGCAAGGAGCCAAGCCGAGATGGGAAAAGGCGGCGGAGCCACCGGCGGCAGGGCTGGCACGCGMGCCCCAGCCCGGCCAGCACGTCGGCACACGCCGCGGCACTTGCCTGGGGAAGGCTGCAGCTGGCGGAGGCCACCTTCATCGCCTTCAGGATGCTGGGAGGGAGACAAGGGGGGGTGGTGACTCGGCGSGCACGGCTTTTCGCTGCCATCAAGCCGGCGAGCGTTACGGCTGCTGAAGTGTGCCGTGGGTGCCGGTGGCAGCCGGCCGGCTGGGGGACAGGCAGGCAGCAGGCATGGACGCCGGTCAAGCCATACCTTAGCTCCGTTTTGATCTCCTCGTAGTCCGCCTGCGCCTGCAGCTTCTCCTCCAGCTTCTGTGGAGCAGAGGAGGGGAGTCCTCGCAGCCGGCTCCTGCACACCCGTGCCCCCCCATCCCTGGCAAGCCCCCAGCCCCCATGGGCGCACCTCGATGGCTTCGTTCTTGGCGGCCAGCTGCCCCTCCAGCTCGGCGATCTGGTTGGCAGAGGACTCCTCCAGCTCCTGCAGCGAGCTCTGGAGGTGCTGGACGTCCTTCAGGAGCCGCAGGATCTCCCGGTCCTTGGCAGCCAGAGCCGCCTCCAGCCTCGACCCTGAGCACATGGAATAGTTCACTTTGTCCTGCCGGGAGAGGGGACACCGTCAGCTCCTGGCTGCCCAACGTGGGGACAAGGGCCACCCTCCCCATCAGACGTGTCCCCGGGGGGAGCAGGCGAGCCCAGGACTCAGCCCTGCGGGACGGGGACCCAGGGTGATGCAGCCGTGGGCAGTGACAGACCTTTCCTCTGCCCTTAGAGGTCTCCCAGGTACGTCTGCTCGGTGCTACGGGGGTGCACGTCCCCCCTCCCCGTAGGAGGCTGGGGCCGCAGGTAGGGCATGGCCAACGCTACCACCCCATGGTGGAAAAACGCCTCGGTCACGGGCATTTCAAGCTCGCTCCCAAACATGGTGGGTGCTCCCAAATGCAAAAGGGTGCTCCCGAATGCAACAGGGTGCTCCTGAACATGCTAGGGCGCTCCTGGCTGCTATGGGGTGCTCCTAGCTATGATGGGGTGCTCCCAAGTGCAGTGGGATGCTCCTGGCTGTGACAGATGCTCCCGGCCGTGATGGGGTGCTGCTGGCTCCAATTGGGGTCCTGCCAGCCCCGATGGGGTACTGCTGTCACCAGTGGGGTGCTCCCAGCTGTGATGGGGTGCCCCTGGCCATGATAGCGTGCTGCTGGCCCTGATGGGGTGCTCCCGGCCGTGATGGGGTGCTGCTGTCCCCAGTGGGGTGCTCCCAGCTGTGATGGGGTGCCTCTGGCCATGATAGGGTGCTGCTGGCCCCGATGGGGTGCTCCCAGCTGTGATGGGGTGCCCCTGGCCATGGTGGGGCACTGCTGGCCCCAGAGGGGTGCTCCCAGCCATGATGGGGCACTGCTGGCCCCAATGGGGTGCTCCCGGCCATGATGGGGTGCTGCTGGCCCCGATGGGGTGCTCCCAGCTGTGATGGGGTGCTCCCAGCCATGATGGGGTGCTGCTGGCCCCGATGGGGTGCTCCCGGCCGTGACGGGGTGCTGCTCGCCCCGACGGCATGCTCCCGGCCATGATGGGGTGCTGCCGGCCCYGAGGGGTGCCCTCACCCCGGCAGCGCCCGGCGGGGAGCAGCAGGCCAGGYGGAGGGAGCTGTTGACGGCCGCCAGCTGCTCCCGCAAGCTCTCCACCTCCCTCTGCGCCGCCTCCGCTCGCTGCAAGAGAGCAGAAAGGGCGTCAGGCCGGGCACCCGCAGCTCGTCCCACCCCACACAGGGATCCAGGACCTGCACCGACCCRCGCCCCTCCCGAGCACCCTGCTCCCACCACCGTCACCGTAAGTCCCCCCTTGTATTTTGGCTCCCCAAGCCCGAAAGCGGTTCCCAGTCCCCATCCCTGGGCACCAGCATCCCACCTCCAGAACACTGCCTTTTTCCACCCAAAAGGCCGTATTTACAGGCAAATTGCTCTTTAAGCCTCTTTTGTTATCCAYGGACATTTATTTGTACCTACATTTTCAGAATTAAATAAAACTAATGAATAGGAATAGRTAAGACCAGCAGCAATTAAGCCAGAAAGCAACACCAGGCTGGTGTGGGTCATGCCCTGAAACACCCGGGAGAGGCTGGAGGTGACAAACRCCGGCTCCAGCAGCCGAAGCGGAGCCCGGTGGGAGCCCAAACGCACCAGTGACCCCCACCACAGGAAAGGGGGTCCCACCGGGCTGGTTCAGAGGAGCCACCGGGCGAAGGAAACCAGAGCCCCCCTTTATAGGGCTTCCCAGTGCTGGAGCCTGGCCACYCCGTACCATTTTTGGGGACAGACATCCAGGCCACGCGGATGCTTGGGGTGCTGCGGTGGGCGCAGCACCCCGGCTCTGTGGGGTGAAGCCCGTCAGCCCCGGGGGGCTGCGGCTGAGCGTGGCACGGGGGGAGCGGGGTACGTTGCCCTGTGCTGGCTGGAAAGTCACCTCCCGGCTCACCTGGTTGGCTTTTTCGAGGTTCGTCATGATCATGGCTACTTCGTCTGCCCTGYGATGAGAAAGCAAGAGGCGTCAGCCGGCGCGGGGGCAAGGGACACAGCCCTCTGCGGCCGGCGAGGGCTCCTGCCTCAGGTTTAGGGAGCCCCCGGGACTTGGGATGCTGCTGCGGTCCCTTAAAGTATCTCAGCTCCTCAAGACAATTTAGCAGCACTGCGGGGATGTCCCGGCACTGCCGCGGGCGGCTCGGCTCAGCCTCGGGCACGCCAACAGCCTCCRGGCACGACCGGGCATCACCGGCGACTTACTTCGACGCGGCTTCCTCGTCGTATTTACACCGCAGCTCCAGCAGCTCCGTCTGGGTGGCCTTCAGCGCTGGGAAGAGGAAGAGGAGGGTGAGCCGCGGGGCGAGGGCTTGGCCCCCCACGGCCGGCAACCCCTGCCCCGGCCCCCCTACCTGCGTGGAGCACTTTGATCTTCTCCTCTGCCTCCCCCAGCCGAGTGGCCAAAGTGACCTGTGCCTCCTGCAGCCCCCTGCCAGAGACGGGCATCAGCGACCTGCCGGCGGCACTGCCGCCGTGCCGACCCCGCAGCCCCCCGAGGGCACACGGGGACCCCCCTCGTTGCGTCCCCATCGCTCGGTGACGCCGGGGGAAAGACCCGCCGGTGGATGCCGGGCTGTGTTCAAGCCGTGTTACCCCCTGATGWTAAGGGGTTTATTGCCCCGGGTGTAAAAAATCCACTTTGGGCTGAAAATAGTCCTGATCCCTGCGGCTGAAACCCCTCCGACGGGGGGATGGCAGCCCACCCCCGCCTGTAGTTAATTGGAGGGGGGGAAGCAATCAGGGAAAAGTTATTCTGCATTATTTATAGCCTGCACTTGCCAGGAACTTACTCGCAGAGATCTGCAATTTAGGGTTTAAAGACTCCTCATTTGTTTCCCGGTGCAGCGTGTTAAGGAATAACAATGAAGGCACCGGGAAAGCCGGGAGCCTCCAAATTAAAAGGCCGTTTAATGAGGTTCATCTGCCAACCTGGATTTAACCCATTTGTCTGAGCAAAGCCACGTGCCAGGGAGACGGCACGAGGGGCTGGCAGGAGGGACCTGCCCCGGCTCTATCCGTGCCCGCCGCTGCCCAAAAACCACCTGGGAGAGGGGATGGATGGACAGACGGATGCTCGGAGCGCCCGAGACCATGTGTCAGGTTTCCAGGCTGGATGCGTCCACTCTCAAACCAGACAGCAAAGGAGGTGCAAAGGGAAGGAGGAGAGGGAAGGACAGACGGACACCCCCGTGCAGGAGCGGGGACAGAGCCACGTGTCCCCCCAGCATCCCAAAATGACCCCGGCTGCGGGCTGTGAAGCCCCGTCCCCGGTACTCACGTACTTTTGCTTTTCCGCCTCATTTCTCTGCAGCGAGGTTTCTGCGCACAGTGCTTTGCCGTCGATGCCGGAGAGCGGGGGCTCGGCCGCTGCCGCGAGCCCGGCCGCCGGCGACGTCCCCTCTCTGCGCTCTGCGGGGGGACACGTTTCACACAGCCGCGCGGGGGACAGCAGCGGTGGCCGCCGGGGACCACGGGCCAGGGGACGGGTCAGGACGTATCCCCCGCGCCCCGGGGATGCTCGGAGGCACGTGGGGGGACCCGGCTGGGGACCGCCGCTGCCACCCTCGTCCGACGGGGCGGCCGGCGCCGCGGGGTACCTTTGGTGCCGGCAAGCTCCAGGTGCTTCTTCCAGGGGTGGCTGAGGTCCTTCAAGGGGGTGGTTTCAGGCTCGAGGCACTGGAGCTGCTGCAGCCGGTCCTCCAGGCTCCGGGCAGCCTCCAGCACAGGAGCGGGGTCTGCGGGACACGGGATGCGGCGGTGAGTGGCAGGGATGCMCACCACCAGCCCTCTCCCACCTCCCTGGGTACCTGCTGCCCACCCTCCTCACCCCCCACCCCAGGGCAGCCGCCCTCCGCACCCTGCTTAAAACCAGAGCGGGTGCCCTCCCGGCCCCGGGGCACCCCTCGGTCCCACGCTTTCCATCGCCAGCCCCGAGGGACYGGCAGGGCTGCGTGGGGGCATCACCTCCCCGAGCGAGCCGGTGGCACCCGCAGCACCGGTGGCCCYGGTGCCGCCAGCGCCGGCCCGTTTGGGTGCAGACAATGGCGGTTTGTGCCGAGGTAAGCAGGTGCATTCAGAGCCGTCCGTCTTCCCTCTGTCAGCATTACACCATCATTAGCTAGTGTCTGCTCAGCAGGGTGTGCCATTATGTCTCCCAGGGCTGATGTAATTATACATTGACATAATTAACCCAGCAAGCCCATTAAGCAGGCCAGCTAAAAATTCATCTATAATTATTTGTTGTGTGCATGCTAATGAGTCCATCTGCACTGCCATTGTACAACATGAACAAATTAATTTACAAGTCTGGATTTTTTAATAAGTTCACGAAAATGTCTCCTATTGAGCCAGGTTAATATAGGTTTGGGGTTGTTTTTTTTTTAGAAAAGGARAGGAAAGAAAATAGATTTGAATTCTCCAGGGTCAAAAAGTTAGACAAACAGGGAAGTGGGACGGAGCCGGGCGTGCTACTGTACGGCACGGACGCGTGGCACACATCCAAGGGCAAAAAATAATAACGGTGATGGAAAAAAAATCAAACAATTGGCTGCCTCCGCTCCGAACAGGACGCAGAGCAGGTCTTCTGCTCAGCGAGTCCCTGGCTGAGACAGCAGCGGTGCGGGATGAAGGGGGTCCGGTGCCACCGCGGCCGTGCCGTGGGATTCGCGCTGGTCCGGGGCTGCGSCGGCACAGCCCAACCGCAGCACCGGGCATCTTGGGGGTGAGCGGGTGAACCTTCCCGAAAGACGCAGGATTTCACCTGTGATCCTCGCTGCAAGTGCCCAGCACAGATGCTCCTTGCAACTGAGCGAAGCCAAGACACGTGCCCCCCAAGATGGAGTTTGGGGGTCCCCCYGACTTGCCGCTGCCCTCCCATCCCACAGCACCGCGGCCGCGGGGTGCAGAGCCTCACCACAGCACCCACCACGCGGCTTCCCCCCAGGACCAGCAACTGCCAGACCCCGTGCACTAACACCGAAAGCCCCTGGAGCATCCTTCTCCATGGAGAAYGTCCCCCCTTCTTCCTGCTGGATGTCACAGAGACCCCGCGGACGGGCCGGGATAAAAGGTTTGTGCCCAGAGCTGGGTTGCAAGGACCCAGCCGGAGGCGGGTCCCGAGCCCCGCCGGCACGCTGCCGGCTTTGGCACTGAACCGGGAACTCGGCTCCGGCTGGGACCCTCCCAGGCTGCTCGCGGTGTTTGGCCGGCACCGGAGCTGCCGCTCGGCATCCTTTGGGCTGGTTCCCCATCCAAGGAACCATCAAAGAGAGTCGTGGCRATGTGGCGCAGCCCCGAACCGGACTGGATGCTCTCACAGCCATTAATAACACYCGTAAGTACACAAGCTGAGATAACGATACGGCTAATTAAACCCGGTGCTCCAGGGCCCCAGCTCACAGGCTGCRGGGGCCAGGGGTCCCCCCCGCGCTCCCCTGGCCCCGAGGGCTCCGTGCCAGCCCGCAAACTGCCTCCGCAGGGATAAACACCGGGGCAGGCCCCGTCCGATCCGCGCCGGCAACTCCTCTCGCCTCCGTGATGAGAAATAATATGGGAGGAACTGGCCTGAGCAATAAAGCTCCGGGGATTTTCCTCACGTCAGCATTTTCCCTCCCGCGAGCCACAGCCCCGCCACTGAAATACAGCCGGCGCGATCCCCCAGCGTGCTGCTCCCCGTTTGGAGCCGACATCCTGGGACGACGTGGTCAGGAGCAGAGCTTTTAGAAGGGAAAAGAGCAAGCGGCGCTTCAGCTCCGCTCCCTACGTCAGCTGGGGCAGCGCTGATGCAAAATGCCCGCTGGATTAATTAATACCACGCTGTCCATCCACTGGGAAAGCCCTGTCCTCGGCTGCGGGGCCGGCCGCGCGCGAGGTSTCCAAATGCAGCAAGGGGCTGCCAAGCTCGCGCCAAGCTCGCGCCGTGCTCGCGCTGCCGGTGAACAAACCCTCCTGCCGCAGGGCCGGAGAGAGGATGCGCTTGAAACCGAGCACAACGCCCGCTCAYGCCAAGGCACCGCGGACGCCACGTGCCGTCGCACTCTGAGCCGCGCGGGAGGGCTCGGGACACTGCCCGTGAAGCAGGGGATGGTCCCCCCTGCGTGGGTCACGGCAGCACAGCTGGGTGATGGGTGACACGAGAGAGGTACGTGCCAAAACAGGACCTCGGGGCGTGCACGCTCCGGCGCTGCGTCCCCCCGTGGCAGCTCCCGCACGCCCGGGGGCCGCGGCGTGGCATCGCCCACCGACGGCGCAGCCGGCTCCCGCTGACCCATGTGCCAGCAAGTCCCTGCCGCAAAGCAGARCCTGCTGCCCAGGCGCGCTTATCTACCGCTCCATACGCTCACCCACTATATATACACCTATATTTATACGTATATAAATATAATATAGTGCTGCCACTAGCTGGCGTTATTGGCTGTCCTTTAGTGGCACCGGCAGTGCTGCAGCAGGGACGGGAGCGGTGGGTCCCTCCTGGTGTCCCCAGCCCYGGCATGGGGGAGCGGGGCTGGGGGCCGTTCCCCGTGCTGGAGGGGGTCTGGGCCACCAGCAGACCCGCTCCTGGACACCCCCACCGCAGCACCGCAAAGCCACCAGAGCAGCTCGAAGCACCGCGTGATGGTGGGATGGGGCGCGAGATGTCCTGGGTGCTCACCACCCCCTCCTGAGCATGCACGGCTCCAGGGAGCACCCGTGTCCCCGGGGGACCGACAGCCCATCCCTGCGCCAGGGCCCGGCCGCTTGGCCCGGCCTTTGGCAGAGGTCTCCGTGCCGTGGGCTGAAGGGTGACACCTGCCTCATGCCGCTGTCCGGCTCCAAGAGGAGCGCGGGGCACCCATGGTGCATCCGCGGGGCACCCGTGGTGCATCCATGTGCACCCGCAGTGCATCCATGTGCACGCACGGTGCATCTGCGGTGCACTCATGTGCACGCACGGTGCATCCGCAGTGCATCCATGTGCATCCACGGTGCATCCACGTGCACGCACGGTGCATCCATGGTACCTCCCCGGTGCATCCGTGGTGCCGTTACCTCTCCCACCGGGCCAGCACCTCCTCCGTCACCCCATCCCAACCTGCTCAAACACAGCCACCGGCGCCCTACGAATCCCTCCACGAGTCAAAGTCAGCCTTAAATCAAATCATCCCCAACAACAATGACATTAATTATGCTTTTAACACATTTTACTGCTTCCCCCCTTCCCTTCACGCCACATCTGTGTGAACAATATCCAAAAGATTTACGGTTTTCTCCCGTAATTACAGACACACAGCCAGCTCACTTATCAAAATACTTGCTGAGCAATCAGGCTCCGTTACAGTCTCTGCCAGAGATTTGTGTTGACAGCAGCCATTCAAAGCAAAAAATGTCGAATCAGGACTTATGTGGCGCTTGTAAAGTATTCCACAAAGAGTTCGCCTGTCGAGAGACACACGGACATGTAACAGACGGGGATAAAAACGACGGGGGGGAGGATTTGGGGAGCAGGAGGGGAGAGGGGAGCAAGAGATGGATGCTGGGGAAGAGGAGAGAGAGGGGAGGAGGAGAAAGGGGGGTGCAGAGATCAGAGGGGAGCAGTTTTGGGGTGGCCAAGTGTGTGCATCTCCGTGCATGTGTGTACGTGTGCGTGCACGTGTGTGCATGCATGTGCAGGCGTGTGCAAGCAGGAAGAGCACGGCGGGTGAGGGGAGGGAGGTGGGGAGGGAAGATAACTGGGTTCTGGAAACCGAGCTGACATTTGGTTCTTGTAGCACAGGAGAAAATTTAATGAGGACAAAAATATGTCTCCCTAATTCCCCTAAGAAATCATTAAAACATTTTGTTATTCCTAAATGTCTGGAAAATGAATTAGTGGCCCTGCAGGAGCCCTTCTGCGCATCTTCAGCCGTTTGCAGCTCTCCGTCCTCGCCGTGCCGCGGGATGCTCTGTGCCGCCGTGCCCAGCGCAGCCGGCACCCCCCGGCTCAGAGCGCGGCAGAGCCCACGGTGGGGAGCGGGGAGCAGCGGGGAGGGGGGTCCCGGCCCCTCACCCGGCCCTAGCACCGACTCTGCCAACACAAGCCTCAGGGCTGCCCCGTGCCTCAGTTTCCCCCTCCCAAGACTTCAAGCAGCGCCCCGGACCGGGGGTACACGCCAGCACAGCGGTGACACGGGGAAAGCCGTCCCCGAGCCGCGGTCGGTGCCAGGAGCCGTGCTGCGAGCCGGCGCTCGGTCGTTTCGGTTAACTTACCGTCAAAAAGACAAGTGGGGATAGCCGCAGTGTTATTACAAGGGCTGAGCAAATGTATTCCTTTCCTAATGTCAAGATGCATTTGGCTCAGGGGCTGAAACACAGCGATGGCAAAAGCTGTTTCCACTCCTCTCTTCGGTTGGTATTTCCAGAGCACCATGCGCGAGCGGAGGTCGGCGAYGCCAGCCGCGCCGGGGCCGGGGCCGGCAGCGCTGCCGTGGTCCTCGCTGGCTCCTCTCGGCACCGGCGCCGGCACGCGACTCGTTAGGCAGCCAGGTCGCCAGCGCGTTGCTTACCTGGAGCTTCGATTAATTGCTTGTAAACGCTCAGGAAAGCCGTCTCAGCCTCCTTGCTTCTCTTACTAAGTGCAATCACCTGCAGGGAGATGGAAAAAGGGGGTGAGAGATGGGCTCAGAGGAGAGAACCGGCTCCGCCGGACCACCAGGACCGGTGCCACCCACGACCGGCACGCGGGTCCCCCCCGGCACGGCTCTGTGCCCGCTCCGCGCCCCGCGCAGCCGCTCGCCGCCTTCGGCTAAACTCCTCGCGCCGCTGCCATGTCACGTCGCCCTAAATCATTGATGCGCTCTGAGTAAATGAAAATTATAATTTAATGTCGGCGCTTAAATAAGAAATAAAGAAGCCTGCCTGTTGTTGTGCTTGCTGGGCTGGATCCGGCACACAGCCCTCGCCGGCCACCCTCCCCAACACGGCACGGCTGGGGCGATGCCGCGGGCAGGAGCGATGCTCRTGCCGGCCCCGTGCGCCAGGACCGGGACATCGTGCCGCTGTCCCCCTCGGCTGCCGGGGTGCCGGCGACACTCGCGCCGGCGGTGGGGAGACGGCACGCCGCATCGCTAATAACCGAACAACATATTAATCTGCCGCTCGCCCCCATCCAACATTTATGAGCATGAATCATTTACTCCCCTTAATTTTTCAAGGCGCGATGACACCTCGGGGTGGGGGCTGCCGCCCACCAGGCTCCGGCACATTTTGTTTGCTGAGGGTCCCCTGCACATCCAGCCCCACCTGCAGTGGATGGGATGGGGTGCCGGTGGGACACACGGACCTCTGTGTCCCTGCCGCCTYGGACGCAGGAGCCGGGGATGGAGGTGATCCATTCCCAGCCAGAAAATGCCCAGTTTGACCCAAACTGGGCACCCACGCCAACTGATGATGGAAGAAGAGGTGCCCACCCAGCATTCAGTGCTGACAGACACACTATTACCAACAGCAGACTAGTCAATTAAACCACTCTTAAGCCACCGATGGGCTAATTATCAAACGAAGCCCGAACTTCGCGCCTCAGCCCCATGGCAGCTCCTGTGCCAGAGCATCTTTTCCCTCTGCCCGCCTCCTCCATGCCAGCGGAGCTCCCGGCTCACCCCGCCAGCCCGGATTGCGATTGCTTGTCATTCAAACCCAAAGCAAACCGCTCATTTGTAATCCAGCAGCCACCTGAGCAAACCGCCTTCTCCTTCCACGCTCGCAGGCACTGGAGCACAAAGATCATTTTTCTATTGTTAAAATTGTATAAGCCGGGCTTTTTATAGCCTCTCGTACACAAACCTACTTTTTCGGCGCCGCGTTTCCAGCAGAGGAGGAATTTGGGGGCTTTTCTTCAGCGTTCTGCAAAATTGCTTGGCTTCGGGGTGCTTTAAAATAATAATAATAAAGCAGGGAAGAGAGGGGGGAGGCAGCAAGCAGACGGCGAGCGGCACCGCCTGCGTATCGCAGCAGGACAGCATCGCGCCTGCCGAATTTGCCGGCAGCACGCGGCGTTGGGGTGGCGCGGGGAGCCCTGCCAGGGGGTCCGTAAGGATGCAAAGACACAGCGGTACTGGGGTGCTCCACGGCGTCAGCCCTGCGTGACCCCCCCACTTCCCACATCCTTCGGACTTCGCGCGGGAGGGGAGCRGGAGCGGGCACGGCCCATCGGAGCGACGGGGACGCCT
Source organism: Oceanodroma leucorhoa (assembly GCA_030449065.1). NCBI lineage: Eukaryota > Metazoa > Chordata > Aves > Procellariiformes > Oceanodroma > Oceanodroma leucorhoa. The sequence continues at coordinate 1,063,648 of JASVER010000097.1, forward strand.
GGACCTGCTCGAGCTGCTCTGAAGAGCTTCATCTCCCCTGAGACGGCATCAACCAAAGGGTGCAGAGTAAAGAGCCAGCCCAAATGTGTTCTCCATCACCTCTCCATCACCCGTGCCTGTCCCCCCGCGCATCCCCAAGTTGTGCCAGCGGGGAGGAGCCGGCCCAGACCTCCAAATCGGGCTGTTTCCGCTCAATTTCGGTCACATCATAGAGACAAAGTGTTTTTCAAGGGGAAACTTTGAAGCCTTTCCTTCTCCTCGGCAATCCTGATGGAGATCCAAGCATCCTCCACCGGGAACGTCGTGGCTCCGGAGCGGACGGGAGCCTGCAGCACCCCCACACTGGGGTCCCGTGGACCTCACCTCTCCTCCGCCACCCGCCACGGGCTCAACGGGGACGGATCCAGGTTTCCTCCTGGTTCGTGCGAGGGGTCGACCCCCCGCTCAGCCCACCTTCCCAGGGAGCACCCGCGGACGCGGCTTAACACCTTTCCACCCATTAACTACCATCAGCATCTTAATCGGAGCCGCAGGACCCGCGGTTTGCTGGTGAGGAGGCATTTGGGGGTCATTTCACCAGCCCCGGCTCCTGCCCCGTCCCCCCGCGCTGGGCTCTGGCTGGGGGCCGGCACGTTTCAGCCCCCGTCGGCACCCGGGCATCACCGGGGCGGCTGATCGGCAGGACGGCGAGCCAGGCATCTGCTCTGCTCTTTCGGAGTCCCGCTAAACGTCAAGGAAATGTCAGTGARAAAAAAAAAATAGTTAAAATTTTCAGCGACCTTTTCCGGATGGGGATAATTCACCAAAATGCCAGGGGTGATTCCCGCCGGAGCAGCTCYATGTGCCACACAAGCACGGCTCACCCCAATCCTTGAAACCGCTGTTATTCCTCACGTAGAGCTGAATAAACACCCGGAAAAAGCCCACATCAGCCTTAAAATCAAGGTTTTGTAGAAAAAAAAACCCTAAATGTTTGCTCCCTCGGGGCAGAAGCTGGGCCAAACCGTGTCCCCATCTGAGAGGGTGATATCACCCGCGTCCTGCTGAAAAGAGGTGAAAATGGCTAAAAATGGGGGAGCTGAACGTCCCCGCAAGCAGCCCCAGCTCGATGGGGTCGGGACGGCRTCGTCCCCGCTCCCCTCATCACCACGATGCCCATCGGCGACGGCAAACCCGCCGCCAACCRCTCTCCCTCCGCCCGCAAAGCCCTCGGCAGCCGGCGGCGAGCTCTGCCTCCSCGTTATGTATCGACGTACTATTAATTTCTATTTTTTTTCCCTCCCTCCGTCTCCCTCCGCAGCATCCACGGGCTCAAGGTGAGGCACGGCAGCAGCGCAGGATCGCCGCCGCGTGATGAATTACATTTACGCGCCGGGTCCTTTTCATGGCTGGTGACTTTCCAGCAAAGCAATTATCACTGTAGAATGCGTAATAGCCTAATTAATTACTATTGTCAGGCTGGCCTCTGTGCCATGATTATACCTTCCGAAGCCAACTTTTTAAACATTTGGAAGCAGAAATATTATTATAATTGACTGACAAAATGGTAAAACTCCCCCAGCGCAGCCGGTCCTCCTCCCGGTATGGCGGCGAGGACCGACTGTCTGAGCATCTCCCCTCCAAAGGCGCGGGATTTGCATCGCACCGGCGGTGAGTTTATTCTTATATCCATGAGATCAAGTGCAGGATAAGTAGCGGGTTATTTCCATCTAAATACTGGTGGCAGTAAACCATAAATGAGCTCTTTTTCAGCAGAGAGGAACAGCTGTCGGGGGAGAAAGCGGCAGCAGAGACCCCAAATGTTGAAGAAAACTGGTGAAAAAATACATTCAAGCCTTCGCTATTTTCCTCRCTTTTTCTGCTGATGTGTAAAGAAGTCGGGGAGAGCGGGAGGGCTGCGGAGGGGTGAGGGGGGAGAGCCTGGGAGGGAGCCGCTGTCCCAGGGGAGAGCTCTGGGTGATGGGGGCTGGACCCCCCGCGCGGCACCAGCCGTGGGCCGGGGAGCCCCCGCCTCACGCCGGGGTCCTTTGCTGGTGCCCCGTGTCCGACCGACTCCTTAAACCCATCACACACGTGCACAGACCCATCGCACACC
>JASVER010000097.1:1066555-1110167 GCA_030449065.1 Oceanodroma leucorhoa
ATCCCTCCAAAGGCAGAAGCAGCTCACACCGTTTTCACAAGGCCAAAAAGCAATTCATGTCAAAAAGATCAATAATATAAAAATAAAGCCCGAGAATTCTAGTTAAAGGGAACGTCATAGAAATATGTTGTTCACGTTCATGATTCAGAGATTAAAAAAAAAAAAAATCAATGTAAGTTCTTCAGATGATGTTATTTCTAATGAGAAATACACCGAGACTGCTGCAAATAACTGCTTAACGGAGAAAAAAACCACATTAATAATTTACTTTATAAAGCATAGTATCCCGAATCCAAGAAAATTGCTGCTGGTTCTTAATTTTGTTGTAATACTTCCTGACAAGTTCAATGATGCTTTGGCAAAGTTCTTGAGAGCAGAGTCAGAGGACGTTCAGCTCATTAGGTTATTTTTTTTCCCCTCTTTTTCCGCGGCATCCCGGCCCGGRGAGAAGCTCTTCCCCTCCTCCGCACCGCAGGATTTCTCGGGCTGAGCCCCCAAATCGGCGCCAGCCCTGCCAGCCCCTGCCTGCTGCCGGAGCACCCTCCTGCCCCCCCAACACCCCTCCCCAGGTGAGCTACAGCCTCCGGACACCACGCAGCAAGCGGGGAAAATATTTCAAGCTTATTTTACCATCTTCACCAACATAATTTAATACACTTTTTTTTTTCCACTGGCTGGTTTAGTTGAGGTTTTTTTTCTTAATTTTTTTCCTGTTTTTTTTTTTTTTCCTGAATTTATTTTTTTAGTGCATTTGCTGACAGTTGGCAACTCCGAACCATCTGCTACCGACACACGCTGAAACGAAAGGCTTCAGCGTCGAACCCAACGCGGCTCGAAGGAGCAGGCTGATTTCTGATGGTCGACGTGAGAAGGGGCCACGCCGGCGGGTTTATTCCCCGCGGGGCCGGATTGGCTTGCAAGCCCACAAAATTATTTTCCTGCAAAATTATTTTCCTGCAAAATTATTTTCCTGCAAAACTATTCAAAACTCCCCGGGCGGCTGGCGGCAGCGGTTCAGGTTGGTGGAGGAGGTGGGCAGGGATGCGCGGGGCTCTGCACCCCCGGCGCGGATGAAGCGGGGTGATGAGGGGGTTCCCACTGGCCCCCGAGTTCGGGATGGAGCCGGGATGGAGCTGGGATGGAGCCRGGATGGAGCCAGGCTGGCCCCGGCACACGGGCGCACCCCGAGCATCGCAAAGTTTCACCTCCCATTTAGCAGAACAAAACTTTTAATTTAGATGTTTTCATCTATCTATCAGAGTAAAAAAAAATAAGTTTAAAATAATGACTGTAATAAATGAAGGTAATTAATTGTAGTTTGTTCCTTTACTGTCTAGTCAGCTTAATTTTACCTTTTCATCTAATAATGAGAAAATAATTTTTGTGCTCTGAGGGTTAATGATATGTAACTGCAAGAGCTGCTAATTGCATGTTGCAAACTATTCATCAAAATCCCCATCTGCGCTACTTGATTATGTTTGCTAAATTATTGCTTTGAATTATCTTTCATAAAGCAACTTTTGTAATTAGCAGGGCTTTCGCTTTGCTCTTTTCTCCGTCGAAGGATATTCAAACTTTGTCCGTCTCAAGCTGTTGCCATTAAACTGCCGTCGCGGGCAGCTTTTGGCGAGAGAAAGAAACTGCCCTTTAGCTAATCGGGGTGGGGGGGGGAAAGCCGGGTTCATTCTCCGCGGGTACCATTTATTCTCCCGGCCCCGCTCCTCCTTCCTCGAGCAAAAAATTATATAGGAACAATATAGGAGCCTAAATGTATATGGGATGTATTTGGAAATGGCAGAGAGAAATGGCCCGAAAAGCCCATCCGCCCCCACCTGGGTTAATATTTCAAAATGATTTTTTTTYCCCCTTCCCATTTACAAGAAGGAGCAGAGGGGGAACGCTCGCCATTCATCACCGCGCTTTTATGGGCTCCTTCCCATGACGCAGATGATGTAGCGCTCTGCTCTCCCTGGTTAATATTCATGGGGAGCGCTGAAAAGTGTGCTTCGCGGGGAAAAAATATATTAAAGAAGTATTTTAAAAAATTTGAAAAAGAGGGAGTGAAAAGAGGGGAAAGAGGAGGAAAAGAGGAAGAAGAGGAGGAAAAGAGGGGGAAGAGGAGAGAAGAGGAGAGAAGAGGGGAGAAGAGGGGAGAAGAGGGGAGAAGAAAAAATATTGAAGAGAAAAAAGAGGGGGGATAAAGAGGGAAAAAGAAAAAAGAAAAAAATATTAGGGGGAAAAAGAGTCCCGAGGGCCCCCGCGAGCCTGGCCCCAGGAGAAGCAGCAGCACTCTGGTGTCCATCCCCCCCTGCCTGGCACTGAAGCAGCCCAGAAACCCAACCTCAGGGGAGTGSAATCCACCTTTTGGGATAAAATCCCCCAAAACCTCCTGTGGAAAAAAAACCCTGGGGGGGAGGAAGGCGGCCAAGCCGGGGAAGCAGCTGCTGCCGAGCTGGGAATCGCATCCTGCTCTCCCTTACACCCCCATAAATCCAGAGCCACTTGGACGGAGGGACCGKCTGGGGCTCCCCGAAGGACATAGCTCATATTCTCGTAGCGGATCTAATGAAGACTATCGGAAAAAATGCAGTATTTAAAAGACTGAAAATGTATTCCTATTGTTATCACTCTCTTTTATGTGTTTACGCATAGTGCATCGGAATGAATCAATACTGGATTGCCCTATAAATAAATGAGCATATCAGTAAACCCAGTAATAAAATGAAGTGATGAAAAATATGGAAATCAGTCGCATTTGTGTAAATCCACTTATTGTTTACTTTAATATTTTCTTATGCAGTTCCRTAGCTCCAAAGAGACAGATTTAAAATCAGGTAATGCTCAGCAGATGACAGATCCTAATGTGTCGCTGCTGGCAAGCTCAGAGTACCGGCAGCTCTCCAGGGGTTTCCATCGAAGCACATTAGAGGAGCAGAGAAAGCAGCCCCCAAAGAGAGAGCATTAAAAAGCCGGGGAGAAGAAGAGGTATCCTGAAGTGCAATGCATCTCTCGCCGGCATCGGGGACCAAAGCCAAGGCATCCACAGAGCCTACGGGGATGTGGTATGGGCACGGGGCTGGGGAGCACCTGAGTCAGGCTGGAGGATGGAGAAGTGAGGTGCCTTCTGCAGCAACGGGGTGGGCTGGGACCACGTCATCCCACCCCGGTGCTCAGMTCCTCCTCACATCACCCATTGCAACCTCATCTGGTGCATCCCAGCCACACCATGGTATCTCCTGGCCATGTCGTGGCACCTCCTGGCCATGCCACAGCACCTCCCTGTCACACCATGGCATCTCCTGGCCATGTAGTGGTACGTCCTGGCCATGCCACGGCACCTCCCGGTCACACCATGGCATCTCCTGGCCATGTGGTGGTACGTCCTGGCCATGCCACGGCACCTCCTGGCCACACCATGGCATCTCCTGGCCATGTGGTGGTACCTCCCAACCACATGATGGCATCTCCTGGCCACGCCACGGCACCTCCTGGCCATGCCACGGCACTTCCCGGCAGCGATGGCTCCTTCCCCTGCCTGGAAGCTCTCCAGGCAGGGCCACCATCCCTGGTGTCCTGCAGGGGACATCAGGGAGCTCGCCGGCAGCAGGGGAGGCAAAACAAATGGATTTTATCAGCTGCAGAAACTCCTCAGGGCTGGGGGCAGTGACCCCATGCCTTGGTCACACCAAGCCGGGTCCAGTCTGTCCCTCCCAGGGCTCTCCCCTTCCCATTTCAAACCCTCAAGAGCTGATGGGGTGGGAAGGGGGTGGGAAGGGGCTGGGATCATGTCCGGGATCACGGGTGGGGGGCGAGGGCAGCTCCTGCCCGCTCCCCTGCCCACCTCTCGTTTGAGCATCTCCCTACAACGCTGCCAGTTTTTCCTCCCACCCAGGCAGGCAGAAAACACCCCTCCTCRCACAGCCTCCGAGGAAAGCTATTTTAGAGTTGCTCTTTTTTTTTTCTTTCCCTTCTCATCTTTTTTTAATTTTTTTTTTTTTTTTAAAAAAAACACAACACATCTCCCCCCATCCGGGCTGCGAGCTGGGTGCCAGCATCTCGGCGCCAAATGCTCAACGCTTACTTTTTATAAACGCCTCAAAACCCAAAGTTTCCTCCCGCGCTGCCGGGATGCATCCAGGCGGATGCTGCATCCCCCCGCAAAGCCCCCGTCTCCCGGCTCTGCCCATCCAAAGRAGCTACCGGGGGCAGAGGGAGCAAAAAAAGTCCCCATACCCCAAGGTTAGGGGCTACAATTTGTCTTTGTGGCTAATTAGCTTCCCTTCTTGTTAGTCACTTCTATCYACGGTTCTCAAAAATCTAGTTGTCGGGGAGGGAAATCCACCGTCCTGCCGAGTTAATTCTCCAACAACAAATCTCCTGTACCTCAGGTACATTTTTCTTAAATTCCCGGCTGAGTTCAATTAAATGTTTATGAGACTGTGTGCTTTCCCCCCACCGCGCTGCCAGCGCCGAAGCAACAGAATTAAGCTCCTTCTGGAACAAAACAAAAACAAAAGGAGGAGGGGGGGAAAAAAAAGSGGGGGTGGGAATAAAATAAAGGTGGTTTAGGAGGGTTGGGTTTTAAGATTGCAGGAATACAACTCCCCCAGACTGATTTTGCTCTGCGTCGCACAGCCACAGCGCGTTGGCAATATCGACAAGGAGGTTTATATGAATAATTGAAGAAATTCTGTATTCCCCGCAAAAGAAAAGGCAAGCCGAGAGGGTTGTTGAGATAATCAGGAGCTCGCTAATCAATATTCTCAGCCCCAGCCTCCTCCTCGCTTCTCCAAAAGGAGCAGTGCCATAAGCTCATCAGTAACTGTAAAAAAAACATCGCACTCCGAGTGTCAAAATAGTCAAGTACAGCATATTGTATTGCCAGATTTCCCTCCCGGTCCACCCTGGTGCCAGATTACATCCATCAGCGGGGAGGGAAGCCGTCCAACGATGACTTACTTATGCTTAAGTGTTCATAAATAAGGTTTTTAAGATATAGATGGCTTTTTAATTTTGGTGGAATGTGAAAAAAAAAAAAATAAAATAAAAATGATGGGATTGATGTGATGGGAAGCAACCTCTTGGGTGCTCCCCGGTAAATCCCACAGCCCGGCTGTGCCGGGGGATGTCCCAGTCCCTATCCTACTTGTATCGCGGTGAAAATAGCCAGAAAAAATTTATGCCGGCACTATAAACCATGGCAAAGCCTTTGTCTGATGGGGAGATACGGCAAGAGACCGTATCCCCGCCATGAAAACCTCATTAGACAGACTAATTACTGCCCTGCAGTCGGCGGGAAGAGACAGAAACCGTAAAACTTGACCGGGGGGGGAGGCTATTAATTGCTTTTTGATAAATTGGGGGTTGAGGTGCTGGTGGCGGAGGTCCGGAGGTGCCTGCGTGGGGCTCGGCTGCACCCCGAGCTCCGGCCGCCGGCGATGCACGTCCTGACCCTGACTCGCCCACTCCGAGCGTCCCCGCCCGGCTCCCAAAATGGGCACTTTTGGGGAAAATTGGGTTTGCAACGGAAGGAGCCGCCACCGCCAGGCTCAGCAGCTGGTCCCGGCTGCAGGACCTGCAGTTTGCTCCCTCACCTCCAGTTTCCTCCATCCTCACGTCCCACCAAAACCTCAGGACCGTGGCCACCACGCTCGGCACGGAGCCDGCCTTGCCCCCCGGCGCCGCGGGGATTTAAGCCACAACTACCCAAACTGCGGGGGACTGAGCCCGTCCTCCCCGTCCCACCGGCATCACCAAAATCCCACCCGGCCGTGCCACGGTGGGACAGGAGGAGACACGGCGCAGGGCGGCCACCACCATCCCCTGCTAGATGGGCCACGGGGCAGGCGGGGTGACCCCCRCCATCAATCCCCCCCTACGCCTTATGTAAATCCGCGATGCTAAAGACGTATGGAGCCAATTACCAGGGGTCACTGCCGGGTGTAAAATTCAGACGACGAAGCTCCCGGTCTCAAATGAATTTGCGTGAGATTGCAAGCTTACTGCCTTTTATTGGACAATATAAATATTTCACTGTTCTATAAAAAAATATTGGCGAGAAAGCAGATAAACCCAAGTCCTGTGTGTATACAGAGAAGCAGGGAGTGAAAAACGGCCGTCAGCATCTTTTTAACGGCCTTTGGTGCGGTACGGGAACAAGGGTTGCGAAGGGGATTTGGGGCAGTGAGACTGGGGGACCCCAGGGACCCCCGTCCCGGATCCACCGGGGCTACGCCGGGAAAGGGAGCGATGCCGGCGGCGCAGCCGAGACACACGGACGGCGGCGTGGTCCAAGGGGGTTGTGTTTTGAGCCGGCCGCGATGGAGAGCAACACACGGGACGCAGAAGCGGATGTGGAAACCTTGGAGGCTCGGCACCACTCCCAAAAAGCAGATGCTGCCTCCCAGATCCTGCGCTCACCGCGGAGGATGCCCAGGAGAGTCGGGTCGGGAACGGCCCTGCCATACAGATCAATCCCACATGCATTTTCCTAACAGTTTTCCCCACCTTGTCCTTCTGGGATCGTATCTGTCCTCACTGCAGACCCCCATGCCAGCACAGAGCATCCTCATTTCATGCTCACCGATAGATCAACCGTTCCCCGTGACAATAAAAGCGGGAGAAAGGAAAAAATAAAAAGCCTATAGGAATCGATACCTCTTTCTCTCTCTCTACCTATATTTTATTAAAAACTTTCGCATCAATATTAATGTTTAAATCCTCACCAAGCTGAGTTTAATTACCTGTAAACTGCATCCACAGCTATGTGGACTTTGCTCCTCGCCGCAGTAAATACAACCGCGGAGGAGCAGTGCCGATATCTCCGAGCATCACCTTCCCGTCCCCGCAGGAGCGGCCGCATCCAGCCCCCCGTCCCCCAGCAGCATCCCCCGCCATGCGGGGAGGGGACAGCGGGTGATGGAGATGGAGCCACGGCGTGACCCGACCAGGGATGGAGCCGAAAGGAGAAGGGGGGAGATGAGAGAAGGGGAAAATTGGGATCCTGGGAAGAAAATGATGCGTAAATATAAAATATCTGGGGCTCTTGCTGCCAAAAGGAATCTGCTTTCAGCCACGATGTGAATCATAACATTCGGGAGGGAGGAACGAGGGAGAAGTATTTGAATGGAGTCCATTAGCGGCTGAGGACGATGAATAACTCACAGGCAGCGGGAACCGCTCCTGAGCCGCCGGCGAGGTCACGGATGACTGGCACGACGGGCTGGGAGCTGCCGGAGAAACCAACCGGGGCTGGGACCGGACCTCCCTTAACTCACCCGGCAGCCACCTCCTCCCTTTGCCCGCTGTGCCGGGAAGGAAAAATACAAGTTTGTCACGCTTTCCCGGCTGCYTCGGCCGTGCCACGCTTGCACACGTGTGGCTGCATCCTTTAACCATGGGCACGGTGGCCAGGAGGGAGCAGGGATCAGGCCCGCTGCTGCCACCGGCCACCCCAGGGCCCGTCCCAGGRCCACCAATGGTCCGCGGTCCCGCGGCACAGACGCTGAGCCGCGAGGTCTCGGCATCTAAAATGGAATCGGGGTTTACAGCGCGTTATCRAAAGAGCTGTAATGGGATCTCGCAGAGGGCAGAGATTTGAGACGTGCATCAGATTTCCATTCCCGGGGAGACAGGAAAAGCTGTGTTTTTTAAAAAAACCCATATAGCAAGGGATGCTATCTAATGGTGGCTGCTCACAGGCAGCTCCACCGCCCCGGTGTTTTGCCATCCCGCTCCTCACCAGCGGCCAAAGAGGGGCTGATGGAGGGGGCCAGCCCGGTCCTGCTCCCCGCATCCCTGCAAACCCCCCCGGCAAACCCCCCGCCACGCTCCTCCTGCATCCCGCAGCCTCGGCTCCTCCCGGCCGGCGTCGTTAAGGCCCCTTCCTTATTACAGCTATTACAGCCGCTTCCCAAGGCCAGGGCTGGGACGGCGACGGTAGCGTTCGAGGGCTACACTTCCAGAATAATATTCATTACCATATTCATTCAGTGTTTATCTCGCAGATGTACGGATCCGTTACAATGGAGAAAAAAGAGAACTCAGAATTTGTTCTCAAAAGATATTCAAATTAGTTAATCAAGAGTCCTTTTATTACGTGTCTCATGTACCAGCAGCAACTATCCATAGAGATAAATGATCAGCTGCTAATAACTGATTACATTGCAGCAAGTGTTTTCTTATCCCTATTACCACCATGTTTAAAGACATTTTATAAATTTCTAATTATTGTAAATTGTTTCTCCTTTTGAAAACATCTTCCCATAGTCATCAGCTGTCAATTTTCCCTGAAAATCTTTCTCTGAAATGRGCTCATAGCAAGATGCTCGGGAAGCAGTGAAAACCCTTCCTGGCTCCTGGCCGTTGGGATGCAACCCGGGGCGGTGGGGGACTGGGATGCTCCTCCAGCCCTTTTAGAAGCGGGCAGAAMTTGAAATAAAAATAAAAGCATCCGTAAGTCGGATCAATCCTGGACGGTGCTGCCTTCACCTGCCGCACGATGCTAAGGTGCTGCATGGTGGAACGGGCCATCCYCCCGGATGGATTCGCTCTCCAGCAAACCACGAAGAAATAAATAAGCCAGCAGTACGTAACGCAGCTCTTGACGAGCGCAAGGCACCCGCTCCCACGGACACTGGCATCCGAAGGCAGATCTGGGCTTGGGAGAGATCCCGCTTGCTTTCTGCGTATTTTACAGATGAAAGCTGAAATAGTTGAGAGGGTTTGAAGCCAACCAGGACTTTAAATCCAACGGCCGGCCTCGAGCTGCTGCTCCAGCCGATTTCTGGGCTCCATTCATTATTGCCATCAATCAGCTTAAAAAAAAAAACCAAAAAACCAAAAACGCAAAACCAACGATAAAGCACCCTCTAAACTCTCTTAGACACTTCAATGGAAATGGTATCTCCTTCCATCTTCCCCGGCCGTGACCGCAGGGCTGGAGCAGCAGCAATCCCTGGCACCATGGGCCAGGCTGCAGCCAGGACGGTCCGTACCGCACCGGGGACCGCGATGGCATGGGCAGAGCATCCATCTGCTCCTGGGAGGGACCCAAGATCCAAGCGGGGGACAACCAGCCCCCCCCCAGCACAGTGCCAGTCCGCCACCGCCGGTGCCACTACCTGTGGTGATGGTGGCTCCGCTGGTGACATTTGCTGCCCGGGGGTAGGGACAGCCGGGGCGGGAGCACATCACGGCCATGCCCCACAGCGTAGCCGGACCCCAGAGATATTTGCTGGGGTTTGGCCGAGCACCTCCAGGCACCGGCTCCGTGATGGAGCCGACTGAGCCAAAGCCGCCGGCAGCAGCTGTACCGTGGAGGCACAGAAGAGGAGGAGGAGGAGGAGGAGGAGGAGGAGGAGGAGGAAGGCTGCCTGGGATAACCTCCCTGCAGAGGACCAGGGTGTCCAGCCAAGCACGTTCGCTGGGCAGAGCAGGGCCCGTGGCTGCCAGGAAAGGGAGGAGCAGCCGGCGGGACACGGAGCAGCCGAGGTCCTTCCCGGCTCCAGGGCGGCTCAGACCAGGGGAGGAGACGCCGCAGGCACCAGCCATGCCATTATACGCTTTATTGATGCTGTTCTGAAGAAAGCTAATCAATATATTAGATTTCCCAAAGAAAGAAAACACCAGCTGCCAGCAGCACATAACTCCTCCGCCACGGTGCATTTTTCCATCAAGCCCCGGAGCCGCGCGTGTCTGCGCAAGATGAGGTCACGTTCAAGAGGAGACCTCCCGCTCCCCGGCGGCCAGGTCAGGGCCAGGGCCACGGCCACCGCTTCGCCACACGGCAAAGCCCACGTCCCCCCGCTTGGGTTGAAATAAAGACGTGAAATTCCCCAAATATCTTGTACTGGCATCACCGTGGGGTGCGGAGCAAACCCAGCCGGGTGCAACGGGGTTCCCGAGGGACCCCTCCCAGTCCCGATGCCTTTGCMTCCCTGCATGGACCCGCAGTCCCCAGCATGGATTTGGGCTTCAAGGAGGGTTCCCAAAGAGCTTTCCCCATCGGGAAAAGCCATCTCAGAAACTGCCCTTTGTCAGCTGCGTTCCCCCGGCAGAGCCATTCCCGCAGCACCGACCGGTCCCAAACGCGGCCGCTCAGCCACGCACCGGCACTGGGGAGAAACTGGAAAGCATCAAACCGATGGATGCGCTTGGCAATAGAGAGATCCCGGCAAACCAAATCCCGGCACCCGGTGTGCCATGCTCCCCGCTGCCCACGCCCCGTCGCCACTCCGGCATATTAATTCCTTAAACCATTAAAGCTGATGCTGTGGCAGCTCCAAAAGCCATTTAAAAAGGACAGGATAAATCCACGATGGACCTAACGCTCGGCACCGGCAGGAAAGCAGACTGACGTCACGGGGAATTGATTAGTGTTTTAATAGAATTAGATCATTGGGAGGGTTGCAGACCTGTTTCAGAAACCCAAATGTTATGCAGATTTGCATTCAAAACCCTAAACCAGGGCGCATTTAACCAAGGCAGAGTAAACGTCCCACATTTCCCCAGGATTATCTGAACCATATCAGATATAATCCAATGATCTGTAAAGTGATTATACCCAACTGAATATAAGAGATCTCTTCTGGTAATGCAATATTTCATCCAGCTGCAGACATTAGGAGGAGGCAAACAAAGGAGGAGATTTAATAAGTGGAAATAAAACTATAGGCAGAGATAGTTTTAAATTTTTTTTTTTTTGTATCACATCTAATTGCAATCAACAACAGACATCTGACACAGTGACAGCATCAGCAAAATTGCTGCTGAGAGCACAGAATCTTTGTCTAAAAATAATCAGACATTCAGCGCGCCACTGTTTGTTATAATGGTAATCGATGCTGGAGGCTTTGAATTCCATCAATTTATAGATCTGCTCTGTTCTGCCTGGTGATTGTGTTCTGCACACATCCACTCCCGCTCGGCGCAGGCAGCGCCAGGGCACTGTGTGATTAAGATAAGCTCAGATTCCTTTCATACATTCCTTATCAGCTCTAATTCTCCACCAGGCAGAGATGTTCGCAGCAGTTAAAGATTAGTTCAGCTTCTCAGACGCCAAATTTGAGGGTATTGATCAATAAATCAAATCACGGCAATCAATTGCCCGATCCGAAGAGTCTAGCCGATGCATTATTACTGGCGCCTTCGAAGCTGAGGCTTTTTCATGGGTTTCATCAAAACGCGGCTTCCCTGGCTCCCCGCCAGCTCCCGGGCTGCCTAATAGACTCCGCAGCAGAGGAGCTCCAGCCCAGCAGAAGAGCAATAAATTTCTCATCAAACAGCCGATAGAGAAACAAGATGAACATCTGTTTTGCTGCAATGAAACTCCTGTGTTCTTCAGAAGCTGCAAACCAGGTCTGACAGACCACCCCAAAGGCAGCTTTGCCTTCAACAAAGCAGCAAAGCAGAATATTTGCCGGTTATTTCAATCAGGTAATTTAAGAAGACTTTGCATTCTCCTCTCTGCAGCTGCCGGAGCTTTACAGACAGGATTCCTGCTCAGTCGATAATAAAAGCCATCCTGGGACCCTGTACTATGAAGGCAATTTTATGATACCCATTATGTGGCAATGTAACTTCATTAAAAGCTGTTTATTCCCTCTAAGCATTTTAAGCACTTTCCCTCACCCATAAAGAAGAGCCTCTCGGTGCACTGGAAAGGTTATTTGCGCCGGGAGCCGCTTTCGGGTATTTCTTGCCGGGGATGAGGGTTGTGCCGGCAGCGGGATCCCCGGCAAAGGGGCTTCTCCTCCCGGCCAGCGGCGAGACRGGCGCTGCTGAGAGGCAGCTGTATATTATTTTTATTACACACTCAAGATGAGCTATGTTTACTGGAGCTCTGTTTAGGTGACATTTGTTATGCCAGCTTCTTTTATAAATTAATATGGACAAGTGCCCCGAAAATTCACCTCCGCTGAGAAGATGGGCTGGCTCCTCTGCACACTCGTTTGCTCTTCCATTTGGGACAATTTGGGGTGTCTCAGCCCTGAGAGCTTAATTTTCCAACCCGGCATCCAGAGATGGAGCCGCAATCATGGCAAAGTGGGAGCCAGACCCCATCCTGCAGCCAAGTGCATCCCTGCCGCGTGCAAGAGTCGCCTTGCTCCGAAGGAGGGACAAAATTAAATCCTTAAAAACAACCAACCAACCCCTAAATCTCACATGTAATGCTTCTTATTCCCGCTGGTAACTTCCCACATTAGCAAAAAAAAAAACAAAAAACAAACACCAAATAGTTCAGTCCCACCCCGGTGCTCAGCAAAATATTAATTTAACAAGTTCCTTCCTTGTACGCACGGCCGATGGGCCGGGGTGGGCTGGGGACATTTCTCCCACACAAAGTCACTGGCATGGGTCACACTGCTGCCAAAACARATCCCGGCTGGAGCTTAAGCGTTAACCCACGGCAGGGAAGATGTTTGCCTCCGTACAGGATTTAGTAGCCCCTTCGTCCCTCTAGGCTGGTTCAGCAGGTAGGTCTTTATTTGAGACGTCGAACGGGCCATCATTAAATGGCTGTTTGTGCTCTGCTGACACTCAAAAATCAGTGAAACCACCCGGCAGCCACCTCGCCATCTAATGATGCGTCCTCAATTAGCCAGTGGCCTGGGAGAAATTATCCATAAAACAGGGCAAGCTGGCCCACGTTTGTAAATTCTCCTTAAAATAATGTGAATTAAAGAGAAAAGGTGGGGAATGAGAGAGAGAGACAAGGTGGCTCGCAGAAAGGGGTTGAATCCCCAATTTTTTGCTCCTGGCAAATTTTCTCCTCCAACTACTGAGGTTTTTCCCACTGCACAAAGGCTGTGATGTCTTTCGGGAATGGACCTAAAGGTCTATTTACCGCTGGACCACCACACATCGCTCTCATCCTCCTGAGTTAATACTCCCCAAAAAAACACCTCCGGGAACGCGCTCAAAGGACGCAGCTACGTCTTTAGCGATTAATAATCAGGACAACCATTGGAAT
The DNA here is from genome assembly GCA_030449065.1 of Oceanodroma leucorhoa. Taxonomy (NCBI): domain Eukaryota; kingdom Metazoa; phylum Chordata; class Aves; order Procellariiformes; genus Oceanodroma; species Oceanodroma leucorhoa. The sequence goes on from JASVER010000097.1 coordinate 1,079,529, forward strand.
GAAGATCCACATTTCAAGGAAAAGGAGATTCCCTCCATATTACCTGCAGAAAACCTGCACCCTTCTCCAAATACATGGGCAGAGACTCGTATGGCTTGCGGGAAGAAAGCGGGGTATGGCACGCTCCCGCGCTCACCAACTCGACTGCAACAGTTCGATATTCTCCCATAAATGCACACACAAACATACACAAAATACTGTTAATGGCTCGGTGTTTCTTTAAACAGAGTCGCCAAGGAAAAATAGAATTACTAGAATACATTTTAATTGATTTACAACAGCACTTAGTAACAGTGATAAAAGAAAAACTTGTTTTATTGGACCTCCTGCTAATTAGCTCCACTGACTCCGGGTTAGAAGAGCGTATCCCTTGCAACCCAGCACAACCCCGACATGAAACAGCTTTTATGCACAGAAAATCCTTTATAATAATCAGAGAAAAAAACGCTGCCAAATGGTCATTGCCAAGAGACAGCGGAGGAAAGGGCTGCTCCAAGGATGGAGCCACCAAATGGGATAAAACAGCCTCTCCGGCGGATTYGAGCATCCCCTTTCCATCCATAAACACGCCTTTATTGCAACTTTGATATATCCTTTCCCTAATGACTTTTAAGGGCAGCRGATAAAGTCGAAAGAAGCGCACAAGCAACCAGCAAATGTTTAATATTCAATAAATGTGTCAATTTTACATACGGAGGCAAATGGGGCTTTATTGAAGAATTGGTAAACTTCCTCGGAGGAAAGTAAGTGCGTTTTAGCCTTCAAGGGGTCCCTGATGAATAGAAATGGAATGTGATTTGTGATAAAACTCAGCTGCTCTATAAAAGACGTTAAATAAATGTTGCTGTTTCACTAGGGATATACAGAATTGATTGCATTATAGACTGATTCGAAGATGCACGCTCCCCGCAAGCTATCTGCTCGCTCCTGCGCKCTGCGCAGCCTGTTCCCATCGCCACTACGTTGGCCTCTTAATACCTGCGCAGAATTTTCTGGAAATGCTTTAAAACCACCCTTCCCCGTGGTTTTGCCCTCAACGGCATCCCGAGCATCGGCTGCAGCGGCGCAGGGCTGGATCCACCGAAATCTCRGGGAAACGCCGGACCCTCCGGCGCAGGGCGAGTGCTGCCGCGGATCCACCCCGGGCAGCTCGACTCCTCCCAAAACACAATATTCCCCTATTATTTGTATCGATGCGGTTGACAGCGCAGAATCTGGAATTGCCATTAAAAGCAAAAACAACAGGGGACGAGAAGCAATTAAAAMCATTTTCACCACCGAGACCAAGCCAAGTCCGCGTCCGCCCCAAGCATCCTCCGCCGGCGCCGGGGGACCCGACCCATCGGAGCGACGAGCGACACGCGGGAAGGGCAAGGCAAACAAACCAATCTCCGACAGACAAATGAGAGGCCAACGGTACCACCGCGGCGAGCGCAAACTGTGATATAATTGCGCTGCTGCTACATCATCTTTAATCAATAACATCCAGGGCTGCCACCGCGCRCACAGCCCAAATCCCAGCCTCCGCCAAGAAACAGCATGTTGTTAAAAAGCCCAATAGCTTTTTTCCCCGCTAATAGGTGGCTCGTTCCCTCAACCCTGCTGATTTTTTAAATAAACCTAAATTCCAATAATTGTTTAATGTTTATTTTTATTTAGCTCTGGTTCACCTACCCTGGCTTTCCATGTCAGAAATTGATATTTTGCTCCGGTGGCTGGGAATAAAAAAATAAATTAGGAAACTGTTGGTTATATCTCATCATAGTTAGACCATGCCGTAACCGCAGCTCAGGGCAGCCTCTAGCCCACCGGAGGAATGGCTCTACTCCCCCTAAACTCAGATTTGCTCCAGTTTTCTGGGTACCAGCTTGCCCCAGGACCTTGGGAAAGGCTCCTGGCACACAAGGGCTTTCCCACAAACGGGATTTTTTCCCCCTGCCCAACGAAAGCCTGGGTTTAAGTCCAAAAGAGATGCTCTCGCTTTCCAGGTGGATTCATCCCTTTAAAACCCACCAGCACCGCACGTCACGGCCGCTGCCTTCCCGTCTCCCCCTGCGCGGGGCTGAAGGTGGTTCTGGAAAAGTACAGGAAAGCTACAACCAATTCCTTTAGGAGATCCATCACGTCAGATTAGCAACTTAGTTTCTTATTAGCTATTTTCCATCCTATCATATTAATATTTGTTTTCACTAATACAATGCAGGAGTCTTATCATATTAGCAACTTTCACATCACATTAGTGAAAACAAATACTAATACAATACAATACTAATATGACATGATCTGATGGGAAATTGCTAATACAATAAGACTCTCCTACCATATTAGTAAAGAAACATCGTGTGTCCCAGTTACGGCTCTCTTTGAACCGGGTAAATACCCAGCATTTCCAAAACCAGCCACRTTCATCGTGTCCGAAAGTGCACGTGTGGGACCGGGGCACGTGCAGGGTCCGAGGACCCCGCTCTGCCCCCGCAGTGCAGATGACCTGCAGTGGATGCATTAAATTGCAATGAAAATGCCTTATTCAGAAGTAAATTAGTGAAATTTGGGTCCCYCCCGCCGTGCAACCGGCTCACTGGGGTCCCCCGGCCGTGGCGGTGAATGGAGAGCCGCAACCCGGGGACACCCCACAGCTCTGGGAAACATCGTGGCCTGAAAACTCGTACAAGCCGTAATAATTTGAAAGAGGAATTAAATTCAAACATATAGCCACTTATGTGGTTTCGGCGTTGGCGGCTGCCTCTCACCAAGCCCCCGACGCTCCCCGGCACAAAGCCGTGGCAGTGCCGGTGGGAGCAGCCGCAGAGCCGGGGACCGTCCCGAGGAGCAGGAGACTCCGCAGCCAGTTTGCAGCAGCAGCAACCGGTGTGGGGATCCCATCCGAGATGCCAAGGGGGGAAACGTCCCCAGGCAGAAATGCCTCGAGGAGGAGGAGGAGGAGGAGGAGGAGGGGGAAATCCAGAGCTTATGCTGAGGAGGAAGGCTGGACCACAGGAGGTCCCAGCTGGTGTCCTGGTCCCCGAGACAGGGATGCTCCCCCAGACCTCGGGGAGTTCAAGCTCAGCACCAGCCCAGGAATGAGATATGATGCATGCATTAGAAAAAACAAACATCTTAAAATACCGACAGCCCCGGCAGGGAGGCTCACCATCCCACGCCAGCTTTATTTCTCCCTCGCCTCCAGCACCTGGAGCCATTTTCCTGCTCTTCTGCTTCAGTTCTCCCGCAGGTCCCGCCTAACATCTCCCGACCCCTGGCCACCAGCTTCGGGCTCGAAAGCAAAGGGGGGTTTCTCGCCTCAGCTTCTCGACAAAGCCGTCTCCGGAGCCGCTCTCCGGCTTGGCATCGGCACGCACCCAGGGATGCTCCGCACCGCCCCGGCCAACTGTGCCACCAACCGCTGCAGAAAATAGCTCCAGCACGGAGAGAGGCAGGCAGCGTATCTCCTTCGAGCAATGCCCAGCTTCGGCACGCTCAGCAATTTTCTATTCTCTCAGCAATTTTCTGTTCTACTGAATTAGTAGTTTGTATTGAATTAGTATTCATTTTCCCTAATATGATATATAAGCATAATCATGTTAGTGACTTTGATATCGCATTAGGCTCTACTGTCGGCATGCATCCCGGCCCCAGCAGCGCCGGGTGGGGAGCACCGCGGCCAAGGAGGAGCCTCCAGCTCCCAAACGCGGGGCCAGATCCTGCTCTCGCCGACCTCCCCCAGCCCCGCGGCGCAGGGCTGCTCCGCCGAGCCGAGGTCCCATCCGAGGGCACGGCCAGGGCAGGATTTCCTCGCTCACGATGGCGAGATCCAAACCAAAATAAAAGGCGCCACATCCCGAGCGAATAACCCGTTCGTCTAAAATAAGATTCCCAAAGGCGAAAGCTGCAGCCGCGCAGCAGCAGCCTAACGGCACCCACCCCCCGGGGGACTCGGGGTGCTCCTCTCCTCACAGTTTAGGAATTAAAACCCGAGCAGAGAGCAGAATGCAGCCAGGTAGATCAGGGTTATAGCGGGGCTGCGGGATGCTCGCTCTGCTGCAGCCAAGAGCCGGCATCCTCCCGCSGGAAAACCCCAGCCAGCACGGAGCCTGCCTCAGTTTCCCCATCAGGATGACAAAGGGCTCTGCAGGGCACCCACAGACCCCGGGGCAGGCACGTGGCCCCGGTCCTTAATTAGCTGATGAAGTTGCAACGAGCACAAGCAGCAAGAGGGAGACAGGGAGGGGGACAGGGAAGGTCCCTGCCCCGCGGGGYGCAGGGGGGTGAGGGAGGGAGGGAGGGAAGGCGGCCGGGGCCAGCACACGGGGCTGCCGGCGGGCACAGACCGGCGGCTCCGGAGCCAATCCCGCACGGCTCAGCGCGTTTGGCAGCGGGACAGGAACGGGCTTTATGTCAGAATCCCGAGTTGCATCGCCAGCGCTCATCTCCCCGCTGCTGGTGCAGAGCGGCCAGCAGCGGGGAATGGTTAGCGATCTGCCGCATCCCTAATTAGCTCTTTTATGGACTCAAATAAATTGTCTTCGCGTTAACACGAAAGCGTGTTTCTTTTAATCCGCTGCCGATGAGGCTCTGATAGCATCATGCCTGCGCCTCCGACCGAGATGCCATCGCCCACCGCGGGTCCGAGCAGCGCCGGGAAGGACCGAAACAGCACCSGGGCGGGAGCAGAGCTGCCCCTCGCGCATCGGCCAACATAGAGCAGTCACAGTGTAAGATCAGCACATTTGAGATATATTTTATATATATATTTATTTATATATATATATAAATCCCCTACCTGCTGATGCCCGTGCAGACATCCCAGGAGAGMCAGCAGCTCTCAGCACCAGGCACCCAACCCGGAGCCCAGAGGTTCCCCCAAGAAAAGAGCTCCCGGCCACGCAGAGATGGGTACGCGCGCGTGCAAACACACACACAGACGCATATTTTCAAATCCTAAGAAAATCCCGAGTCTTCACTGTCAGTGCTGTATATCACTTTGAGATATATACCATATTAGCCAAAAGAACTGAATTATATTGCATTCATGATGCAATTAAACACTTCACTAGGAATCAATGTAAAACTGATGAGGCCTGAAAGTAGTGCATATGGCTTAGAACATTATAAAACATTACCTTCACTCAAATCCTTTTCAGTAGCAATTTAAATCTTCTTACAGTTACTGCTGCCAATGGTAAACCATCTACTGATTCATAACAGTGCATGGGAACGAATGAATTTTTTTAAAAATTTATTCAACTACTAAATTACCCATGAAACCGGAATAGCTGACAGGAGTAATCTGAATTATTATTAGCTCTGCAAGTATTCTGCATTAGCCAATTTAAAACCACGGCTCACAGGCAGAAACCAGTTAGTACAGGCAGGGTGTTAAATGACTGCCATAGTTCTTCATTTTACTGCTGCTTACGTTTAAAGGTCAAGAGATAAAAATTACATATGACTGCAAACACAGAAAGGGTGTTTATCTTTTTTTTCCCCTACGAATCAGGTCAACCAGAAACTTTAAAAACATTTGGAGATACGATCGCATAAACCACGACGCCTCTGAACCACCCCAGGATTTAGGAGGGGGTCGCAGAGGCTGCACCGAGGGGGGTTGTTCTTCCTCCTCCTCCTCCTCCTCCTCGTAGCTTTTCGTGCCAGAAAAATGGGAGAAGACAGGGAAGAGATGGTCCTGTCCCCCGAAAGATGGGCACGGCGTCATGACCCGATGCCCAGCCGAGCTGCAGCGCCGATGCACCGGATCACCCCACGGCCACTGGGGGTCCCACCGGCGAGGACCGGTGGCAGCCGGAGGGGCTCTCCGACCCCTCTCCATCACCTCCGCCACGCAGCCAGCGCCGGGACCCGCTCGCAGGAGGATGAGCAATTCAGCCCCGGCTGAAATCCCCGCTGGGCTCCTAATCCATGGACTGATTAGTCACAAAGCAAAACTACCTGGGGACTGGGGCACCGGCTGCTCCCGGCGTTGTCAGCCGGTGGGGCAGGGGAGACCCTGATGCCCCCCGAAACAAGAAGAGGGGGTGACACCTGAGAGCAGGCACCCACCGCACTGTAAATCCCCCCATTTATAAAGCCCCCTTGGATGCCAAATGTGCCGCAGTCCTCGTTTACCTCTCGCAGGGCAATTAAAGTCTGTGCAAGGCAGGGGGAGGGACGGGCTCAGCCCCTGGCACGGACACCCTCGGGGTCCCCACCTGCCCGTTTGGGGGGCGAGGAAGGTATCCGCCCTCCCCCCCCCAGACAAAGGCAGATCCAGCACCGCAGCRATGAGCAAAGCAATGCCGAGAGCCGCCCCGGCTGCGTACACATCCCACGAGGATCTCGCCGCTCGCTTTGCCAGTTTTCCATGGATGAAGGGGGCAGGACGGGGCAGGTTTCCAGGCAGAAGCCCCCAGTGCTGGCGCGGAGCGGAGGCGGTGTCTCTTTAACTGACCATAACACTGCATCATCCTTTCTCTTCCTATTTTCAGTTTTATTAGCAAAGCAGCACAATGTTTATACTAGTGGGTATTACATTTGCCAGAACAATTACGGTATGACAAATGGCACATCAATGTAATCCATCAACTCGGCCGAGACAGGAATCCTTTATCCCGGGCTGCCATTAATTCCCAGCCGGGTCTCTGGGGTCCCATGCGTCAGTAACCATGACAACCCGGGGGACGCCGGGCAGCGATGGCATCTCGCCGGAAGAGACGGGCACCCCGGCAGGGCACTGGGATTTCACCTTTGGCACCGGCACGTCAGCCTTGGGATTGAACATGGGGGGTATTCACGTGGCGAGACCCCTCAGTGCAGCATCTGGATCACRCAGGAACCCAAAGTCAGCGTGGGGACACCGGGAGAAGCTGTAGAGGATGGTGGCACTGGAGGACGGTGGCGTGGGAGGATGGTGGCACAGCCCAGGCTATGGCAGACAGCTCCCATGTGGATTCTCCAGTGTCTAATATGACGRCCGTGCTCACGCAGTCTCCCTCTCTCCATGGAGGGCAATCGTTCAAGGTGTTCTTCCCTGGCAGCCTAACAGCCCATTTTCATGAAAGGTTTCAGAATATCTCTTAAAAAACTTACATCTCCAATAACTGGGTTAAAATTAACCAAAGGAATCCAACGTTACTGAGGGGGACGGACACCGAGGACAAGCCTCAGCCCTGCAGGAAGCCAGGCACAGCGGGACAGGGTCCCCTGCCCGACGGCACGCGGCGTGGTCTGGTGGGGRTGAATGCCATGGAGCTCGCCGGTCGGATGCAGAACGGGCCGGTGGTGCTCTGACAGCTGGGGACCCGGCAGCGCATCCCGCTCCCCACAAGCACCAGTCAGGGGGGGATGGCTGGAGGGCTCCTGCCCAACCCACTGCTTGGGGCCACGTCCCCATCAGCTCTGGAGACCTCCAAGGACGGAGGTCCCAGCAGCTCTCTGGCCCAAGGCTGCACCTCTCCCATGTGGATGAGCTTTTTCCTTCCATTTGCATCCTCCAGGATGGAGACCCTTGCCCAGCACAGCGACCTCGGAGCACACATCTGCAGGGCAAGGGCTCGTATGTTTAGAGAAACATTTGGCAAGAGCTGATGGATTTGGGGTCTGAACAGCCCACACAGACCCTTCCTCTGCTTCCCACTGACCATCTCTGGGAGGAGACTGCAACTTCCATGAGCTTCCACAGCCCGTGGTGGGTTTGAAGCCACCATCTGCGGCGCGAGCCAGGATCACGTCTGCTCCCTGAGCACCGAGTCTGGAAGCAACCACGCATCTCGGGTCCCACCAGGACAAAACCCCAACTGCACCAAAAGTTGGTTACGAGATGAGATACGGCTGCACCGACCCACAGCCAAAACCCCCTGCCCCCYCGGTGACGCCTGGGCAGGCACAGCCGCTGCCGGGCTCCCCAAACCCCACTCTGGGASCTGCCCCCAGGTAYTCCCTTCTCACCCGTGAAYGCACARCTTGGCYGTTTCTTTCCAAAAAATTAGATATATTCCACCAGGCAAGAATTCCCAGGGGCCGGCRCATCCCCCAGATAAGGGAAGGAGCCAACCGCTGCTACTCAGAAGCCAAAACCAAGAGGAAAATCAAACCCTCCCCATGGCCACGCTCTCCAAAGCTCCGAGGGGTTTCTCCTCCTCTGCCAAATTGATCTGGCCCCGACCCAAAGCTGTATGCAGGCAGCCTCAACTACCTCCCCTGTTTTATTAAGCCGTTACCAGAATCATCTTATCCCCATTTGTAATATTCGATACATGGTCTGAAGACTTCTCTAATCCAGTAATTAGAGGCAACGCTTAGATGGATGAAACTGGGACGGTATTTTACACACTTACGCTGTATTTTCTAAGGGTCTGCCCCGATTTCAAGCCCCTGAGCAGTCGCTGTTGCCTGCATCCCGCACCCAGAAAGGGCTCGGCTCGCTTTTTGGAAAAGCGGATGGGTTTGTGGGGTAACGCTGCCATCCCAAACCCCCTTTGCCTCCGTTGGGGTCCCCTCTCATCCGAGCAGAGACAGGCAGAGCGCAAACACCGAGGAATATCCACGGAGCATCCCCACCCAGCACAGACCCCATCCCTTTCCCCATCCATCCCCACCCAGCACTGAGCTGGGAGGAAAATTAAGGCTTTTCCCATCTTTCTGTAGGTACCAGCACTGGCCGCTGCGGCTGTCGCAATAAAACCATTTTCTCTCCAGCCTCTCCCCCGTGCGGGGCCAGGAGACAGCTTTATCCCCCTGAATCCTGTAAATCATCTCAAAGCCATCCTCACAATTTATAGGTAGGACATTAAACATTATAGCCACTGACGGCATCAAATTACACTTGAAAAAATGAGTTCTGCTGGAAAATGAATTTAAAAACGAAATTAAATTAAAACCTAACTAAATTAAAATTAGGTTTCTAAACTAAAATGACTTTTTAATATTTTCAGGAGGAAAAAAAAAAMACCCACCCTTCTGTCAACTAATAAAATTTGCCAGTGTCTTTCATAGCTGACAAGTCCTGTCTGAGAGCAATTCTGGTCATGCTGCATAATAAATAACTGGAACAGAAAAGGCGGCGGAGGATGGGACAATCAGCTGTGCCGTCTAGGCTCCTTCAAAGAGGGCTGAGAAAGGACAGAAATACCCCCAAAGCAATTAAAAAATAATCATAATTAACACAATCTTGAGCAAATAGCCTGAYGGGGCAAATCCAGCCGCGACTGCTCCGCTGTAATGATGCCGATGCAGCCCCGGTGCGCTGGTGGGACATTTGGGGACCCTCACAGCCCACCGGTCATGCATCATCCCGGGGGGATGTTCAGCCAGGGGTGTCGGAGGGAGGTTTGCTGATGCAGGAGCCAAGGGACTGGGGARAAGATATACCTAGCAGATGCTAGGAATGAGGGCATTTGGATATATCTTTTCCCCAGGTCCATTCCCTGTCAGATCCGCAGGGACTCATCACACCCTACAAATTTCGGTCAGTCTCACAACCACCAGCTGAAAGGATGCGGATGGGGACCGTGGACCGCAGCATCCCAGATGTCGGCTGAAACATCAGCGACAAAGCTCCCTAAGATACCACCTACTCAGTTCGTCTCATGCTCGAGGCTCCAAACCATCAGCTGAAGCTTCCTAAAGTCTCTCCCCAGTCATTAATGGCGGTAATTAATTCATCTCGCTTTTTAAATAGCGTTCGATGTATGAGCCTGCCTGCTCGCATCTTGATCTCSTGTTGTCAGGGCTTTGATAGAAGAGATACATAAACAGCCTGGGTGACCATACGTCTATCGATTATTAGTGCAGGCAGATTTAAAACGAACACCGTAATAGGACACATCCAAACGAGCTTCAGAAGATGAGAGAGATCAAGCATGCAGCAAGTGGGTCTACACAGCCTTGTCTGAAAATTCCCAGTATCCAGAAGGAGTTTGCAGGTATTTGGCAAAAGCATCCGGAGGAGTAAGCTGGGCGGATGCTAGAATAGAATAGAATAGAATAGAATAAAATAGAATAGAATAAAATAGAATAGAATAAAATAGAATAGAATAAAATAGAATAGAATAAAATAGAATAGAATATTTTCAGTTGGAAGGGACCGACAATGACCATCTAAGCCCAACTGCCTGACCACTTCAGGGCTGGCCAAAAGTTAAAGCGAATTATTAAGGGCATTGTCCAAATGCCTCTTAAACACTGCCAGGCATGGGGCATCCACCACCTCTCTAGGAAACCTGTTCCAAGATCCCAAATCGATGCGGTCCTCATAAACACCCATACATGATGCTGAGCCGGGGAACAGAGGCTCAACCTGCACCAGCAGCACCACATCCCTTTTTAAATGCTCTTTTTTATCTCTCAATATTATTTATTGCTCCGCTAAATTGGCAGTTCCCTCGGTGGGGAACTTCCCCCCCCCCCCCCCGCCTCGCTGCTGCTTCACAAGATGCCAGACTCGGGGGCTAGCCTGCTAGACGCCAACCCATCGGTCCTCTTTCAACAACATTAATTATCTCGAGCTTTCCATAACAAAAAAAAAAAAATATCTTGACCCCACTGGCTGCCAATAGCGGAGAAGCTCGCGGAGGAAAAGGCTTTTATCTTCGCATCTCAGAGAAGAGCCTCCTGTTTGATCAGTCGGGGTTTTTTTTTTTTCTTCCCTCTTTGTACATTTTGAACTTCATAGACTGATTAATTCCTCCTATCGCAGTAAACTGCTGTGTATACTCTCGAGTGTTGACTTGATTTTCTTTCTATTAAAAAATAAATATCTTCATAAGAAATTAAAAAAGCTTAGCACATCCTTGCTCCGTAAGCAAGTTGGAAAGAACCTCAGCCTGGAATACTGGGATGGAGGAGGGGCAAGAGGCGAGTTGAAAAGATGTCTTTATTTTAAATTAAAGTTCAGGATTAAAGGCATCAGGCTTTCAAGAGTTATTGTGAAAGCCTTTTTAAAAGTCCCAAGTGCATAGTCCATAATCTTCTTTTAAATGGCTAAATTTAGAACAAGAAACCCTCCAGCCCTCCACGTCTGGCACACGGCACCAGCGAGGGCTCGGAGTTGGGTTTTTTTTATATGATCGCTGTTTTACAAATACCGAAGAAGATTTAAACTATTTTTGTAAGCCCTGGGTCCCCAAAGCCTGGCTTTCCTGGGCTCGGTATCAATAGGATAACAAATAAGCGCCCGTCCCTGCTGCCCATCAGCACGAAGGATGAAAGTCAGGAGAAAAAGATTGGAGCCACTGAGTTCAAAAGTTGATTTCTCCAGCTAGGCAGGGAAGGGAGAAGCAGGCACCATCCCCAATATCGACAGGCCAGACCAAAGATCCCATTTATTGTAATTCATTACCTACTTTTTCATTTTGCCAAATTATCTTAACCCTTACCTCTTATCACAGATCAATGGGCTGGCTGGCAGAAACTCTGAGCTGGTCACAAAAAAATACAGTTTACATTTTACTTTCTACCTTGCAGTGTAATCGTGTCTAACAAATAAAGGATTTGAATGAGTTYGCAGCTATTTTGGATGATAAATGCTTCCAGATTTATGGTAGTTATTCATGCAAGGACTACATTACATGTAAATCAATACCATAAAGAACAATTTGCTAAAAATATAAATACCATGTTTAGGCTTTAACGATATTAGCAAAGTGAGATTCTTCATGGCTGTATGTAAAATAACTGCACCTGTTCGAGTGCCCAAGCTGAGATCAGAATAGTGCTCGATGCTAGTCCACACTAAAAATAAGAAATAACAGCAACGCCTGCTCTTCCAAAACAGCTCCTGAAGCCCCGAGGGTCTGSGGGGACTTTGCTCTCCATCCACATGGATGCTTGGTTACAGAAATCACAAATAATTTGCAAAYAAATGCAAAAGCTGCTGCAAACCCACTTGCCAGGAGATGCCAGCCCGCTGTAGAGACCTGCCCGGCCCCTGCCCGTCCGTCTCCCATTGCAAACCGGAGCTGGGTGCCAGTGGCTTTTCCACCTTGAGATGTTACACCCAGCCCGACCGTCACCAGCGGTCCCTTCCTTTGGCCGATTACAGGGGCAGGTAGCAGAGACTTGAGGTTTTTTTGTTGTGGTTTTTGGTTTTCCTGCTCCGGCCAGCACCGGACATCCACATCCCACGGCCGGCAGCGAGGYGGGACGTGCCACCCACACCCAGGATGGGTGCAGGGAGAAGAACCCTTTCCCCCCSGGACCAAGGGCTGTGCCGAAGCGAGACATCTCTCCCTGTAACTACATAACTCAGAATAAAAAGCTGAAGCTCGAACACAGCGCAATTAATGCGGGAAGCATCGATTTCTGTAYGGCACCAAGCTGGCTCATTAATTCCAGGTGCTCCTACAAGCCAATTCCAGCACTGGCCTCCCTGCAACAGGAGACAAACGGGAGAATATCGAAGGCTGAAATTCCTTCATGCACAGACCTTTTATCACCACRGAGCTTCAAAAAACACGCACCCTCCACCGCTCCCTTCCCCAAAACCCACATTTCGGCTACCGGCGTTGCAAAGCCACGCGAGCCACCGCCCCGGGCAATGCCAGCGCAGGGGCCACCATTCCAAGGCACCATTCCAAGCCTCCTGCCTGCCCCCGCCGCGGACCGGGGCGATGCTGGGGTGCAAGGGACGCCTTTTCAGATGCGGGGGACAAGCCACCTCCACGTGCCTCGGCTCAGCCCCTGCCACCGCATCCTCGCAAAAACCCCCCTAGCCCCTCGGTCCGCCCAGCGACACCCTCTTCCCCCAGGAATGGATGCAGGCAGCGGGGTGGGGGGGATCCTCCGAGYTTTTGGGGAAGCCGCTGGAAGTCACTTCACCTCCCGCAAACCATCGGAGACCGACGCTGCTGCCCCAGTGCCACCCAGCCAGGAGAGCATCCCCCCMCGCCGGGASCCTGCTGCCTCAAACAGSCCCCGGGGGGGGGACCTGGATGCAGGAACGTGGGTCAGGCAGCCAAAAAATAACCTCGAGAGGGGTAAAGCTGCCTCTTTACCCCAGCACCGGGGTCCGTGCGACTGGAGAAGCAGATGGAAGCTGCAGGTATGGGGGTGGGAGAGAGGGGACCAGCCAGCCCGTGCCCCCCCCCCCGGCACCCAAACCACCCCCCCACCGTACGGGACCGCGGCCCTACACGGGGGTCGGATGCAGCAGGCGGCAGGGAACGCGGCAGCATCCTCCCCGCTGTAACGAATGCCAAATCTGGTTTGCACTTGACAGAGCCTGACAAGAGCAACAATCACAGATTAGTAAGAAAACTTCTTGCTTTTCAACAAAGGTTAATAAATAGTGACAGCATTAAGTCCCTTCTGATTAACTATGCTGAAAGATATTATTGCCGTTTGTAACACGGAATCATTATTGGATTAAGCACAGTGTATAAAAATGAAATGTGAGTTTTAATCTCAAACGCAGGCTCTCCACGCTCCRACGCAGACCAGGCAACTCGCAAAAGCTTCCTTGTATTAAATTCCATAACTCCGTCTGTGGAGAGATACCATCTAAACCGCGTCGCCTCTCTAGTTTTTTGGGGATTTTTTTTTTCCTTTCCTCAACAACAAAGCCACCGCGACTTGACTTGAGAAGCATCTAAAAACGAGACACATGTTCTGGCTAAAATTAAGCCCCAAATCCCCTGTCATTTCCAAATACAGCATCTCCCGGGGAGGATTTAGCTGCGCTCCAGTCCCCAGCATGGAGAGGGCAGGGATGAGGGCAAGGAGCAGGAATTGCTGCGCTAATTAAGGAGGCACTAAATTAAGCGCTTCTGCTCATGCGTGACCACCTCCGTGCTTCCTCACCCCATGGCTCCGGGCAGAGACATCTCGGGGGGGGGGGGCAATGCCCAAGGGTAGGGCAGGGGGACAAACCCAGCGCTGGGCATCACAGCGGGGTATGGCATGGGAGATGGCACGGGAGATGGCACGGGAGATGGCATGGTTCAGTTGGAAAKGACCCACAATGATCACCTCGTCYRGGAGATGGCATGGGAGATGGCATGGTTCAGTTGGAAAGRACCCACAATGATCACCTCGTCCAAGATGTTCAAAGGGAAAAGATTTCTAAGAAAACGGTTAAAAGCAAAACTCCCGAAGACTGAACGCAGCATCTGGGCTGACGTCGCTTGTCTCCGTACAACGGAGAGGGAAGAGAAAACCTTCACGCAAACCTCAGGATTTGCTGTAACCGAATCATTTCCACCCGTCACGTAAATTCTCTTCCGCTGGTCATGGGGCATTTGTGCACCAACCTGACACTCAAAATAGAAAAAAGGTGCTGCTGCGTTTCGTTGGACATACTCGGGCCAAATCCAGGCACAGTACAGCCTACCGCCAGCATAGTTACACCAGGGAGGAATTTTACCCATTTCTACTCAAAATTGTCTACTGAAAAAGAAAAGCTCGTGATCGAGTAGAATTTTGTCAGCTTGGGGGTATATYCGGGATTCCTCTCTCCAACCCTCCCACCAGGACTTAAAATATCGCCAGGCTTCGCCAGGAGAAAATCAGGAGGAAATTAGAAAGAAAGCTAATAGTAGAAGTGGTTCTTTTTCAGGGAAAATGCCACTTTTATGAAAAACAAGATGCATTTTCTCCAGAAAAGGCAYTTCTGAAGATGTTCTCGCTTGAAATACTGGGAAAAACAAATCTGAACATCTCCCAAAAGAGATTTCTGTTGTTTTATTTTAGGAGGATTCTCTYATGTTTATCATTCATAATGTTGGTATTACGCCTACCTTATTTTAYTCCACAGCACTGGGGCCAGTTTATAACATGACATAATAGCTTAACTATTCTATTATTATATTTTTCTTATTTTTATTTTTAAAATCATTAAGAGCAGCTGCTAGTTAGCACCGATTGAAACCCCTTAYCTTCTTTTCCAGATGAAAGGGGGGGTCTGTTTGTTGTAATGAAACCAGTTCGCACCTAGATCAAAGTCTCTGCTGTTTGCTTCGTCGGAAAAGTGTTTGACACTCGTGTCAAAGTGTCAAACTATTTCATTACCACGCAAAGCGGAGACACTTTGACTAGAGGAGATAAGATGTTTCCATCAATCAGCATCCAGAAACAGCCTCCCCACCATGATTAAAAAAATGAAATAATAAGGTGGTTTCAGCCACAACATTCAAACTGTGGACGCATTAATGAGCGACGTAGTAATAAATAACGGCACGAAAGCAAAGCCTAACAGCAACGCATAAGCATCCCACGATGCTCCTTCTGGGGTCACTGGCCAAGGGGAAATCCCACTTGATAAACAGGAAAAGAGGGAAAACAAAGAACCGCTGCCCAAGGGGAGGGGGATGCTGCTGCCGCCTCATCCCACCATCAGCCCCGGGGCCCCGGCTTTGAGGCAGGAGTTTGGGGGATATCCCTGGCCTCGCAGGTGGGAAAAGATGAGTCAAGCCTGAGAAATGCCAGAAAGCCTAAAAACAACCCATCTCTCTGCCTAAAAATAAAATGCCTAGGTGGGAAAGCCCACACCTTTGTCACCTCCCAGCCCTGGCGCAGTGCTGATGAGGATGAACAAGGGATGGGATGAACCAGAGGAACGTTACAACACCTTCGAATAAATCACCAGCCCGATGAACTGCAGCCCAAGCCGACTTCTTCTGCTGGGCACCACCAAAAACATCCCAACCAGGCAGCCCCGAGCAGCGGGCAGGGCTCAGGGACTGCCACAAAGACAAGGAGCCACCTATGGAACCAGGACCAGCTCAGCAAAGCCCCAGGAGGGAGCTGGGACCCCTTGGATATAGCAAAAGAAATGGCAGCAAGTTGGATCGTGTCTTAAGAGASTCATCACACGCGCAGAGCGTTTGGAACGGACAGAAATTAGTTGCAAAATTTAGTTAGAAAGGAAGATCTTAGGTGCCATCAGCTTCACCTCCTCTGAAAAGACCACATAGTAGCTGTTGGTGGTCAAAACTGCTTTGGTGAAACACCCCTGAGATGTGCTGCTCCCTATTTCTGCGCATTCCTCCCAAATCCATCTCTTGCAGCAACACGTGGTCGGGGGCTACGTGGTGACACGAGGCCGGGGGACACTTGTGCTTGATGCCGGGAGGCAGCTCCGTGTCCCTGCACGGCACCGTCCCCCTGGCACCGCCGAAAGCGGGGATCACACCGCTAATGGGCTGTGGGATCTTCTCGACGGCGGGCGCAACGAATGTGTTTGTTCAAGGGAAAATAGAGTTGGAAGCAGCAGCCAGCCGTGGTGGAAATCACAGAAAAGCCTGCTTAGATCTGGCCGCGCTGGAGGAGCCGTACGGGAACACTTCATCCCTATGTAAATACAACCACYGTAATGCCGGCAGAGCCGCCGGCTCCGAGACCGGCTAGAAGTTATCAGCTGAGCAAATTCTGCTTGTTTAATTTTATATTGCCTTCAGGCACAATCACCTCTCTGATTTTCCTCCAACAGTCTCTCTGGAGGAAGGAGACTTATTCCTCAGGCTCACCCTCCCACAGGATCCACATGGATTTACAGAAGCAGGAGAAGAGCGGCCACRACCTACACCGAGGATGCTTCCCGGGTTAATTCAGGTCGGAGGCGAGCTCCTGGACGGTGAGAGCCATTTGGGGCACAGATGCAGATCCTCTCCACTGACCTCTTTGCAAACTCCTCTTGCAAAATTGGTTTTTAGCAAAGCCACTTATCACCTTAACCATCTATCGATTCCCTGACTCCTGGCCAGAGCTCCCAGGATCCAATACAGCGCGGGCAGGAAAAGCAGAAAAACACAACTGCAAACGAGGGCACCGAAGCACACGGCCAAGATCACCCCGGCYGAAGCAAAGGCCCCCGACCGCAAGCCAAGGTGGTGGTCGGAGGCTCAACGGGGGACTTCAGCGCCCTCGTCTTGGGGCAAACGCTGCCAGACAGAAAATTTCTGCTATTTTTTTTGCCCCGTCCAGCAGAGGAAAGATGCAGGTGAGCCGGCTCCATCCCACCAGTGCCAAATCCTGCCCTCCGACGCCGTTGCATCGCCAAGCTGGGACCTGCGCACGACTCCAGCACGATGCCGGGACTCCTGGCTCCCATGTGGCAATTGCAAAAACGAATAAATAAATAACCCTCCCCGAGCATCCTTCTCCTTCTTGCCTAAACCCGAGCTCGGCAGCCAGGACCGCCTGGGAGCAGCCGACGCCAGGACACGGGCTGCGAGCAGGAGCTCGCCGGCTGCAAGCAGGAGCTCGCGGCCCCGCACGCTTCCCGGCAGTATCGATCTCCCAGCAGTAACAGCCGGTAGAATTTTGCTCAGCTTCAAATACCTGGTGATCCTGAATTCTTTGGCCACAAGGTTATAAAGCATTCTCTAAAACATGAGAAAAAGATTAAGCCTGCTTATAGTTAATAATATACTGTATACTGCTATCAAGCTGGCTGTTTGCTATTGAGAGCCTACTATTAGACACTTATTTAAAAGGCCTTTCAAGGCTTCCCAAGAAAGTGCAGTTATGCATTTTTTTTTTCTGGCAAGAACTACTATAGATAAACATCAATTCGCTCCTGCAGATCACAGTCGCAGTAAATAAATTTTTCAGGAAGCTAAGTTCCATACAAAGCCTCCTCAAAGCTCCCATTTCACACAATATCAATGTTTGGCCTCTGAGAAATAAAGAGCTCTAAGGTTGCTTTATCCAGAGCTAAATTATCAATTGTAGCTGCTTAAGAAAAAAAATAAAAATAGGACATTTCAATGAGAAATCAGGGTGGGAGGTAAACAACACAGTTGCTGGATGATGATGCCGGTTAGAGAAAAAATGGGGAAAGAYGGGGATTTTGCTGGTGATTGATCTGGACCCTCCGCGACGGCGTCTGCAGCCCCGAATGCACCACTGCGGCTCCTCATCGGCGAYGGTAAGGAGGGAGCAACCAGCTTCGGGCAAGCTCAGCAGCCAGCACTTGTGCTATCTTCTTTTATAGCTTTTTAAAGTAGCAGACTGGGATTATCCATTATAAAGTATTTGTCACCAAAAAACCCCACGCTGGTTATAACCRTAAAAGCCACAGCTCCTTGGACCACTCGCGAGCTGCTCGCAGAGGAGGGATGGAGGGAGAGCTCCCTGGCACCCGGCTGAGCCCACGGCAGCCGCGGCGTGCCGGATTTTGCCGACTCAGACCGTGGGAAGGAGTTACAACCCATTGGGGCCCAAAAGTGCTTTTTGAAGCAGCTCGCCGGGATTCAGCCACGGGATGGGAAGGGAGGGCAGGAAAAGYGTCTCGGCTCACCTCTACCTACCGATGCCCTTGCCGTTTGGAGCGGCAGAGCCGGCGCTGCCGCCGAGCGGCGTCCCGCGGGGCTGCTGCCCGCTGCCTGCCCAATAACRCGGTCCTTGGGGGGCACATCCAAACCCCGAGCTTCAGGAGTCGCTGGCGCTGTCGGAGCCAGGACCGTGCTAAGACTCAGGATGCTCCATCTGCTCTTTAAATAAAGAGATGCTGGGCTCTGTTATTGTTTAATTATTAGCCTAAAAAAAAAAAAAAAAGACCGAAACACAGAAGCCCTTCCAGGCTCAGGTCATGCATCCTGACAGAAGGGGGGTTCTTCCATAAGAGAGCAAGGGATGGGTAAGGAGGACTGCTGCCAAAAGGCAATCTGCATGTCCCCCACAGCAAGACCTAACAAATACCCTGCGGTGCCCAAAATCGTTGGAGCTTCATACCTAGCTAAATGGCTTAAAAAAATCAAGGAGGAAGGAGGACAGGACTATGTGCTGGTCCTCCTTGGTACCTTTGATCTGGTAACTCCAGATMAAAGCAACACAGAGGGTTGTACCCGCCAGCCTTGGGACCGTCGTGAGTACAAATTCACAGACCCAAAATGAACCCTGAGCCGCAAAGGAGCAACCCCCTCGCATGCCCTTCAATCGCAAACGAAGCAGCAAAGCGCCGTTCCCAACCCCAACGGCGCGGTTTGCTCCCACCGCGCGCRGGACCCGGTTCCCACCGCGCTGCACCCGTGGTGGGCGGCAGAACCAGCCCCAGCGTGGTTTTGGGTCAATCCCGTCCGGAGCAACGACACTAAAAAACCCAGGGACCCGTCAGCAATTCATTTACTCAGTTGCTAAACACAAGGGCAATTTTGAAAGTTAATAAGTTACCAGAGGAGCCGCTGCCTTTCTCAAGCACAAAATCTGGGCAGCTCCCCATTGCCCAACACCGGACGCTAAAGACTGAYCATCTCCATCGATGCTTTCTAAGGACCCGTTATTAAATAAAAACCAGGTCAGCTGCCCTTCTACTCTTTGCAAAAATGTTTTTCTTTCAACTCATCTCAGAAAATAACCAGCAGATGCTCAACAGAGAAGCACACTTTCCATCACTAAAATAAACTTAATTTTGAAGTCATGAACTTGTGACACCCGTTGCTCTCCTGAAAATAAAACCGCCAGGGATGATATAATATGCATATTTAACCTTCTGATGTTGCTAATGTTTTTAGCAGAAACTGATATACCGCCCGTGCCCGCTGACAGGCGCGAGAGCCCATAAGCTATTGCTGCGGCTGTTGGCAAACACCTATTACCTGCAGCGTTATTTCCAGGTTATAGAAATGAGCCCTTGGGCTTATGGCACTGTAATAACACCGGGCACTGCAAAGCCCCGACGGAGATCTCAGAGTGTGGCTGGTTGTGGCCAAAGGTCAGCAAACACGGGGGACKTGGGTGCCCACACGGGGCTGGAATAGGCTACGGCACCCAGCGGGACCTGGGAGCTCATCCCCATCGCCGGCATCCCCACCGCCGGTCGGAGGCTTCAGCACACTTTTCCCGGTGCTTAAGTCACTACCTCATCAAATCAACAAAAAAACTATATGCATAAATTCATAAATACACYCAATTTTAAATAAGAGACAACTCTTTCAAGAAAAAAATGGAGAAAAAAAACCTGCCAGGAGCAAGCCCCCACACAGCCATGATCTTAATTGATCCGTGGCAAGAGGGAAAATATTTATTTAGGTTAAGGAGACGGCCAGAAGGCACAAGTTTTAAAAGTAAAATCCCAAAGCACCCAGGGCAAAACCATGCAAATTACCACCACGACYGAGTTCTTCTCTATATCAATATCTGCCAGCAACAGACTGTCCCCAGCCAGGCACCACAGAGTCATCKGTACTCCAGTGACACTCTTCCCAAAGTTGTATTTACAAGACTTTTATCCTTTCTGTTATTAAAAAATAGAGCTTAATTTTCAGGGAGTCCCGTTATCGTGGTTGTTAATACTTGCTTCAAGCCAAAATTTTGTCCCAGCAGATTCCACTTTGGGGAAAAAACAAAAAAACAACCTATTGTATGCATGCCTTTACAAAAAGAAATGCATGCRGTTATCAAGATGCAATGCAATATGTCAAGTTTGGGATGCTTTTTGTGCCCAAATTAATAAAAAAAAATTAAAAAAAAAAAAAGCACCTACCCAGGTCCCCCCCCCCAGTAYTTAACTTATAATGGGAATCCAGCTCTTTTAGTATTAATGATGAAATCAAAGTTAATCCCTCTGAAACTTGGCTCGCACCCAAGAATTTGGCCCGGACCTCTCTGCATCCCGCTGGGGTTTGTCCCCTGCTCTCCCAGCACCCACAAGCTCATCCCGAAGGCGATTCTCGGTGGCCCTCGGGGAGGGGAGCTCCCCGCAGGGATGCTCGGGAAGGGATGAGCCAACCCCCCCCCAAGGTTTGGTGATTGGTAAGTAAACGTCTTTCCATTGATAACAGATAGCTAAATCAAAGCTTCAGCGGGCCCCCGGATCTCTTAAACAGCATCATGGATTTCCTACCGAATCAGTAGATGAATCAAAAACCTGGTGCGAGGCTGCAGATAATCCCGACGATTTATTTTGGGGGAGCCGTGGCGAGAGAAGGCGGGGGGCAGGCTCCAGCCCCGGCGAGGATTTGCGTATTAGTAAAAACAAACAATCCTGTAAATAACGAGACCCTCGTCCTGTCTCCACCGCGCTACTCTTATTGAGTGAGTCAGATGTTCTGCTGATTAAAAATTGATCCATTTCAAAATCTAATCAACAGAATAGGATTCTTTCATATGTTATCAAGGCAGCTGCTGACAACAAAAACCAAACCTGTTATTAACCCATGAACCCCGATGACCTGAACCTGGCTGGGCTCTGCAACTGTAAATTATTCAGTAGTCCAAGAGCAATACCCGTAAGCCTGATGAATTTATGCCCCGACCGGAGCCGGTGGGGGTTAAAGCCAATATCACAGACCCGGGGGTCCCCGGGGACGCGGTTCACGACACGCTGCCACTCTGTGTCATGCCTGGGAATACATTACCGGCATCTGCTCGGCTTCGCCTTGCAAATGTCTAGTCCTTTTTTGGTTGTTTTTTTGGTGTTGTTTTTTATTTTTTAAATGACTTTCTGGATTCAGCACGGCACCGTAGGGAGCAGCCCCAGGCCGGCGGTGCAGCRGAGCCCAGGCAGCCCTGCGGGCACGGCCGGTCTCTGCTCAAGCCCCAGGTCATCACCATTGAGYAAAATTCATAGAGCAAACAGTTTGCATCCCTGCTTCAGCCGTAGCCCAGCACTGCCAGATCAGCCATGGAGGAACAGGGAAACTGGGGGAGCAATGGGGATTTTTTTAAAATTTTGATCGTTATTTTTAAGCCCCGCTTGCATTCCTCGCCCACACTGCTCAGCACGATGATGGAGCCATCGCAATGGGTTGATGCCGCCGCTGCGTAATTACCCTGCAAGYTGCCTCTCGGATATTGCTTTATGGGCTGGTGACGTTCCTCCGCGGTCACACCGCGCCAAGGGGACACCCGGCTGGTGCGGAGCGGGCTCGGCTCTGCCAGGCTCCCAGCGCTGAGCCTGGGTGCCCGCGTACTGCTGACTCGCACCTCTCCAAAACACCCCCGTTCACCCAAAAGCACCCAAGACACAGACAAGCCCCAGGCTCGCCGCAGGCTCCGTGCCTGCACCGCTGCCGGCACCCGGAGCGAGCCGGGATCGCCGCCGGCTGAGCCGCAGCAGCATCACTTGGCTCCCCAAACCTCAAACCAATGTCTTTCTGCAAGTTTCGGGGGGAAGGGAGGGGGAAAGTAGCAGTTTTAAGTGCAGGTTTTGATGCTTTTGGGGGCAAAGACCCCCTGCCCAACACTGTTGAGCGTTTTATTTTCTACCCCACRCTGCTCGGGCGCTGCCCCAGCCGCAGACAGCACCTTCCCGCTGGTTGATCCACCCGGCGTAAGAGGCTTGGACCAGAATGGGGAAATATTGGCACCACATAAACCAAGCTCGAAGATAACGACAGCTCTTCTCTTACATCGTAATATATTTATAAGTTTAATGACTCTCTGACCTCTCCTTAAAGCCCAAATAACCCCTGGGGAGCCCCCTCAGACCGGCCACTATCGATCCTGGCTGGGCTGCCATCTCCCCGCGAGCAGCACCTCCTGGGGATGCTCCACGCATCGGGTGGGAGGCGAAACCCCTCCTGGCCCCCCTGAAAAACCCACTGGGTGCCAGCACCATGCCAGAGCTTTTCAGTTATTTACTAGTGAGCCCATCACCACCCTTCACCCCACAACCTCAGGGGGACCCAGGGGACCCCAACTGGCAAGGTACAGCTAGAAACACTAGATATTGACTGATTTTTTTTTCCTATATTAAGTCAAACAGTGCTTTAACTAGAACCCCTAGAGCCGTCGGCAGCGGCAGCGCCGCAGGGATGCTCCCCGGCCACCCTGGAAGCRAAGGCCGGGCTCCTCCCCAGCGGGAATTTTGGAAAGCTGCGCTCTCCCTSGCACGCCGAAGCGGCTGGAGTCACAGCCCGTCCCCGCGGCCCCGACGCCAGCGCGCAGACATCACCTCCATCGATTTTGGATCYCAATCTCAGTTGAAGGGGCCGGGGGTGTGAGAGCAGGGCACAGCCCCCTCTTACGCAGCSCTGGGAGGAATAAAAATGCAGCAGCAATTGGGCAGTGGGTACCATTCCCACCAGCAAAAAAACACAAACAGGGCATTTTTGTGTTGATTTTCCCTTTTTTAAAGCCTCCCCAGTTAAAGGCTTCTGGCTGGACATCCCCAGGCTCCGCAGTTGGAGCAGGTTGATCGCCCACATAACTCCCAGACTGGGGCTCTACGAGCCCCCCCGCTATGGGGTACCTGGATTAAATCCCCGGCAGGCTGCACCCCCACATCCCTCCTCGGGCACGGTCCTGCCCACCCGGCTCCAGGGATGCCCCCGGCGAGACCTCCCCACGCGCTTTAGCATCCTTACGGGGATGCCACCCGGTCGGATACCAGAGTGATTCAGACATGGAGAAGGCAGCAGGGTCTTGCCTCGTGGTAAATCAGATATTCTRTATAATTTCATTATATTACAAGGTAGATATTGGGGAACGGGTCTTGAAAGGCAAACTGAGCGCAGGATCTGGCCCGGGAGCGGCCCCATCCCGGCATAGCCAGCGATCCATTCCTACAATCTGCAGGGATGCACGTAAACAASCACTGGTTTGTCTCGCCATCATCATCTTCATCGCGGCTCCAGGGGCCGCAGCGGCTCCCTCGGGGCTGCCGGGGCACGCAGGCTCACCCAGCACCGGCCACCTACCCCTCCGCTCCCTSCTCGCTATCTAATAATCACACTTGCGCAAAGCTGTTGCCGTACATAAGGAAAAGAGAAAACATCCTTGGAGAGCCTAACAATCAGACAATTTTTAAGATCACGGAGCATTAAACCATTCCCAATAGGGTTTACTAATCAAACAGCCAAATCCTTCATAACCAACCAATCCCTACAGAGCAATTAAATCCTTCCCCTTTAAAACACTTGGCACGCCGTCTGGGGARAAAAAGAAAAATTTGCAAAATTCATTTGATAAATTAACCAGGGAAAAGAAAGAAGTGAATCAAGCTTTGTTCTTTTCATTTTTTTTAATTATGGAATTCACAATGCCTGAATAATGTTTAATAAGAACTATGAAAATTCCTAACAGTATTACAACACAACACAAAAGAATTAACCTGGTTACCGTGAAAAATTGCATATTTAATTAAGAACAGAGAGTTCAAAACTATCCAGAGATTTCAAAAGTACCGTTGCCTAAGGGGCTAAATTACACGCTCGCAGTGCTGCTAACAGGGCTGGAGCGCGCAATCATTACCCAAGTGTCCCCATTAAGTGACAATGGGCAGATGACATCAAATTCATTTCAAAAGCAACAGGAATTGAAGCATTCGCTTGGGTAGTGGAAGGGAAAGCGACTATCCTGCTGGTATAAACCAGACCCCTTGTTGATAAAGGCAATAATTAAAGAATAATGTTAATTAGCTGCTTTTATTTGAAAGAAAAGTSCGGTGGCAGGAGACGCTACCTCCGCGGCGTGCGCCGAAAGGAGAATGGAGCGGGCGAAGCTGCCGGCCCTGGATGGCTGCCACCGTCCTGGACGCCGGGACACGTGCCGGAGCCGTGCCCCAGGCTGGGTCCCGCCGGCCCCGGGCACCCGCCGGCCCCAGCCAGCCCTCGGCCCTGCCAGGGCTGGGGGGAGCGAGGGGGTGGTTGGGATCAGCAGAGCACAGCCCATCACCAGTGCCGGAGAAAGGGAACTGGAGCGGCACGGCCAGGGGATCCCGCTCCGGTGCTACGGATGTGGCATCAGCAAACGCTTATGGGGAGAGAGACCCCGTGGAGGAGCCTCCACCGGCAACCTGGGTGCTGAATTCGGGGCCCAAAGGTGCTGCTGAGGGGAACTTCAAGGGACCCAGCGTGATGGGAGAGGGGCGAGCCGCCGTCCCGCGGCATACGGGCAGCTGCAGTATAGGGGTTCCCCAAAAGCCTTCCTCCTGGAAGGCACCACCCTCCCCATCACCCCGTCCCAGCCGCCGCGCGCTGCCGCATCGCACACGGGCATCACCGGCGGCTTTTAGCAAGGCTGCTCCCCCAAACCGTGCCCCCGCAGGGGGAGAGCCCACCGCTCCCCCCCTCCGCTGAGAAACCAGGGGGACGAGAGGGGTAATAATAACCCAGCTCCCGGGGATGAAGCAATGTTTGCAAACCGCTCCGAGAGCCGCAGATGAAGGCAGCTCTCCCCGTCGGCGTGATTAATAAAGAATAAATGTCCTCTGCAGCCAGGCTAAGCAATAACACACCGGCTCCGGCGCCGATGAGCGGCTGTGCTTACACCGCACATTACAAGACCCACTGCCAGCGCCAGGTAATACTTTATTATGTTATCCCGACGGAAGAAAACAAAGGATGCCCGAGGTCCTGACTTTGGTGTAAAACTGCAGGAGCGTTACCAAAGGCAACGGTAGCRTGCTCAGAGCGGCTGACGCACGGCACAGCTCCCACCAGAGGAATATTTACASGGGGTTCAAATTGGTTATTTACTTTTTTAGAAATCCGTGTTGCAGAAGAGCTAGCTAGCACGCACACGCCAAGCAATTAATATTAAAACGGCCACGCGTTAGCGGCGAGCCGCTTAAACTGCAGCTAAATCAATACTCTGGGGTCCTGTTGCAGCTTTGGGGAAATCATTAAGTGCTACACCAAAGTAGTCAAAAAAATAATTACACAGCAAGGCCGTATAAAAAAAAAAAAAAAAAAAAAAGCACTGAAACCATTTTGGAAGGAGTCGTCGGCGTGTTCAGCTGCGTGAAATCGCAAAGCTCCACTTAAAAGAAAAACCACCAGTGGTGGGGATACTGCAAAGCAGCTCTTCGGCAGACACGGCCAAAATAAGTCATATTAAATACACAGATGAAGTTGGAGCAGCTCGTCATGGCACGCTGCCCTTCCGACSGGGTTCCTGCTGGCGAGCCCGGGGTGAGCAGTTGTTGCCCCCCTTGTCTGGGGCTCCCCCACCACCCTGAACCCGAGCCGGGATGCGGCGGCGCTGGCCTGGGAAGGGGCGGATGCTGCTGCACCCCTGCTCATTAACAGGCACTGCGGTAAATAACGAGCGCTTCAGCTTTCCAGGCTATCTAAGCCTTTTGGCTAGATTTTACTGATGACCCCCTGCGGCCGGTGTCTCGCTGGCTTCGAGAGCTTGTTCTTCATTGCGCCGATACATCCTGGACCTCTGCAAAGATGCCCCCCCCCCGAGATCCCGTGCATGGGCAACTGAAACGGCGCACGCAACCTTCCCAGGGCCCTTCCCTACAGGAGACGATGGACAAGCGCACAGCCACGTACCCAGGGCATGGGCACAACCACCACGACGCTGCCAGGCCCCTTTTTGGGGCGATTTACCCCGAGATGCTGGATTGCAAGAATACTCCATCTCTTGCACCCCAGGAGCAGGGAAACCGAGGCACAAAGCCATCGCCCAAGGAAGCAAGCGGGTGCCGGGACAGAGCCCGACCCGGYGCCGGAGCTGGTCCACTGCATCCCGAATCGCCGAGATTTCTCAGCCTGCGCTGGGGAAGGGGACACGATCCCGTTATTTTACGGTGGGTTGGAAACAGGAATCCCGAGTTTTAGCCTGCCAGCAGAAAAACCCAATGCCCGAGGCTCAGCCCTGTCCTCCCGACCTGCTGAGCCCCAAGATGCTGGGGCGAGGCACCCACAGACCCTGCTCCCCCCCGCCGAGCCCCCCACCCCATCGCCAAAGCCAAGCCGGGAGAGGGGGATCTTAGCAAGGCAGCGATCCCAAGCGAGTCGGACCCAGCGCGGGGCCGAATCCTCCTTCCTGGGTTTTGCTGCCTCGGCAAGACGCACCAAAAGCTGCAGGAAAGCACGCACCACAAAAAAAAAAGAAAAAAAAGTAATTAAAGGAAACTCAGTCCTAGATCCTAATGCAACACACACRAGAAAGTGTTACGAAAGGGGAAAACTTTTTAATAAAGTCTGCAAGTATATATTCCTCCTTTATCAACCTGAAGATTTATTGACCCGAGAAGCCATATTGACTGAATAAATCTTGATAATGACCCCAGYAGAAGTCAATACCTGCTTATTATCTCCCAAGTTGGGGAATTACATCTTTCGGTAATAGGAGCAGGATGGTACAAAATGTTCTGAGAAACTTCACCCAGCTTATTTTGGGGGGAATAGATGCCCCTAATATGCCTTTTCCAATCCAAGAGGGAAACTGCTACACCATTAATGCAGCGAGCGAGCTGCGATGTGGTGTCTATCTCGAGGTCTGGCAAAGGGGGAGCACACACCGTCGCTTTTGAACCCCAAATTCATTTCATTTCAAGGCAGGCTGTTGTAGGAGCAGGATGCTGCAGCTCTCCATCGCCCTCCCTCCCTGCAAACAATGGCCCCGCATTTTCAATTTGCCATGTTGTGTCGGCAGCTCCCGGGATAATTCCCTGAAATTCAAGACGTGGGAATTCCCGCAGCCGGGGATGTACAGCACCGTGATTGTTCTGGCAGCCAAGGGAGGAGGGGAGCAGCATCGCTGCCATCCCACGGGACACGCAGCCGCCCCTGGGTACCCAAAACCACTGCTTTTCTCCAACCAGCAAAAATAGGAGGGGAAAATGGGGGAGCAGATGGGCCACTCCAGCCCCCAAATCCATAGGCAAGCAAAGCGTTCTGCATTTAAAGATGGTGCTTCTTTTGCCAACAGTTAACTTTCCGTTCAGCAGAGAAAACAGTAGCTATGGGGCCGGCATGCACAACAATTATGCCTGCATTTTTATTTGAAGTCTCTGCAGACAGCAAGAAAAATTAACTGAAGGGAACAACTCCTGTGCCAACATATGGAGGGAGATGAATAGCGAGTTCTGCATGCTCCGCTGAGGTTATCTAGTTAAGCAAGTACCTCCTAAAGGACTCGCAGGCTGGGAGTGTACTGTTTGCTTAATCTGGTCATAAATAATAATTCGGATCACCAAGTGTTTTAACATTCAGCTCCACCTGCAGCACAAAAGCCCTGCTGAGCCCTGCCAAACTCGCTGCCTGCGAGGCAGYGGGAGATGACGACGCAGCCCGGGGACCCCAGCGAAACGGTTCCCCTCTCGCCATCAAGCCACGCGGGGCATCGATGCAAGAGGCTCCTCCACCGCCCGGGCTGGCCTGAGTTGGGGGCGCAGCTGCCTCCACCCCACGAACCCCCCTCCACGCTCTCCCCCATTTCGGTGGGCACAGCAACCCCAAGCGCTCCGCTCGCTGTCCCCRTGCCCATCTCCAAGCTGGATAACCCACCAGGAGGTGGCAGGGCCGATACCCTTCCCTCCGGTCCCACAAAAATCAAATTATATTTCCATCCCTGTCCCCTATTCATCTCTTGGTCACAATCCCCCTTTTTTTTTTTTGCCCCCCTGCCCTCCCCCCCCAAGGCCACAGAGACAATCCACTAAACTGGATCAGGAGGCCAGCGCGTACATCTCTAATGGGCTGCAGCACGCACACAATTAATTAATGGATTTATTAATTAGGGAAGAAGTCACTCTTCAGGCTGGAATTGGGGTCACCAGTTTCTAAAGTGAGAGCTGCAGAGCTAAAGATAAACTCTCATTTTCTGCAGCTCTCTTCTTGTCTGGCAGCATCTCAATTATTCAGCCACAG
This sequence comes from Oceanodroma leucorhoa, assembly GCA_030449065.1. Lineage (NCBI taxonomy): Eukaryota > Metazoa > Chordata > Aves > Procellariiformes > Oceanodroma > Oceanodroma leucorhoa. Next base: position 1,108,007 of record JASVER010000097.1, read on the forward strand.
AAAAAAAAAAAAAGAAAAAAAAAAAACCACATTTCACTTCAGGAACTTCACGGTCCGACTTTCTGTCGATGCACAAAACAGACCCACAGCAGGTGGGACCAGGAACATGGCCCATCTTGTTAGCCCCTTCACGTATAAATTGGAAATATTAGAAATATCAAGTATTTGCTTCTAAGGAAGGATTTGRTGGGAATGGCGGGATGCGGGATGGGTGCTGCACCTCAGCCTGTCCCAGGGAGGGAGCTGCGGTGCAGGTGTGGAGAAAGGGGACACAACAAAGTGGTCACTGATGGTGACATCCATCAGCGGTCCCCAGCCACCAAGGTTTTAACAGGCCATGCTGGAGCATCGGCTACACTTTGGTGGTTAGTTCAGCTGAACCTCCACGGTGGCACATGGAAGGGACAAGCATTTCTGGCTGTCATAGCCCTAGATCTCTGAGGAAACAGGGCTCCTGGGTGAAGGAAAGAAATGCCACTTGTGTCCCTGCCAAGAGACRGGCTACAGAGCACAGCCACAATAGGAGACAGCGGAGAATCCACATGAAGAGCACCATCATGCTCACCGGGAATGCCCCAAGAGGAGCACACACCTATCAGACATGAGATAACCCAATCGTGAGACAGACATCTGCAGAGACCCAGGCTTGGGTAGTGCCACTGCTCCTAAATTCATATTAACTGTTTAACCGGGACAATCCTGCAGCCCACGCCCCGACGCACGGGGAGCAGCTGGAGCCACTGGAAAGCACAAACCACGTTCACAACCCCACAGCGCTCCTCAGCCAGCCCTGGGCATGGGCTGCACTTGCATAAACCCTGAGATTTCAGCTTGGAAAGAWGAAATCCCCCTGAGATGAGGCACCCAGAGCCCTCCTCGGGCTCCCCCCCTCTTCTCCTTGGGCACGGCAACCACGGGCACCATCCCACCCTCCACCTCTGCACAGCAGGGGTGCGAATGGATAGTGTTGGGTGCTGGAGATGCTGGAGGAAACTGGAAGGTCCCACCGGTCTCTCCATAAGAGCCCTAAAAAACAGATGGGGCCCGGGGAATTTGCAGAGGTGAAGTTCCCCCTGTTCACAGCCCCAAAAGCRCCTTGGCCTCCCCCCGAGGTTATCCTGCCCAGGGGCTGCTCCACAACAGTGCAGTTAAGTTTATTAGTCCAAGCTCCAGGAATTAAGCTTCAGCCAAGAGGACTGATAGCTTATTTACTGCTGTCATCTATATAAAGAAGAATTTTGACACATTGTTAAATGATAGCACATTTAGATAAGTCAAGCTGTCATATCATTTAATGGATGTCTAAACTCCCTCTGTAGCTGATATGTAAAATTTATGCACTTCAGAATATCATAAGGTTATAATATTTTAATCACATCCACAGTTTTTGGGTTTTTTTCTCCTCTAAACTTTGAACAGCAAAAACATTCCATCAACCGCACCGCGCTCCGAGGCTCCCGGCACACTGCCATCCAGCAGAGCCGSCGCCGAAGTTTCTGCCCAACTCCGCTCCGGCACGCGGAGAGCATTTGCATTACGGGAAATAAAATGAAGAGCATTTTATTTTACGAATCAAACACTGGAGCCGTATAGCCAGAGCTCATCTGCATAATGATATGTGAAGACATTTATAAAAGATGGCTATAATCGGTCTCTCTCCCCTCACTTGCAGTTGTATTTATTATCCCAAATCAGCAGCTCAACTCTTCCCATTTTTTGCCGTTTTAACACAGAACAGGTTAGATGATTAAAACGGCATCCAGCACGCGGAGCGTGTAATCCATACAATGCTAACCGGAACATAATAAACTGAGAGCAAATTAAAACACAGAAAACCCATAAAGGTATGAATCCTGCTATGACTATTATACACAAGAAAGCTGTAAAAAAATACTGCATTAGTAATGTACACAATAAAACAATCTCATAACCCAGTGAAATATGTCTGGTATTATCTTTGATAGAATTTTATCTCTTCTCATTTCCAAGACTATTTGCTGTAAAAAGGCTCAACGCTGTTTCGATCAAAGCGCTGCCGAGTAGCACATTATCTACATGTTTTACATATGCCCACCATTCATCAGGGTTGCTCAAACTCTGCCATTCCCCGCCAGCCCCAGGCCAGCAGAGCTGCTCAGACACATGCATTAAAAAGGAAAAG